>LPNX010016911.1:266049-386082 GCA_001517045.1 Pseudotsuga menziesii
GAAGATGGCAAGATATAATGTGAAGGATCAATTTATTATGAGTCGTGGTGGGTGGTGAAGCAATCAAAACATGTTTGTAAGTATATGGTTTTTTTGATCAATACATTATGTATGCCATTTTTGTGAGTACATTGTGTTATATATATTTCATTTTGATTCATATATATCCAACTAATTATGTATTGATAATGATTTGTAGGTTCAAGATCCTATTAGATCAGAAATTGATATGGGTGATATGGTTGGCCAACGTTTAATGTGTGATATAGACAGTTCCAAACATAAGCTTGTATCAGAAAATCCAACAAAAAGACCATTGCCATCTAATGAAGTTGATAAAAGCCAACTAGTTAACATATCTATGCCTTTTCAGACTGATAGTGATCAGAACTATAAACATGTAATGGATTGCATAAATGGGTTGACAAAGACAATGTCAACCATAGCCACCTCCATTGAACCAATTGTCAAATCATGGAATAAAATGGGATGTCATAGTGATGTTGATGAGGTAAGCTAATTATCATTCCCTTGCAAACATTTCTTGATTTGAATTCATAATCTGATATAATTGGTTTAGGACTGATTTTTAGTGTTTTACTGTTATATTTAGTAGTCTTTTACTATATTATTGTGTGCTTCTATTTCTGATATTTGATTTGTGCATGATGTAATCAAATGCTGGATAAAATTAAACAATCTATCGACATTGATGCACTATAGCGAAATTATCAATCAGTGTGTGCAACTCCTGCTGGACAAAATAGTTTAAAGATTGACACGGTTGTAAGTACATTTAATTTTGTTACATCAATAATTATGCATGTTTTTGGAATTTAATTGTATTTTTTTTCTTATATGTGTATACTTTTTTATTTTATTTTGACAGTGCCCGGTAACTCCAACAGAGACTGAATTATTCCTTGTAGGAGATGATGTAAACATACTGGATCCATATGATGGTGCCATCGCAGGGACTGGACGAATTCAGTCACTTACTAAGATCCATGGAGTGCCACTTGAAGAGACTGATGCTAATATAGTTGTACTTTCTATCTCAAGTAACATCCCTGTTGCATATGAAGATCCAATGGATGGATGTAAACGCTTGAAGGAGACAGAACAAAGTTTTATTCGGTGGCCGAAAATATATTTGAAAAAAATGACCTAGATGGTTATTTCTATGAATCAGCTTAAAACATTCTATTTACTTTACATACTATTCAGAAATCTATTTAAACTTGCTTTACATATTGTTGATAACTTTTTTTTTGTAAGGACATGTGACCTTACATGTTTTAATGCATCTATTCACTGGTTCAAGAAGATACTGTTATGTTTTTTTACCTTAATGATGATTGCTTCCTTTATTTTACAGTCTTGATTATTTGTTTAGTTCTTTACATTCATACTTGAGTAATCACCATTGACCTCGTATACAAAAAATGTGAGGTGCCATAGCCTCATATAGTTATTCTGCACGTTACTGTTAGACCTCTCAAGGATGGAGTTGATTTGAAATATCTGATGATCTCAGTTTCCTACTGGTGAGAAGGTCTGGATATTCACACTTTATGTTTTGTTTTGCTTATATGATTCGATCATGTACAGGAAGATATTTGTACGATGTGTATTTTTCAGTTCTATGTTTGATTACATCAGACAAAGATGCATAATTGTAGTGATAGTTTTACTTCTCTCTGTTTTTGTTTCAAAAGTTTGATTCTTTCATTAGCAAAACAATTTCCAAAAGGATGGGGGTAATGGCTCAATGTGATTCTTTCATTCACACATCTGCTTATATAACTTTGTAGGCAGTATGTTTCATTCTTGAATGTGGAAATCCTATTCTGCATTGATAATTATTCCAGGGCTTCTTGGGTGAAAGGTGTACATACTGTCATAAGCGTAGGAAAATTCTCATCATACATATACTTTGTTGTAGCCTACAGGTTATACCTCCTGGAATGGACTTCAGCAATGTTATAGTGCAAGATGAAAAAACAGATAATGATTCTACTCAATTGCCTGAGTCTCCTTTATGGGGTGAGGTAAGTGGCAGGGCAAGGTTTAATTACTCTCCACCATTTAATATTTCATATACTTGAAAATCTATAGTCGTCACACTGTATAATAGCATTTTTTTGTTTTTTAGATCCCACAGTTTTTGAACAATCCTTCAAAACCCATTATTTTGGCTCTTGCTCGACCTGATCCCAAGAAGAACATGGCCACTCTAGTCAAGGCTTTTGGTGAATGTGCCAAGTTCAGGAAGCTGGCAAACTTGGTATTTCTTCTTTTAATTTCTAAATTTAGCTTTTTCTTTAGAGGTATGTTTTTCTAAATTTTGAGTTTTTTTTCTTTTTGCTGAGTCTTAAATGAGTCTTTCCTGAGTCGTCGACTCTGTCTTTACCAATTTCAAGTCTGACAACATTGATGATGATACCCCGGTCGCTGGTGATTTGGTATAGCATGGGTGAGCAACAACATTATGGTTGTTTTTGGGCAGTTTTGAGAACATTTTCACCCTTAGAACAACAGTGATCAGAACATTTCTCATATCTGGGCATGTATTAGCAGTTCTGAGCAACAAGATAGCCCTTAATCTCAACTTCTGTGTAGATTTGATGTATATTGCAGCCTCCAAAGAGCAAGATGAGGCATGCTGGGCTCATTCTGGGATGATCTTAGCATATTGCAGACATATTCTGACCTTTAAGGAGTAGTAAATTTTCTTCAATCTCAAGTCTGGGAACATTCTTTGACAGCCTGGGCATGCTAGACCTGTCCCTGTGCATTCCAATAGCAGTCAACAGTCATAAAACCTTGTTTTTTTCAAATTTGGGCAGTTTTGAGTAGGTTCTGGGTATGCATATGAGTGAAACCAGCAACAAATCATGGTGATTATCAATTCTGGGAACATTGTAGACAAGTACAATGGTGAGGAAACAAGTCTGAGAAGTATTTTGAGGGAGATCATTAGTAAAAGGGCTTTGAATAACCATGAAACTCAAAGCCTTCGATACAAGCCAATCTGATGTAGGATCTAGATCATCTAGGGAAACTGTTGCATGATCCTCCATCCTTGTCATCATCATGAAACTTGAACTTTATTACCTGATGTTTAATTTTTAAACTCTACTATCGAGTTAGTAACATATCCATATTCACATATACAATCACATATCCACTAAGGGGTCCATGAAATTGGTTTTAGAGGTGGACAACTCTGCCATGAATAGACTACCCTGTGATTCAAGAGTTAAACAGCTCCACGATATCGCCATTCACACAGTCGCGTGGCTGCTGCTTCATGACCCGGTGCCAAACCACATGCTATTTTTCGGTCCCAATCCATTGATCGGTGTGCTATGCGAGCATGAAGCCATAGGCCGTCCACATGGAGCTCCCAACGATTTACTCACAGTGACATTTTTACCTGGTCCTCTTGAACTGTTCAAATGTCATCGAATTAATTCTCTTCTAATTCCATTGAGTACACACACTATGTCTTGGTTCAGCACCTGAATTGATTGGTTCAGGTATTTATTGCTGTTATGAATATAGAACCAGGACGGTTGAATGTTGATGCCCAGAATTCATGTAGGTGAGCCTGGAATTTCATTTAAGGGCTGTTACTGCTGAACATTATCACTGTTTAGGGCTGAAATTATGCCCAGATCTGCCTTTTTTAGGGCTATTTATGCCTAAAAGATTGCCCAGAACTTTGGATTTAGTGCCCAGATTGATTCAAAATTTTCCAAAAATGATTCAGGACTGCCCAGACTTCTTGTTTTAGAACTGTTATTATGCCCAGAATTGTTTTTTGAGATCTGAATTTTAAAAATCCACCTAGTGCTGCACAGTTGAAGTCCGAGATTGACCCTCAGAAGATGCCAACATTTGCCCAATGTTTCGGATAACAAGGCTGCCATATATCCAAGTGATTGTTGTGATGAAACAAAGATGCCTAGCTTGTCTCAACCCAAACTTGGAATACCACCGTTTGATAATGGAATGTACTTGGGACTTCTTCACTTCTTCCCAGCAGTATGTACAAGGGTTTGATTGCTATTATAGTTGCCCAGAATCCTTTAGGATATCAAGAAGTGCTCTTCAACAAGCCCAAAATTTCCCTAGAACAGCCCTTGTATTTTTCTGACATCCCTTCATGGACACCCGTACAAGATGGGTGGTAACTGTGCCCACCCAACTTACAGGATCACTCATCGAACCAAGCATCCTGAAGTCAGCTACAATCCTCCATGCAATTAACAAAGTGTTCCCTTGCCATAAGTGGGTCAAGAGCCAACATTGTCCTCTAAGTTACTCAATTCCCCTCTTCCAAGGTAAGTCTTCCTCCCAAGCAAGGAACCAAACTCTTCAGGTGTTCACCCCATTAAAAATGTCATCATGCCATCTAGGTCTCTAATGCTCTAAGGATGTGTGGAAAATAGGCATCGAGACAAGGTCTGTTAATACATGAGTAAGATATGTTCATTGTGTATGTCCCTTCGGTGAGGAGGGAATCATTCCATCAGAACATGGGCATAGGACGAATAGGCAGTAAGGGGAGAAGTGGAAGGATCTCCCTTGATTCAAACTATTATCCCCAACTAATATGGATAGAAGGCTGATCCAGCATAGGAGTTAAGGAGGGATGGAAATGGAATAACAAAAGAAGGATTGGAGTCCGATGTTATCAGTAGTGGGAGTAGGGGCATGGGGGTTTGATCTAATGGTTTAGGGATTTCATCAATGACGTGGGAGAGAAAATATATTTCCATCATGACACAACCAAGGGTCATTAACACACCATGCACCCGATATCACATGAAGCACCATGAAACAAGGGGTGAACACTTTCATAGAGATTTTTATTGATGTGAGCCCACAGAAATTTCTGAGTGTTGCAGCAGAGAAAACAAATCAGCATTAAATAGAACTCACTTTCCTGGAAATTTGTGCCCAGTCTGTACAGCCTGTATGGACAACTTCTATAGTCCGCTCATCGATTTTTCGTGCTCAGAAAATCACATGGCTCAGCCCCTCGAAATTTGTGCCTTTGACTTGGCCTCGAATTTGGTGCCACAGTTCTACTGTACGGAGTACCTGGAATGCTGTGCCTCTGCTCAGCTATATAGACCTCCTCAGAATTTGTCAAGTCAACTTCAAACCGTGAAGATGTCGAGAAAGGTTGAAATTGTTGTTCTCTGTTTACTCTGCAATACGAGTTCAATATTAATACTACCAATAACTTACTACATTCATTATCTGGTGATTGTGGCTCAGGTCATGTTTTCAAGTCACTCACATCAACTAGGATCATTCCAAAGTCTACAAGATCACTAGCAGACCGGATTGATGGGATCTGGTAACCTTTTAAACTTTAAAGATATTTTCTTGCATTTGAATGAAATTGTTTTCAATTCCTTTCATGCTTTGGCTAAGATGTAAATAAATGTCTTTTGAACCAGGGTTTCTGGTGGGCGTATGCCAATGCGACAACCTACAACAAGGATGGGTATTATAGTTTATTGGGTTGTACTACATTTTTGGATGGTTGTGACATTATTGTAAAAATAATTCACTAGTGAGCTTGGCTGGTTATACAATGGAAACGTGAGGTGTCAATATGTCAAGGTATATAGTAATGATTCCTGCTATCTCTACTAAAAGCTAGAAACACATCTTGCTCGTAACTCATTTATGATTATTTCTCAGTGTTTCCGGGTATTTCATGTAGTTACTAATGGACATTTTAAATTCAACCAATACAAATGGAGTCGGAAATCACAAAGATGTGCTCCACAAACAGAAACAGGTCATTTTTTATTTTCTGTCAAGCGATTTTAATATATCATAGCAGGGACTCAGCTCATGTCACATGAATTTGGTAGGATCCTGTATTTCATATGATCACTGGAAGATATGATTCTGTATTTCTATTGTTCCTATGATCATCCTTGAGTGTAGATTTAATTTCAAATCTAAACTTAGTTCCAAGTGTAGATTCAAAGGAAACCTGTTTTGATTTGGTTCCCAAGTGTTATTGTGCAAGTACTGATGGGCTGCAGCCTGCACATTTTGCAGGGTGTTTAATTTACAACATAGCTTCTTTGCAAGGATAGAAATGCTTTGGGGAGGAAATCATTCTGCTGTCATTGTTGTCTGATGCCAATTCCAGGAATGTAGGACAATAGGATTTCAACATTTGTTTTTACATCGATGATTCTTTTATGCTAATTTAGTAGTCATAACAGTAGTACTGTTCTATATTTTGTTCTCTCAAGGTGGGTTTCAAAACCGCTTATTTTGTTTCATCCAGCATTTGTTGTTTTAACATGTATAATAAAAATATAATATGGTATGAAGGCCATAAATTCTGGTTATGAGGTAAGCATCAGTGACTATGGCTAAGCAACTACTTCATTTTGTTCACAGTGGTTCTGTTAATTTTTTCTTGGTTACCATGTATTTTGATGGTTATATACATCAAGGAGCGAGTGCAACAAATTGCAAAATGTGTAGCAATTCAAAGAAAAAATGGTAAGAGTTTGATAAATGTCCAAGTTCCCTGTTGTCAGGGTCATCTGGTCAAGGCAATGAGATCTGTGAGTATATACAAATCATTGAAATGTTAAGATTCCGAAAATTTTAAATCAGTGGAAGGTAATCATTTCATATAGAGTGGAACTTGATGAAACAAGAAGTAGCAGTGAAGTCCAAAATAACTTGTTTGAGAGTTCCAAAATAGAAACATCTTTATTAAAGCATAGGCCTTCCGTCTTGTTGGTACATTGTCTTTTCTGTTGGGTGTTTTGGGGTTTAAGTGGAGGATGGTTTGTATGTATTGTGCACATGTCAATGCAGTTGCATATTGCTAAAAATAAGTTGCATATTTTTGGTCTCCCAACAACTATAAAATACATGTGTTCATTGTTAAGTTTGTTTTTTCACGCATGCTCTCTGATGGTGTTTTGGCTGTCGTTGTGTTTCCCTTTAAAAGTTTAAAAAGTTTAAATTATGAAGTATTATGTCTTTCCATCCATGGTAGGGAAAATCAAGAAAAAATTCGGTTTCTTCAGTTCCTGTGGCACCCCATGCCCGTAGTACACGCAAGGCTTCTAGCGATCATCTTGCACGTAATATAGACATGGACTCTGATAAGTCAACTTCAGACCGTGAAGATGACGAGAAAGGTTGAAATTGTTGTTCTCTGTTTACTCTACAATACGAGTTCAATATTAATACTACCAATAACTTACTACATTCATTATCTGGTGATTGTGGCTCAAGTCATGTTTTCAAGTCACTCACATCAACTGGGATCATTCCAAAGTCAACAAGATCACTAGCAAACCGGATTGATGGGATCTGGTAACCTTTTAAACTTTAAAGATATTTTCTTGCATTTGAATGAAATTGTTTTCAATTCCTTTCATGCTTTGGCAAAGATGGAAATAAATGTCTTTTGAACCAGGGTTTCTGGTGGGCGTATGCTAATGCAACAACCTACAGCAAAGATGGGTATTATAGTTTATTGGGTTGTACTACATTTTTTTATGGTTGTGACATTATTGTAAAAATAATTCACTAGTGAGCTTGGCTAGTTATACAACGGCAACGTGAGGTGTCAATATGTCGAGGTATATATTAATGATTCCTGCTATCTCTACTAAAAGCTAGAAATACATCTTGCTCGTAACTCATTTATGATTATTTCTCAGTGTTTCCAGGTATTCCATGTAGTTACTAATGGAAATTTTAAATTCAACCAATACAAATGGAGTCGGAAATCACAAAGATGTGCTCCACAAACAGAAACAGGTCATTTTTTATTTTCTGTCAAGAGATTTTAATATATCCTAGCAGGGACTCAGCTTATGTCACATGAATTTGGTAGGATCCTGTATTTCATATGATCACTGGAAGATATGATTCTGTATTTCTATTGTTCCTATGGTGGTAGAAGAGAAAGACCAAACTTAGGGATAGCATGGGCAATGCATTTGGAGGAGGCAGGGAATATTCGTTTGGTTCTCTTTGCCAAGTAGATGGAATTGGTGATTTGCAAGTTCTTGCTCAATCTAGTCACCTGTCTGCTCATGCTCTTGAATCATTGCAAGCAGGAGTTCTGGGTAGATTAAATGGTTCAATAGGCTTGGGTTTACTAGGTCTGAATTCCTTTGGAATGCTCCAATTTGCCTCTCTTTCAGGCCTAGGCTGTAATAACAGCATTGGAAGAGCACAAGGAATTGCACCTGTTAACAATCCAATGAATGCATTTCCTTGTTTATCAACTGGACTTGAACTAGATCAGTTACAGCAAAAACAACAAATTTCTAGACTTGGAGATATAGGTGCTCCTGTGGATGATCCTGCAGGATTTCGCATGATGCAGCGGTAGTTGACAGCTACAAATAGTTCCCCTGTTGGACTGGGTGGAGGTAGCGGTGGCAACATCTCAGTGCATTCAACAAATAATGCTTTGGTGTTGCAATTGATGCAACAGCAGCAGAATAAGCATGGAAGGGGTTTGACCACCTTAACCACCTTAACCAGTGGGGGTGCTGAACTGGGGGCTTGTTCAGTGGATTCCTCCCCAGTCCATCTGTCCAAAATCCCAGAGATCACTGCCCTTGAAAAGCTCAGTGAAAGCATTGAGGCTCTTCTATCTCTTGCTGATGTTGACTGCAGTGATGCCAAAATTGTGGTCCAGGACCGACCTGTGGCTATTCACCGGTGCATTCGGGCAGCCAGGAGTCCTTTTTTCAGGGAAAATCTCTTCCCCAAAACCCGTCCAGATTCTCAGGCAGCGAGCACAAAGTTACGGTATGAATTGAAAGACTGGGTGACAGAAGGAAATGTTGGATATGAGGCCAATCTTTTTTCTTGTTTGGTTCTGTTCTTCAGTAGCACTGTTTTCTCTGGGACACTGCATTTCTAATGCTTTGAACCTTTTTCTGTTCAGAATAGGGTTCACCAATTTTTCTGTTCTTTCAGCATTCATTTAACACATGAGATGTTTATGTTTGTTTAATTTTCAATATTTTAAAATGGAAAAGCCAAATTCTCTCCCTTGACTCTATTTAGCCCCCTCCTTTTTTAACAGAAATGGGTAGATTTTTATGTTAAAAGAGAGGCCGTTGAAAGACCAAACAGCTGTAATAATACAAGGACCTTAAATAACTTAATAAAATTGCTATGCTGAGCTGGTCCAAAAGACAGTCTTCTTTATAGCGACATACATTGCAAGCAGAGCCTAAGACTCTCCTACTATGCATGTAGCTACATTACCTTACATACTGGCCTAGTAACAAAATGCACTTAAAAACATAAAGAAAGTTAATCAGGACCAAATTTATGCCCACTTTGGGGTTCCTCCGTAGACACATCATCTTGATCAGAGTCTCAGTTTCCACGCACATTTGGCTGTTCTAACAATGCCAAAGCAGCTTGCTGCATGGTGTCTTCTTCAGCACCCCTTCTTTCAGTGAACTTGTGGAAACATTTGGGGAACCCAGCCATAGATTGAGGACTGCACGCAAACCCTGGGATGATATTATATTGCATTTCAGAGTCACTTGCAATCTTATCGTATTTCAAACATTGCTCATTGAGCTTATTTTCCAATTTCTCTTGTTTGGTCTCTTGTTTTTCCATATGGATACTAAGATATTCAATGGAATGCCTCATTTCTTTCAACTACCCTGTCATCTATCTCAATATCTTTTTTATCTCTCCATTCCCATCACTAATGTGCCAGCCTGAGCCAGAGGGGTTTGCCATACAGATTGACAGATTACTACCTGTTGACACAGGTCCCTGAGTCTCATTCAACACCAGAAAGATAGCTGTGGGGGCCCAAACCTTAATCATAGTTCTTTTTGAAGGAAGTCTAGGAATTCTTGTGAAATTGAAAACAAATCCACCCAAAGCGTATGGAACACATAACGGAATTCCTTCTAAAAACCAAACAAAATGCCAAAGCTGAATACACTGAGCACTGTGAGGAGCAGGCCAGGGAGGACAGGTCCACTTACCCCTGTCAAATGTGTGCTGAAAATGACCTAAAAGATGATGGTACAACTCCACCAGGAGCAGGTCTCTTCACTCAGGAACCTCCACAAATCCTTGGAGCCAACAACCACTGGAAATCCCATCCAAAAGCATCGCACCAGAGCCTTCTCCCCTCAATATTATCCCACCTATGCAAGAGGACTCCAATAACTGTTCCGTAAATTGAAACATGTGGTGGCTTATATCCCTAATGCTTGATGTGGTGGCTTATATCACACTCATGGAACTCATGCTCTAAACCTTGACACTTGTTAATCTCTCTTCCTTTGCCACGTTCTGTGGTTAAGGGATGGACACCATATATTTAAGGAAATGAATAATACGTGTGACCATAGGAAAATTAAGGGATCCAAAACATCTCAGAGGGAAGGGGATCCCCCATTTTTTGACCAGGACCCCCTTGTCCAAGTAAACAGCTTTGTTAGCCATGCAATATGCCTTGGTGTTGCTTTCCCTTTGGAGATGGAACATCTTAACATTGTCCAAGAAGGAAAGGAGTCCTAGAATTCTTTGAAAATTTCTAGATAATGCTGTGCCCTCCTTAGGTCTCTCCTTGCTTGCTTGACTGATTATGAAGGATTCTCCAAAGATTGTGACATGATTGATTTGGTGGAACTATCGAAGTAAAACTTCCTAGGAGCAAGGTGTTTATCTCAGCTTGATTATTTGGCTCTATTCCTAGTCCTCACGAATGGTGTAATTCAATATTTCCAATGGGGCCTAAGAGAACCTCCCCTCAACCTGCCACCCTTCCCTTGATTTTATTCCCTATTAATAATGTATAACATTTTCTTTTTCTCTACTCTTAATGATCTTAGGATATTGTCATAATTTTTTTCTCATTTCCCACTAACAATTTTTTGGATTTCAAGTTCATTCTCTCTATATCTTTTTTCCATTTTACAAAAGAAGGGTGCATTTAAACTTAGGTTTCCTATGTTGTCCCTGAGCTGTAATCCTGTGGAGAACTAATCTTAATTGGAAAAAAGAGAATTCCTATCTGTATAAGTGAAATGAAGCTGGTTTATAGTTAGATATGATTTTTAACACATAAAAGAATCTCTGTCTAATTCTTGATCTTATTTCTGGAATATAGTCTGGAGTTTTTTCAGTGTGAGGTATTTACCTTATGTCTTCTAGACTGTAGCTAAGATGTTCTGACTTCACCTTGTTGGATGCAGTGACGTCTTCTAAACTTTGTTGAAAAGGCTCAAGTAGAAGACATAATACCTATTCTTATAGCGGCAAATGTATGCGACACTGGAAATGATCAGTTATTGACTCGTTGCATTCATCGAGTGGGAAGATCTGATCTTGACAACGTAGCACTTGAGAAGGAATTGCCACAGGAAGTTGTAAATAAAGTCAAAGAGCTCCGATTGAGTTCAGGGGTGGAAACATTACCAACTTCTTCACAGCAAAAGAATATACATAGGATTCAGAAAGCACTTGACTCTAATGATGTGGAACTGGTTAAATTTCTATTGCAAGAGGGAGCGGGCCAGATAACATTGGATGATGCTCATGCCTTGCACTATGCTGCAACATACTGTGATCCAAATATCACATCAGAGCTGTTGGAACTTGGATCTGCAGATGTTAATCTCAAAAATCCAAGAGGATACACTGTCCTTCACATAGCAGCAATGCGCAGAGAACCTGCAACAATTGTGGCACTCTTAACAAAGGGAGCTGACCCTTCTGATTTGACTTTTGATGACCGAACAGCCCTTCAGATCTCTAACAGGCTAACTAGATTTTTAGATTACCAACCCACAGATGAAGGCAAGGAATCTCCCAAGGACAGACTATGCATTGAGATACTGGAACAGGCAGAAAGTAGGAATCCAATAAGGGCTGAGGTGCCCCTTTCTCTTGGTTTTGCAGGCGACGAACTGCGAACAAAATTGCTCGACCTTGAAAATAGAGGTGAGATCCTAATTCAACTTGCCGTGTTTATATAATTATGGTGCAATTAATTTAAATAAGCCAAACAACTAAATAATTTCCTCTACTGTTAAGGGTGGTGAAATAGGTATGGTTTGCAGTTCTCCATCTCCTTTAACTACAGTGTCATGTGATGATTGAGATTCTGAAGCTTACCATCTACATTCCCCCTTCTTGTGGTTTAGTACCTTAAAGATTTTTTTAGGTGACAAGAATAGTATATCCTCTTACTTGGTTTGTTGCATCTATTGGTACAATGCAATTTCTTTCTCCAGTTATGCTATAATAGTTTCTATCTCTTGTAGGCGATAGCCCCACGGGAATTGGCACTGCAGACCAGGCTAAGTATGAACATGTCACAACTACAGAACGTGGATAGTGAAGGACTTCATGGTTATGGTTGGGTTGGACACTTTCTTGTGATTTCTGAGCTCCAGAAACAAGTGTTCAGTTTATGAGAGGCCTTAAAGATCCTGCCTTGCAATGCATCAACAAATTTAGATGAGGTATATTAGTGCTCTCCTATGTCAAATAATACAAGGACCTTAAAGAACTTAATAAAATTGCTATGCTGAGCTGGTCCAAAAGACAGTCTTCTTTATAGCGACATACATTGCAAGCAGAGCCTAAGACTCTCCTACTATGCCTGTAGCTACATTGCCTTACATACTAGACTAGTAACAAAATGCACTTAAAAACATAAAGAAAGTTAATCAGGACCAAATTTATGCCCACTTTGGGGTTCCTCCGTAGACACATCATCTTGATCAGAGTCTCAATTTCCATGCACATTTGGCTGTTCTAACAATGCCAAAGCAGCTTGCTACATGGTGTCTTCTTCAGCAGCCCCTTCTTTCACTGAACTTGTGGAAACATTTGGGGAACCCAGCCATAGATTGAGGACTGCATGCAAACCCCAGGATGATATTATATTTCATTTCAGAGTCACTTGCAATCTTATCGTATTTCAAACATTGCTCATTGAGCTTATTTTCCAATTTCTCTTGTTTGGTCTCTTGTTTTTCCATATGGATACTAAGATATTCAATGGGACGCCTCATTTCTTTCAACTACCATGTCATCTATCTCAATATATTTTTTATCTCTCCATTCCCATCACTAATGTGTCAGCCTGAGCCAGAGGGGTTTGCCATACAGATTGACAGATTACTACCTGTTGACACAGGTCCCTGAGCCTTATTCAAGACCAGAAAGATAGCTGTGGGGGGCCAAACCTTAATCATAGTTCTTTTTGAAGGAAGTCTGGGAGTTCTTGTGAAATTGAAAACAAATCCACCCAAAGCGTATGGAACACATAACGGAATTCCTTCTAAAAACCAAACAAAATGCCAAAGCTGAATACACTGAGCACTGTGAGGAGCAGGCCAGGGAGGACAGGTCCACTTACCCCTGTCAAATGTGTGCTGAAAATGACCTAAAAGATGAGGGTACAAATCCACCAGGATCAGGTCTCTCCACTCAGGAACCTCCACAAAGCCTTGGAGCCAACAACCACTGGAAATCCCATCCAAAAGCATCGCACCAGAGCCTTCTCCCCTCAAGATTATCCCACCTCTGCAAGAGGACTCCAATAACTGTTTCGTAAATTGAAACATGTTCAAGACTGAAAGCGTATGAGTGAGAGAAAATCAAGCACAGGGGAAAGTTATTTATCCCTCATGCTTGATGTGGTGGCTTATATCACACTCATGGAACTCATGCTCTAAACCTTGACACCTGTTAATCTCTCTTCCTTTGCCACGTTCTGTGGTTAAGGGATGGACCCCATATATTTAAGGAAATGAATAATACGTGTGACCATAGGAAAATTAAGGGATCCAAAACATCTCAGAGGGAAGGGGATCCCCCATTTTTTGACTAGGACCCCCTTGTCCGAGTAAACAGCTTTGTTAGCCATGCAATCTGCCTTGGTGTTGCTTGCCCTTTGGAGATGGAACATCTTAACATTGTCCAGGAAGGAAAAAATTCCTAGAATTCTTTGAAAAGTTCTAGACAATGCTGTGCCATCCTTAGGTCTCTCCTTGCTTGCTTGACTGATTATGAAGGATTCTCCAAAGATTGTGACGGGCTTGATTTGGTGGGATTGTAGAAGTAAAAATTCCTAGGAGCAAGGTGTTTATCTCAGCTTGATTATTTGGATCTATTCCTAGTCCTCACGAATGGTGTAATTCAAGATTTCCAATGGGGCCTAAGAGAACCTCCCCTCAACCTGCCACCCTTCCCTTGATTTTATTCCCTATTAATACTGTATAACATTTTCTTTTTCTCTGCTTTTAATGATCTTAGGATATTGTCATAATTTTTTTCTCATTTCCCACTAACAATTTTTTGGATTTCAAGTTCATTCTCTCTATATCTTTTTTCCATTTTACAAAAGAAGGGTGCATTTAAACTTAGGTTTCGTATGTTGTCCCTGAGCTGTAATCCTGTGGAAAACTAATCTTAATTGGAAAAAAGAGAATTCTGATCTGTATAAGTGAAATGAAGCTAGTTTATAGTTAGATATGATTTTTAACACATAAAAGCATCTCTGTCTAATTCTTGATCTTATCCCTAGAATATAGTCTGGAGTTTTTTCAGTGTGAGGAATTTACCTTATATCTTCTAGACTGTAGCTAAGATGTTCTAACTTCACCTTGTTGGATGCAGCGACATCTTCTAAACTTTGTTGAAAAGGCTCAAGTATAAGATGTAATACCTATTCTTATAGCGGCAAATGTATGTGACACTGGCAATGATCAGTTATTGACTCGTTGCATTCATCAAGTGGGAAGATCTGATCTTGACAACATATCACTTGAGAAGGAATTGCCATAGGAAGTTGTAAATAAAGTCAAAGAGCTCCCATTGAGTTCAGGGGTGGCAACATTACCAAGTTCTTCACAGCAAAAGAATATACATAGGATTCAGAAAGCACTTGACTCTGATGATGTGGAACTGGTTAAATTGCTATTGCAAGAAGGAGCGGGCTAGATAACATTGGATGATGCTCATTCCTTGCACTATGCTGCAGCATACTGTGATCTAAAGATCACATCAGAGCTGTTGGAACTTGGATCTGTAGATGTTAATATCAAAAACCCAAGAGGATACACTGTCCTTCACATAGCAGCAATGCGCAGAGAACCTGCAACAATTGTGGCACTCTTGACAAAGGGAGCTGACCCTTCTGATTTGACTTTTGATGACCGAACAGCCCTTCAGATCTCTAAGAAGCTAACTAGATTTTTAGATTACCAACCCACAGATGAAGGCAAGGAATCTCCCAAGGACAGACTATGCATTGAGATACTGGAACAGCAAGAAAGTAGGAATCCAATAAGGGCTGAGGTGCCCCTTTCTCTTGGTTTTGCAGGCGACGAACTGCGAACAAAATTGCTCGACCTTGAAAACTGAGGTGATATCCTAATTCAACTTTCCGTGTTTATATAATTATGGTGCAATTAGTTTAAATAAGCCAAACAACTGAATAATTTCCTCTACTATTAAGGGTGGTGAAACATGTACGTTTTGCAGTTCTCCATCTCTTTTAACTATAGTGTCATGTGATGATTGAGATTCTGAAGCTTACCATCTACATTCCCCCTTCTTGTGGTTTAGTACCTTAAATATTTTTTTAGGTGACAAGAATAGTATATCCTCTTACTTGGTTTCCTACATCTATTGGTACAATGCAATTTCTTTCTCCAGTTATGCTATAATAGTTTCTATCTCTTGTAGGCGATAGCCCCACGCGAATTGGCACTACAAACCAGGCTAAGTATGAACATGTCACAACTATAGAACGTGGATAGTGAAGGACTTGGTGGTTATGGTTGGGTTGGACACTTTCTTGTGATTTCTGAGCTCCAAAAACAAGTGTTCAGTTTATGAGAGGCCTTAAAGCTCCTGCCTTCCAATGCATCAGTAGATTTAGATGAGGTATATTAGTGCTCTCCTATGTCAAACAATATAAATTGGTAGTGTTGGTCTCTAGATATTTTGAAGCTATGATTGCTTGGACTTGGCCTGAGAATTTGTTGCAGTAGCGTAATTTTGTTTTTCATCTTGATTAGAAGAGTTGTAAGTTGTTTCCACTAAAAATATATATTGATTTTTATTATAACACCTATTAACATGTTTATTGTAGCTATTATTGAGCGCCATGGAAGCACTCCATAAAAGACGATTCTTCTTTTCAGTTCACCTTCTCTTGTTCCAACAAGGCCAGCTCATCAAGCGGCTTCCCCTAAGGTTTCACTTCCCTCTTCTCTTTTGATTTATGTTTATTGCATGTTTGGGAAAGTAGGTTTATACAACTTTTCTCACATACACAATTCATACATTTTACTTTTTTGTTGCACCAACATTTCCAACTTGTGTTTGAGTGCATTTGTTACACTTTTTGCACCAAATCATACATAGCAGAATGGCGACTCCACAGGTAAAGAAATCTATTATTTATTCTTTTGGGCGTTGGATTTGAGACTTTCTTAAATCATTAATCAGTTTCCATAGTTGTCATGTCATTCATTAACCACATGACATATAGGGGTGAACTCCTTCACAGATTGCACTATGTATACAGGTTTCTACCTGTGCAGTCAAGGATAATTGTTTTGTGGATTCATTGATTATATTTCCTGTTGAAATCCATTTCCTGGTTTAGAGCTAAGTTTTACTTTTCTTAGGTACTAAATAGTTGCATATTTAGCCATTCAAGTTTAATTTTAACCAATTCTTAAATTGAATTTGTTAGATTAGTTTTCCTATTTTGCACATGATCTTGGTTATTGTTGTTAGTTGTTGAACAAGATAAATAATTTGCTTCATTGTTTTTCTAATTTACAGTTCATTGTTTTTTTTTATTTTACAAGTGATTATTTTTTATTGGATTTTGTAGGAGTGAGCTTAACTTATAAGTGGGCCATTGAGTATGAAGAGCTCTCTACTGAGGATTTGCCATTCCGTATGAAGAGCCTGATGTTGAGGCTTTCAAGCTGCTAAGTATGGTTTTGAAGCTGCTAACGTGGGATTTAAGTATGGTTTTGAAGCTGCTGATGTGGGATCTAAGTATGGTTTTGCAACCAAGTGCAAGTATGATGGTTTAGCCATTGTAATATTTTGGAAAGTGATGGCTTTCCCATAAAGTTATATGGAAATTAATATGTGTTTTTGAGAAAACTCATATTTATTGTAATACTTTTGACATTTCATATAATATAATTTGTGGTTTAAAACTTATATATATGGTTGTAATTTATATTATGTATCAATGTTGTTATTATTAACTAATTAATATACAGTTTTTTGACCTTCAGCATAATATGCATTTTATTGTTCCTGTCTTGGTTTGAGTCCACTTTGCTAGCAAGTCTTGCTCCGGATTATTTGATTGTTGATCACCTCCTTTACTCTCAGTATTATCTGACTTGTTATAACAGGGACGATGAGAAAAGTCTACTATGATCAGAATTTAGTTCCTTCTATATGGATGCAGCAGTTCGCATGATTACATTTGTTATTTTGTGATGCTTTGATTGTTGATTATGCTCAGACATTTGATGCTATGTAAATGATGTCTTTTGATTCTTTTGAATAACAAAGGCTGGTATTTTTTCCTCTGAAAACTAATTAATATGACATTACATGATTTACATGTGTATTAGATTTTATTTACAAGTGTTGTAATTAATTATAATGTGACTGCATAATTCGCATGTGTATTAGATGAGAATAAATGTATGATTCTTTTTTTTAATTTAAACATAATATCATATTAAAAAATTATATTGATTAATAATGGACACCATTCAAACTACTAAAATATAATGACCATACATAAAGCGACTAAAAATGACTAAATTAGTGACCAATAAATGAGATTAATGACCAAAATTCGCAAATAAAATGACTAATAATTGAGAGATACGCGACCAAACAATGAAATACAAATGAAAAGAAAAATGACCAAAATTCGCATATCAATGACCAAAAATCAGTTTTGGTGGCTAATTTATGGTCTTTTATTACGCGACCAAATTTGGTCATATTCTAGCTTGTCATGTGATCATTAATTTGGTCACAAATGTGGTCATATATTTGGTCATTGATTCAAATATATGACCAATTTAATGACCAATAGACAAGCTATAAATGATCAAAATAAAAATGACCAATTTTGGTCATGTAATAAAAGATCGCAAATTAGCCACCAGCGATCGCCAAACCAAAAGTGGTCATTGATATGTGGATTTTGGTCATTTTTTTGGTCACTAATCTCTCATTTTCCACTAGTTCCCCCTTGGGGGAGTTCTAATAAATGTTCTAGAATGATAGTGTCTATAAAAGACTCGGTCTCTTAGACTTTATTTGTCAATCCAATCAGCCCAGGTTGTTTTTTCCCTTGGTTATTATTGGTTGATGAATAAACGATTGATACTTTATGAGTTTTTCACTCAATACCTCCAAAGTTGGGGTGGTCGGCTTGGTATTTACACATATTGAGGTTATTAGAGTCTATGTGTCAATGTATAAATATGTGAGGCATCATGGTCAAGTCATATGAACATGTCTAAGTTCCCTTAGGTTTTTTAATTTTTTTAATTTTTTTTAATTTTTTCCAAAACTTAGGCTATTTTTTAATATTTTAATTGGAAAAATTAGTTTTGTAATAAAAGTGGGCTCAATAATCAGTTTCAGTCATGTAGGTTCTCATTTTCAAGCTAAGAGCACCCAGTAAACCTATAGACCCACAATTTCCAGGTTTTGAGTGATTTTCCATCACTCAGGTCAGAAAGCCCCAAAAAATCAATTATGGATTATTTTAATTAATAAATTCATGAATAATGGAGTAAATCCAAAATCCCAGATCAATGTATTCTCAACTGATTTGATTGAAATTAGTCTCATCAACACCAGATTAACCAGAGATTGCAATTCCTTGACTGAAGGGGCTAATGAGGGAAGATCCATAGTTGAACTTTAGCCTCCTTTATGGGGAATTGTGCTCTCTCTCTCTCTCCTCCACACATGTGGGCTCTTAAGGGAGATCTGTGGTTGATGATTTAGTCAGCAGGTTGATGTGCCAGCTCAATCAACCCCTCGATTGACATTTAGACTTAGTAGAATCTTAGTTCAGCTTCATATCAGGCATTGATGGAATCTCCTTCATTTGGAGTTGTCTATATCCTTGGGATTTGCACCCCCTCTAGGTTGGGGTTTCAATTTTTTGTATAAATAAAGCATGGTTGCCTCCTTTCCAAGTTAGCTAGAGTTGGATTGAGGAGCTATTGCTATTGTAACACTATGTAATATGTTTTTCTGTTGGAATAAAGTGAAGCTTTGGAGGCTAAAACAGTTTAATGCTCTTATATGTGTGGAATTAACATTGTCTTGCATATTTTTGTTACCGGTGTCTTTCTCTCAATTTCTGCATCTAAATCCTGTCTTGCCTAAATGATTCAGATGAATCAATAGGAGTATAGTTGGGAAAGTAAGATTACTTGTTTTTCAATATCTCATAGTATATATGTTTAAAGATTGAGATTATACATGTTTAAATAAGTTTATTTGGATGTAATCCCTCTCTTTTTCATATATCTCTATCCAGATCTCATAAGGTTTTTGTGCAGTATTGTTTGTTAGTTTTCGGGTAGCAGGAGTTAGACAAACTGTGGATCTAGATTGACTCCACTGGGAATACATCTATTTTGTGAAGGCATTTTCCCTTGGCATTCCACTAACTAGTATTTTTTGGAGATCCATTCCAGCAACAAGCGCTCTTATGTTCCTCTTCCTCCTTCAAATTTCTGAAAATCAGTCCGATTACTTGTTTTGTAGCTTTAGAATTGTTTATATATATCAATTTCAGAATTCATTTTACATATATATTGCTTCCTTAAATCTCATAAACTAGATCTCATTCCTAAAGAAATTTTACAAGCATTCTAGATCTAGTTTTTGGGAAAATTGTCATTTTTCAAGGTTGTGAAAGAAGATCTAAAGCTTGTTCAATGCATGGTTGTTTCCTTAGAATATGAAAAATTAGATCGATAAATTTAATTGCTTCATATTGGCTTCCCCAAAAGAAGGCCAATATCCCAAATAAATCTTGCTTTCCTTGGTTCTTTTTCCACTTCTTTAAAAACTAGTTTTAAGTTAGAATTTTTTGGTAAAACGTTTGTTCATCCAAAAGTACTTTCAAAGTACTTTTGGGAATATTTAAATGTGATAATATTTCTGGTTTTTAGTAGGTGTAACATAAAAGAGTAGGAGGTGTTTTATGGAAAGGATTTTTTGACCATTCGAAACCCCCCAGGGGGTCTCCGTCTTCCCAAAATTTCAAAATTTTGCAATTTGTAAACCTTTGGTATCATTCCATATAAGTAAAAAGTGGATTAATTTCAGTTTGCTGATATTTTAATTGCTTCTAATAAAAATAAAAATATTTTCTAATAGTCTCTTTCGATCCTTCTCACCATCCCCCGTGGGGGGATTCGCGTCCGTGTCATTTAAAAAAAAAAATCATCTTTTTACAATATAGTGTAGTTATAATCTGCAGGATTGTATAATTTGATAATATTTTGAATTATTCCATATTTTCAATTCAAAATTAATCATACTACTTACCTTACGACTTCCAGATTGAACCATAAGGGGAAAGAGATGCGTGGTAGGACTAATTAGAAAACTGGTGTTTTGTATCTCTAATTCCATTTTCATTAATTGTTTTAATAATCATAATAAAATAAACCCCTTCTTGATTTTTTGATTGAGTTCCACTTGGACTGAAAGAGGTTTCTGGAGGGTTTTATTTTTAATAAGAACGCCTCTTTTAAAATTTACTAAAAATAACAAAGACTACAGTGTGTATGCTCTGTACTTAGATATGGTTCATCCAATCAGTCAATCTGCATCAAAATAACTTGAGTGACTATATTAATTAGTCTTCACCTCCCAAATTGACAAACCATCAAGTGAAAATCCAACGCCTCGAACAAACTGTAAGCGGTGGAAAAATACCCAAAGGAGTGGGAACAACTGGAAAGAGACCTCGAGGCATCGATATCTGTCACACCCTGGTGGATGCATTATGAACAATAGTCTCCGAGACTCCATTATAGCCCACAAACACCTTGCAGATAGCCATGAAAGTTCACTTTTGGACATACTCCAAGTACCCCTTGGGTATATCTGGAGTCCCCTTTTTGCCTAATTTAATTCATTCACATTCCACATTAATTTAAAATCTACTAAGAGACATTTGCAAGACATTCTTTCAAGCGCATACAAGCACATTATTTTCTCTGTTGAATCCATTTAAGTCACTAGTGATTTATTTGATCAATTCTTTCGATTATATATATATTGAGTGTCATTATTGTGCTTATCTGCTTAAAGTCTTGCATCTTGTTATCTTTTGTTTCCAGTGGTTAATTTCAAAACTCCTAAACAACTTAATCAATATAACACCATCACACTAAGTAATTAGCCTTAGTAATTTAATAGGTTCTACCCCCCTTGGCTTCGTTAGGAGTTATCTTGAACTGAGGAGTCAAGAACAAGGTGACATTGTTGACTCAAGACTTTCCCCACAGGGCACACTGAGTGGCTTGAATATTTCTTCCACATAACCCAGGTGTGTGAAAGGAGAGAACACATTCTTCATCATCACCGTCATCGTTGTCATCATCATCATCATCATCATCACCCTCATCCTCATCATCATCATCATGGTCATCATCATCCTCATCCTCATCATCATCATCATAGCCCTCATCCTTCTCCTTCTCATCATAGTCATCCTCCTCCTCATCATCATCATCATTATCATCATCATCATCATCATCATCATCATTATAATAACCATCATAGTCATCATCATCCTCATAATCATCATCATAATCATCGTCGTCATAGTCATACTATTTGTGATCATCATCATAGACACTATTATGGTCCAAGGATAGGGTTGGAGGTCTTAACCATTGGTATGGGGTTCATTTTAAGGTTATAGAAGTTTAACATATTTCAGTCCAAGTTTGATATGCTTTTAATATTTAATATTTTAGTATTTGATAAGCATAGATCAGTCAAGTTGCATATTTAGTGAGAACTAAATTGCATATGCAATATATCACATATGCGTTTTGGAGATCATGTAAAAAAACTACCCCTTAATTAAAAAAAATTGTATCCATATTGCATATGTGATAAAACGAAGGTGCGTTATATCGAATATGCGATATGTGTTATATAAAAAATGTTGGGCTGCATGCTATGGGCCAGGTTTGCTATAGAAAAAGACATAATTATTCTGAACCCACGCATAGATAACTGTTCAACGTGCAATTTAATCATTACTTACATAATTCCATAGTTTTGTACAAGTTTGGGTGGATTTCAATGGGGAATGTATGTAATAGAGTTCGAAAGTCAGCTAGGAAGGTGCTTACACCAGAAGAAGTTGAAAATAAAAAATAAAAAAAGAGGGAAGATTCAAGAAATCATCGGAATTCATTACATGAGAAAATAGTTCACATTCCCTGTCAACAGATACCTGATGTAGAGGTTGAGGAAGATAATACAACATTAAAGGAAGCTGGTTATATGGAAGTTGATATTATTGATCCATTAGTAAAAGGACAATCTTGTGAAGAGTTCAATAGTTATGTTACTCCCGATGAAAATGTGACTCAGCAACAACTATGGCCGATGGTTCAATCTGTTAATCAAAGTTGTCAGCCTGTAGTGGATGTAAACATCACTCCAACATTTCAAATGGAAAGAAATTTTGCATCAAAACAAAAGAGAACTCCTAAAAGCATACAAGTGGACAAGAACGAATTTAATTCCATGGAAGGTAAGGTGTCTAAACACACTATCCTTCGTCATTATTCTTAAATAATGAAACAATATTTTGATAAAAAATCCGAAGCCGGTAAATGCCAATTGTTTTTAGCTTTGCTTCAATCTAGAAATATGGAAACTATTAGAAGAAATTTATGCATAAGAACAATGAAGAATATTGAATCAAGTAATCACATTGCTAAATCTCTTGCTTCTGCATTCACATCGATTGGTAAAAAAGCTCGTTCATAGGACTGTAATGTGGCTCATCATGTATTGGCTGAATCAATTGTATGTATATCCACAAGACAACGTCGTTTACTTAAATGCACCTCACAAATTGTGCCTTTACATCCAAAGACACTTAAAAAATATTCAGTAAGAAGAGACAACCTTGATGTAGAGGGACAAATGGAAACATTATGGGCATTTAGCGGTAGGTTTCCCCAGAAAGACATGAAGTTAGTAGAAGCAGTGAAGGGCCTAATGCACACATTTTGGCATGATAACACTAGGCATTATTATAACACAAAGGATGTGTTAAAACATTGTAGGGGTTCTAGAAACAATGAACCTCATGCTAAACATTATCTTGACATGACACAAAATCAACTGTTCGAGATGTTTAAAGTTTCCCATGTAGAGCTAAGGCTCGGGCAAAGATCTTTTAAAAACTGCAAGCCTTGGTATGTTAGAATTGAATACCATCTGGAACACTTGTTTTTGTAGATACCACATAGATTTTGACCTATATTACCATACATTTTCACATATACGTCGTTTTTTGTATCCTAACCATGTGCAAGAATGCTCAAGTACAGTACCGCCAATGTCATCTAGAGATTTCATTCATAGTGTAATGTGTCCCAGGAAAGACAGGAAGACACATTACTTAAACCAATGTGTAGACGGTTCTTGCAACAATTGTGGTGGGCTATCATTATGGTCTGATTGAATCCATGAAAGTGAAGATCAAGCATTCAGGAATGTAATTGAAGAGTAGCAGAACTATTAGTATGAGACATATTAGCCACATGATGGGAAAGAAAGCAGGAAGATTAAATTGGTGACTTCACAGGTAAATTGTTGAATATTGACATATTAATATTCATGTACACATTTTTTTATGTGGTTTTATAACACTATTTATTTTTTTACACCAAGTGCAAGTATGTGATTTTATTTCATAGTTTCTTGGAAAGATCCAACAATACATTCAACATGTCGATATGGCATGGTGGAAAGATGAGCGATTCAAAATATGTTGGGACACCTTCCCTCTCGGAACAATACTATTAGTGGTTTACTTTGTGGAAAATTACACCCTACAACTAGAAAATGAAATACAAAGTCAATACTATCACTCAGAGAAGGCGAGCATATTGGTGCATATCACATATCAACATGGGCCAGATAGAAATGAAGAGAAACGTGTGATACTAAAAGAAATTCACTTCTACATAAGTGACGACCATAACCATGACATCCATTACGTGTAACATTTATTTAAATTATTCTATGATCATGTGATAGCTATGGATATACCATTTTACCGTCATTTCATTTGGTCAGATGGCTATTCTGGACAGTTCAAGAATGCACATGTATTTGAATGGTTGTGATTGTTGCACATAAAATACAAGGTTCCACATGTATGGAACTACTTTGAAATTGGTCATGGTAGAGGAAAGCAAGATGGTGCTGGTGCATGCATTAAAACTTCCCTTCCAAGGGAACATATGAAGTTTACAGGTGCTCCCCTTCGAGATGTTGCATCTATAGTGAAATGGAATGCATTTTTCATGGGAGAACAAGCAACAAGGAAACACGTAGTGAAAAGAATATTCATGGAGGTTACAAATGTTGAACACACCCAAACACATTGGGTGAACACAATGCATGGAACTCGACAGTTTCATTCAATTAGAAGCTCAGACAACTCGACCCTACAAATTTGGACAAGACTAAAGGCTTGCTTCTGCAGTTCTTGTAGCATCGATGAATGGGATGATTATGAGTATACAGATACCGTTGATACATGGGATCAAGTGACACTTGGCACCAATTTCAATGAGGTTAATGAAATAGAGAATTCAAAAGATGATCATACACATATTTCTATAAACTATGATCACATATCGGATCTCATACAAGTAGGTACATGAGTAGTACCTAAATTAGAAAATGCATTTATGTATCAAGTTTACTTGACCTAGGGTTAAGTCGACTTATTTCCTTTCACAGGTCAGATATATGCAGTGGTTTCCCCAAAAAATAATGAATGGGTTTTGACTATTGGTTGGCACATTTCTTAGAGGGGAAACAAACCATTCTCGAAGGTATTACAGATGATGAAAATATGGAATTCCCAACTGGCTCGATGGTTATACTTGACACTTGCAGCACAACAAAAAAGGAAGGGTGGGTATGTATATCAAGATTATAGACCAAGAGCTATTGTATACCACTTCACCAACCTAGTAGTTGGTATAAACATCAAGCTGTGCACACTTGGTCACAAAAATAGGTCACATGTACGATACTTTCTACCTCATATAGAGCACGGAAGATTGATGGACACCATATCCACCAGAGATGATCCAGATGGCCTACTCGTCTGAGTGCATTGTTAGGTGTGGTATTTAAAATTTAAAGTGAATGCTGAAGCACAATTTTTATTATTTAGCCTTACTTTATTCCCAATGTAATAAACTTGTGATACTGGACACTATGAACACGATCGTACAACATCATGTGACTTATCTATAAATCATGTTTGCTCATTTTCATTGGGTTCTTTTTTTTTTCTTATGATGTTACTAATGTCTAGACTTTCATGTGCCTAGGATACAACCACCATCTATGGCGCATTAGAGGCTCCAAGAACGGTGTCTTTAGACACCAACATATAGAATTCAGAAAATAACGTCCTCTCGAGTTGTTGAAATTTACATTTTTTGATATTTTTAGTTTAATATACATTTAATTACAATCCCATGTACAAATTGGAAACCAACTAGGGTCTCATGAACACAAATTTGCATGTTATCACTAGGGTCAACAAGTTATGACATGGAACTAGGGTTTAGTGATCTCTTTACAAGTTATGACATGGAACTAGAAACACATGGACATGTACAAATTGGAAACCAACTCGGGTTTTATGAACACCAACTTGCATGCTATCACTAGGGTTGATAAGTTATGAGGTGGAACTAGCTTAGTGAGCAATTTACAAGTTATGGGATGGAACTAGAAACACATGGACATGTACAAATTGGAAACCAACTAGGGTTTCATCAACACCAATTTGCATGCTATCACTAGGGTTGACAAGTAATGAGATGGAACTAGGGTTTAGTGACCTATTTACAATTTATGAAATGGAACTAGAAACGCATTGACATGTAAAATTTGGAAAGAAACTAGGGTTTCATGAACACCAATTTGCATGCTATCACTAGGGTTGACAAGTTATGACATGGAACTAGGGTTTAGTGACCTCTTTACAAGTTATGAGATGGAACTAGAAACACATGGAAATGTACAAATTAGAAACCAACTAGGTTTTCATGAACACCAATTTGCATGCTATCACTAGGGTTGACAAGTTATGAGATGGAACTAGTGTTTAGTGAGAAATTTACAAGTTATGAGATGGAACTAGAAACACATGGGCATGTCAAATTGGAAACCAACTAGGGTTGCATGAACACCAATTTGCATGCTATCACTGGGGTTGACAAGTAATGAGATGGAACTAGGGTTTAGTGAGCTTTTACAAGTTATGAGATGGAACTAGAAACACATGGACATGTACAAATTGGAAAGCAACTAGGGTTTCATGAACACCGATTTGCATGCTATCACTAGGGTTGACAAGTTATGACATTGAACTAGGGTTTAGTGACCTATTTACAAGTTATGAGACAGAACTAGAAACACATGGACATGTACAAACTGGAAAGCAACTAGGGTTTCATGAACACCAATTTACATGCTATCGCTAGGGTTGACAAGTTATGAAATGGAACCAGGGTTTAGTGACCTCTTTACAAGTTATGAGATAGAACTAGAAACACATGCACATGTATTGTATGGTGTGGTACATGTTATTATGGTATGGTATCTAGAACTAGTTTGGTATGGTACGTTAGTATGGAACTAGTGTTTAGTCAGCAATTTAAAAGTTATGAGATGGAACTAAGAACATATGGACATGTACAAATTGGAAAGAAAATAGGGTTTCATGAACACCAATTTGCATGTTATCACTAGGGTTGACAAGTTATGACATGGAACTAGGCTTTAGCGATCTCTTTACAAGATATGATATGGAACTAGAAACACATGGACATGTACAAATTGGAAACCAACTAGGGTTTCATGAACACCAATTTGCATGCTATCACTAGGGTTGACAAGTTATGAGATGGAACTAGGGTTTAGTGAGCAATTTACAAGTTATGAGATGGAACTAGAAACACATTGACATGTACAAATTGGAAACCAACTAGGGTTTCATGAACACCAATTTTCATGCTATCACTAGGGTTGACAAGCTATGTCATGGAACTAGGGTTTAGTGACCTC
The DNA here is from genome assembly GCA_001517045.1 of Pseudotsuga menziesii. Taxonomy (NCBI): domain Eukaryota; kingdom Viridiplantae; phylum Streptophyta; class Pinopsida; order Pinales; family Pinaceae; genus Pseudotsuga; species Pseudotsuga menziesii. The sequence continues at coordinate 293,524 of LPNX010016911.1, forward strand.
TTTAAAAGTTATGAGATGGTACTAGAAACACATAGACATGTAGAAATTGGAAAGAAAATAGGGTTTCATGAACACCAATTTTCATTGTATCACTAGGGTTTAGTGACCTCTTTACAAGTTATGAGATGGAACTAGAAACACATGGACATGTACAAATTGGAAAGAAACTAGGGTTTCATGAACACCAATTTGTATGTTATCTCTAGGGTTGACAAGTTATGACATAGAACTAGGGTTTAGTGACCTCTTTACAAGTTAGGAGATGGAACTAGAAACACATGTACATGTATGGTATGTTGTGGTACATGTTATTATTGTTTGGTATGTAGAACTAGTAAGGTATGGTATGTTAGTATGGTATGATTTTAGTATGTTATGGTACATCTTATGTTATTATAGGGTATTGTAGGGTATGATGTTAGTGTTGTAGGGTATGGTATGATATATTACAATGGTATGGTATGTTAGTATGGTATGATATTATTATTTTATGTTATTGTATGTTATTATATGTTAGTATGGTATGATGTTAGTATCATAGGGTATTGTAGCGTATGTTATTGTATGTTAGTATGGTATGATGTTAGTATCATAAGGTATTGTAGGGTATGATATAGTATATTACACATGCATGCATGACCTAGTTTTATGATGTTATTGCATGTAATTTAGGTAGTGTATGGTATGGTTATGATGTTAAAAAGTTGAAGAGTCATAAATTCTTTCTTTAAGTATTGGAAACTCATACTAGCACACATGTGAACAACACATATCATTATATCACATAGGTGAACCACACATACCATGTTCCAACATCAAGTCAACCATATATGTATAAATTTGAACCTTGCTTTATATTATATATGTATACAAATAATGTTACAAAAATTGGCATGCCACATGGCCATAATACAAAATAGTTGATAAAACTGTACATCTGCATGTATAAAAAAATACGTTACATATATGTATCCCACCTATACATTTATTCTAGTTATCCCCCATTTTGCTGCCACTGCCAATGTCTTTGGAGAAGTCTAGCTTTTTTTTTTACTGCTCACTGGTGATCCCCATCGTTAAACAAGAGGGATAGGTTGCATCAGTGGAGACTGCAGAAAAAAAAAATTGTGAGTTAGTTTACCAACCTATAAAAAATTTATGTACTTTTGTTCAAATTCCAAACCAATATAACATTTTTACTTACTATATGTGAGCAAGTAATGGTGGGTCGTGGTGCCTCACTAGTAGCAACCCTGATTGGGTTCTCTTCAAGCACCACTTGCTCACTATCAAGCTGCATAAAACAATATATATGCCAATGTCAACAAATATACATGTACGTTGGGGGGGAAGAGGTGGGTCATTGATTTGGTGCTCTTCAAGCACCGATGCCTCACTAGAATCCTGCATAAAGTAACATATGTGTCAGTTTTAGATAACAAAAATAATCAAAGACATATATACTACATGGACAGAAAATGATGTTTCCAAAGAAAGCGAAACATACATGTACCTGGTGGGGGGGAATAGGTGGGTCAACAACAACCTCGCTTTGGTGCTCTTCAAGCGCCACTGTTTCAATAGATTATTGCATAAAGTAACATATGTCAAAGAGATACATAAGCGTACAAAAATATACAAAGAGAAAGAACCAAACCAGAGAAATCCATATAAAAACATATAAAGAAAGCGATACATAAACATACCTACTGGCTCACCAGAGGTGGGTCTATAACAACCTCTCTTTGGTGCTCGTCAAACACCAATGTCTCAATAGATTCCTACATAAAGTAACATATGCCAATGTTAGATAATAAAAATAAAAAGTGACATATCAATGGAGCCAACAAGGAAAAAGATACTTGCATGTACAAAAGGCAATGTAAGAAAGAGTTGCAATGTATAAATATACCTGGGGGACGTGAGGAGGTGTGTAACCAGTGGATCAATTAACTAACAACAAGGGAAAAGGACTTCTACTTGTACTAGTGAAGAATCTCACTTTTCAGACATATTCATCAAACTCACGTTCCTACGTACAAAAGGATAAAGATACAATTAGACAATTTCAAAAAATTAAAAAAGTACATGTTGAATCACTAAAATCAAAATTAAAGGAAAGCTACACATAAACGTACCTACTGGATTGTCATAAGTGGGTCATCAATATGGTGCTCTTTAATCACCTATGCCTCACTAGAATCCTGCATAAAATAGCATATGTGAAATTCAGATAATAAAAAGAATCATAGACATATATACTACCTGGATGAAAAATGATGTTTTCAAAGAAAGCGAAACATACATGTACCTCGCGGGGAGGAAGAGGTTGGTCCGTAATAACCTCGATTTGGTGCTCTTCAAGCACCAATGGTTCAATGGATGCCTACATAACGTAACATGTGTCAATTTCAGATAATACAAAGAAAACGAGACATATACATGATGGACAAAAAATGATTTTTCCAAAGAAATCAAAACATAATTAAAACCATATTTAAAATAATACTTGCGTCTGGGAATCTACCTCTACATGAGAGGAACTAGGTCGGGATTCAATGTACTCATCCTGATCACCTTGCATAAAAGATATTGTATCAAAATTAGGATGTATTGAATGTTACAATATCTACTATAAATATGCAAATAATGTTGAAAAATTAACAAGTATAGTTCTTACCACTAATGGTGAAGTACCAAACCCATATGCAATATTGACAGCAACATCAATGTTCTCAACATTAATCGGTAGACTATGCAACTTTGGGTGCCATGTGATACCAGCTATATATTTGTTGACATAATTTGTTAAATAATTAAATAGAAATAAATCATGAAACAATTGAAAATTGTGATATGAAAAAAAATATAATATGAAAATAATGAGTTTTACTTACAAATTGAAGTAATCCATCATCCCAAAAGTCCAAAGCAGGGCCATAACATATGCCTCCACATGATGTGCAAGCGTGTGGAGTAACACGACACTCTAAAAGCTCTGTGTCTCCTGTTGGATCTATAGATGGATCCTTATTGTGCGATGGGCCGGCCTTAGAAGTGCCAACCCCTTGGCCTACATTTCCTTGGAAATCAGTTCGATGCTGAAGCAATGTATCTTCCAAGTCAAATAAGGCCTCCTGTGTATCCTCAATCACAGGACCCACAGGAGGATATCGACGAGGGGGTTTCGGTGTGTGTGGAGAGTGTGGCACATGGTTAATTTCCATCCTGGCCCATTCCCTATCTTGGGGCATCCCATGACCAACACCCTGGAAGCCTAAAATATCAAAATAGTTAACATGTTTCCCTAGGATGAATTCTGCATATAACTTCCTAAGGAAATAAAATGGGATGTCCCTATTCCCATGAGGGTCTTCATCGAAGACCACATACCAATGATCCATCCAATTGGCCTTTATATTTGGTTCCATGAACCAGTCTATGGAAATGTGTGCTCGACTGGTGGGTGGAACCAATCCAGTGCTAGGGTCCCGAAATAATGAAAATAATTGGTCTTTTGTAATCTTTAGGTCTTTGATGTCTTTATAACTCAAACCATCAGAGTAGTATTTCCTCCTAGATTCTTTGTATGAGCTAATGTTGTACAGAGCTCCTTGGGCATTGGAAATTGTGTTTGTTATTTTGTCCAATGCCTTAATAGATGAGCTAAGGCACCTCAATGTAGCCAAACATGCCCGAATCTGTGAGTTTCGGTATTTCTCCCCCTCTGGGTTTGGGTTTGGGTTCATGTTTGGGTTGGGTTCTTGGTTATTAGTGGGTTCGTTTTCCACAGTATCTTGCTCATTTCTGTTATCTGTTAATATTTAAACAACAAAATACAAATTGATTAATTTATCATTCTTTGATTTAATTCATTTTTTTATTAAATTTGTTTTAAACAAATATAAAAACTATGAAATTAACAATATCACTAAAGAATTGAAATCAATTTCTTATTGATATCAGTAGTTACTTTCCATTTGAGCCAAGCCACCTCCACAACCACCTCCAAATCGACCTCCAAATGCTCAAACGCAAATCTCCTGTGAGGTTTCTCGCTTGTGTAGTTTATCGCCTGTGCAGTTTATCGCTCTCCCAAAACGCTGATTATTGCAAATGGAAAATGATGCCCATGAACTCTGGGTTTTTTTTTTTTTTTTTTTTTTTTAATCGTATCGCATATGTGATATATTGCATATGCGTTATGTAAAAGTTAAATATCGCATATTCGATAAATCGCGTATGCAATATTTCACCTTTACAGAATGCATATGCGATACTGTGTTACTAACCTTAGCCTTGTGTTTGGGCTTGGGTTATTCCAAACATACCATCAATAACATATATGCGTTATCGATTTACACTTCGGAGGTGCGTATCCGATTTCTTAAGTGGCACTAAAAAGTGGAACCAACTTCGTGCGACTTCCCTAAACATAATATTGTCTTTGTTAATTATCTTAATTATGAACATGGTAATTATGAATAGGTGTTGTTATATGATGTTCGTATCACTATAAAGTCAAAAGAGAAATGAATTGAAAATATTATTGTAATGCCCCATAGTTTGACTAGGCATGTTTACCATCATACATGTTGCACTTTATTTTTCTTATTACCAGTTGGACTGAGCTAAACTGAGTAAACTATATTTTGACACGTTAGACCTGGCTTTATGTTACTACTATACTGATGATGTTACTATGCTTATGCTGATACTATGAGTATGATGTGATGATGTTACCATTCTTATGAAATTTTTCTATGATTATGTGATTTTGATGTCATAGTTATCATGAGATTTCTTTCTTTCATCAGGACAATGTATGTTTACTTATCATTTTCTATGAAATAAGATGGATATGATGTGGAACTTGGATACCAACCCATGATGAGATTAATTTAATGATGTTATGTGAAGAAATGAAAGGTTGTTTATGATATGAATCTACTGTGGACCGAATAGATATATTTGTTAGAAATGTACGGTTTCAAAATACTAATCTGCATGACACAAGGGCTATGAGATGGCTGGATAATAAATGTGTGTTAAGCAATAAATCTTAACAATCGACATGATAATACGATGACACAAATTGATAATATCAATAACAACATATTGTGATTTTGATAGGGTATAGACCCAATATGTTGAGAGTGATGGAGGTATTTCCAAACCAATGGTTCTTGTGATACATGTGGTCATGGGAGGGATGTGTTGATTCCTGCTCCCCTAGACATGTGATGATGACGGTTAGATTCCTTCTAGGAGGGGTTGGGTTCGTTGTTTAGCCGACGCTAATTCTCTAAGTTTATACATTAGAGGAAATTTCAACTCAAAATGGGCCTCCTAAAATGAACTAATAAAATAATAGTTAAAATAATAAAATAATATTTATTAATTTTGGAGGAAGAAAAGAAAAAAACTACTTTTTTATTGTATTTTTGACATATCTCCTTGTGTTTTTACTCAAATTTCGATCGGGAGAGCTCGTTGGATGCGGAATTAAATTCCGTATCCAACGGGTACCCACTTGGCATACTTTTGACGGACCCTGCTACCCCAAAAACAAGAAATACCTGAAAAAATAGAATGAGATGAATTAGTTCCTTGTACTTATCTTATGTTCTCCAATGATCTAACTTATTTCCATTCCTTTATAACATATGAATAATATTCAATCCTAATAGTTTATTTACATATTATTTTCTAAGATGTTATTCTTTCCTTTAGTTATTATAAATGGACTTCATTTTCTTCTGAATGTAGGAAATATTACTTCCATGTAGGCAGTTCAAGTTAATATTCATCGTCTCTATTTCACAACTCAACTTTTTTTCATCATTCAATGTCTCGTATGGATTTAGTATGTCAAACATTGATATATCATTTAGTAAAATAAATTGGAATTATAAAAAAAATGTTGTTTTACTAGTATTAGCTTCCATTTGGCGATGTATCTATTCAAAAAAATTGTATCATCGCACAACCTATCAATTAGTGTGAGTGTCTCTTTACTTTTAATGTTTGTCATCTTTTAGCCTTGATTCCAAATCTAACATCATGTGTGTGCCCCATAGGAAAAAACACAGCCTCAATAGTGACAAAGACACCAACCATCGTTGCCATAAGTGATAGAAACATGGAAATATAAAAATATTATTTTCACATTTCACATTGTTTAAGTAAAGAGAAAAAATGTAGATGAATTTTAAAATCAACATCTTGGTTTTTCTTTTATCTTCCATACAATGGAATTGTAATTCTAGAATCTATATTTTGAACAAGTCAAGAAGAGATATTTTTAGTGGAAAAATTAACTTGGTCTGATTTTTAATTTTTTTTCAAAATAAAATGGTTCTCCAATTTACATTTTTTTATAAATGATTCTCCCAAAAAGTTTCTTCTTTAAATGTTGCCAAAATTTCCCAAAAACTATATAAAATCTTTATAATTTTGAATAGTTTTACAAAAATATTGCAAAACACCTTATAGTTGGAAATTTTAGAAATAGTAAGATTCGACCATGTTTCTACACTTTAAGAAAAATATGGATCTTTAAAATTTTCCTCGGAATTAAGTTGTCAAGTAATGCATTAGAAAGTCGATTTCCTGAACTCCCTCTCAGAAAGGAAATCACCATACATATAAAGTTGTGGTTATTCAAGGTCCCTCAAGAACATAGTGATGGATGCCATTATCATTTTTTATCTCATAAAATGGTAGGGAAACATTACAAAAAAATCATATCTTATGCATGTGTGTCAGCATACCTGCCAATGACAATCTAGGTTGTTCCCGCAATGAATTTTAATTAAACAACAATGAATTTTAATTTGACACATAGCATTGGGATTCAAGTTTTTATTTTGTCCATTTGAAAGTATATAACACTCAAATACTACAGTCTCCTCTAGAATAAGTCTTTGGGCATAATAGAAATATCGTACTTCCATAAAAATAGTAGCAATTCTTTTCTTAGACTCGAGTGCATGCAATTTCTTCCAAATATTTTGTAGCCATTGACATTATTTATTCTTTCAACACATTACATTCACCAAAATGGTTGTTCTTTTAGATTGTCACATCTTGAAAACAAGTATTCTATATATTTCTCATAATGGATTATGATATTGATGGGTAATTTATATTTTTTAGGATCCTCATAGATCTCATTCACTAAATACGTTGTCTGAAGTCAAAGGAAGGAGAAACGGTACAATCATATTAAACTTTAGCAAAAATATGAATTATCAAGGTAAGCAAGTTATTAATCCATGATTTTATGTCATGTGATATCACCCCCTCACTAAGTAATCCATTATCTAACTCCAACATAAATTTGAATTCAGAAGGTAAAATAGTTAGTAATCCATTAGTTTTATGTCATTTGATATCATCCCACTCACTAAGGAATCCATTATCTAGTAGTAGTGGAAACCATTATAAAGTAATTTTCAACCGCGGTATGGGATTCAAAGAATGTGTGCATGACATGTTAACCTAGTTAGTCTCTTGTTGGATCATATTTTAGATTAATTGTTCACAATAGTTGGTCTCTTCATAAACAATATGATGAGAGGAATTTATCTTTTTCAAGAATGTTTTATAACTTTTTCCATTATTCAAGAAATGTGCATGGAATTCAATGGTGATAGTCTCATCATTAATTTTGCACACAAATTGCCTTCCCATAGCCTATGTATTAGGTCCATTTTTAAACCCCACATGCATGGATATAAAAGTTGAAACATGTATTCTTTCAGAATTTCTATATCCATATTTTAGGGTTATCTATAAGATATAAAATGACTACATTTTTTAAATAACTATTTTCTATTTTAGTTTTAATAATTTTATTTTAGTTATTTGCAAGTTTTAAAATCAAAACTTCATAGAGATTTATATCGTGTGTTTAAATTGTTATTGGGAGCATTTCTAAAATTCTGTTTTAATATTCTTGATGTTCTTTGACTACATTGTTAACAGGTCTAAAATAAAATTTAATTGCATAAAAAATATGTCTAGGGATTTCTTCTTCTTTTATATTCAAATTAACTTCTAGAATCACATAATTTATTTTTTCTGAAAAGTATAAAGTTGCAATTACATTTTTTTAATTAATTTATTTTAATCAACATTCTTGATACTTACCACAGGGGTTTTACTTGTTGACCAATCAATAGCATGTGAGTTCATATTTTGAGTTTTAATACTATAAAAAATCAGTCCAATATATTGCGAGTATTGGGAATGGATGAGTGGTTTAAGGTGGGGGTAGGTATTTATAAGGATTGGCATATAAAAAGGGGTGGGGGATAATTTTCACGTATTGGGAGGGGGTTTCAAAAAAAGGAGTTTCGGTCAATATGTACAAAAGTTAAGGATATTATTTAATATCCCATGATTTCCAGTTCAACATGATAGGTTCATTGAGTGAAGCCCCTCTGGCAATTCATCACATTAATTTTCAACATTCACACTTACTTTTCAACTCTAGTCTTTTACTTGTTTTCTTATTTTCTTTAAGGTATTTACTTTCATTCCAATGATGATATATTTTATAAGTTGTTAAGTGTAATTTCATTTTTCTCTTGTGATTAACTAATAAAATACTAGAATAGATTTTCTTTTACTTAGCATAATCAACAATAGTTTTCATTTTATTAGGGACCACTGCTATTTGCATCATTAGGAGTTGTCTTAGACAGACGAGCTAAGATTCAAGTGACATTTATTGACTTGTGACTTGAACCCAAGGATGCCCCATTGACTTTAAAATTTATGGGATGTCACTCAAGGTGAATATTAGGTGGAAACATTTTTGTTTCGATTATCGAGGATAAATCTTTGTATTCCTGGAATGCAACTTTTGTGTCCTTTTTGTTTTTTTAATTTGTTTTGTGAATATTATGAGTATTTGAAATTCACATGATCCATCTAGTGACTCCACTGTCAAATAAATCTGTATGGTACTCTACAACAAGGATCTTACAGGGTCTGTTTAATTCTCTTCCTGAACCTAAAAGGGTTTATCGAAAGAGGTTAAGTAGACTTACTTATTATAAGATATTTAATAATATTGGATCTAATTCTATTTCAAATATCCACCTTTTATTTATTAACTTACAACTAGAAAATAAAATGGCTGATTTCTTTAGTTCACTAGAATTTTTAGCAATAAATGGTTACCCTCATGGTATTCTTGAGAAAAAACTTGCCAAGTTTCCTACTTTTCATGGAAATAGTGTTGTAGCTACTACATTTCACTATAAATCCATTTTTTATTCTCACACTCAACTTTTCTAGACTTCCCAACATGAATATGTGAAGATGAAACTATTTTCCTTGTCCGTCAAAAAATATGCTTTTGATTGGTTCTCTAGTTTAGATGATAACAACTTCAAGAACTTCAAAGAACTAGAAAGTTCCTTACTTTCAAGATGGGGTGATAAGAAAGAAGATCACCACCTTCTGGTTTCTCTTACCACCACAAAGAAGAACGAGAAGAAATTATGGAATATTTTAATACAAAATTTAATTATGTAATTGCTATACTTCACACAAATAACAAACCTCTAGATTCTTCCATACTCATCTATTACATGGAATATTTTTGTGGTTAAATGTGATATCAGCTGAAATACAAGGATCCTGCAAGAGTTAAAGGATCGCAATAGATAGACGAGAAAATTGATAGTACTATGAAAGTATTTAGGAAATCTAATAATCATGGTTCCACAAGGGGTAGTTCTCCCACCTCTTAGGAAAAAAATAATAAAGAAAGGGAAACAACTTTAGATAATATTAAGGATTCTTCCAAATACCCCTTAAAACATATGATTGATATGATGACATCATTGATCACCAATCAAAAAAATCAAATGAACGTGGTACAAAATAGGTTTGTTTACATGGAGAGGGTGTAATAATCCCAAGCTCAAAATATTTTTCATCATAGACACAACATTATAGAAAGGAAAAGGAAATAATCTCCTTAGGATCAGAGGCCACCTAATAAATTAGAAACAAGAAACATACTGCATGATGAGGAACCTCCCTTTTGCATGACTTGTGATGGCACTCATGAGGAATATTCTTGCCCCATATTTTGTAAAATTAATGAGCAAGCATTTCTTAAAACGATCATCAACGTGGGTTATCCAAGAAGGCCATATTTCATAAATGTTGTAGGCCAAACTAACACCATATCTAAAGAACAGTGGAAACAAACTAAGGAGCATATGAAAGAAAGGATAATGTTTCAAAGTATTGTGAGGAGAAGCCTACATATGAGGATATTTGAGACATGGATAAATTCAAGGGAGTTACTTACTAGAGGAAGGATAATGTTGAACCAACCAGGACAAATCTATATATTTCTAAGGTAATAAATCCTCATGTTGCTAAATATTTAAATTTTTAGTTTGGTTGTTGGATAACTAATCAACATATTCATGTACCTGTAGCTGAGATCCTTAAGATTCCATGCCAAAAAGACAAGTTGTTGAAATCCATAGAGGGACATAGGGACAAAATATTTGATAAAAATAAATAAAATGCTCATCCTAAGAAGAAACATTCCATTGAATATGTCTCCTTTATTATGCATAGCATGGGTCCAAGTAAATAAGATCATCCTCCTTTCTATGTATATTTGATAGTAAATGATCTTATACTTCACAAGTGCATGTCATATTCTAGTGCTTCATCCAACATTATAACCAAAAAGGTTATGGAGTAGATAAATACGAAAATCAATGGTCCCTATCGTAACGTTTATGGTGTTGACTAAAGCCTTATTGATGCAGGTGGAATAGTTTTGAATCTACCAATGAAATTGGAAAATAACTTGATATTCATTTAACTATGGATTCTAGTGATTGATGTGCTAGACAATTGGGGTGTGCTCGTATCAAGAAAATGGTCAACATTTTTAGAACGTTGTATTCAAATGGATTGGAATTATGGAACCATTCTTGCATCATAAAACAAAAAAGTAAAGCTCCATAGAGAACATGAAAGGAAATACCATGTGGAAGATCCGAATGAGTTAGCAAATGAATGTCTACGATACAAATAATTTTGGGAATTATGTTATTTTATCTAATTTCTTGGATCCAATTACGGAAAAATTGAAAGAAGAGAAGGTCAATGAAGTATACAAAATATATTTCAGTGGGGCATATTTAATGTTAGGAAAAGGGCCAGGCATAATTATGATGACACTAGCTAAGCAAACTTTCAACTTTTCTTTATGGCTAGATCTTGATGCATATAATAATGTAGCACAGTATGAAGAGCTCTTAGTTGGCCAAGAAACTTTAAATGAAATGGGGATTAAGATGTTGAAGATTAGAGTATATTCTCACCTAGGAGTTTTGCAAGTTAAAAATAAAATTTCATGTAAGAGTGAGAGATTGGAAAAGTATAGGAATACAAGCTAGGATTTTATGGAATGGTTTGATGAAATGGATCTTTATATAAATATCTAGTAGAATAGAACATTTTGGGAGAAAAGTTGGCAGTAGTAGCTTCCACCTTTCAACCCATTGAAGAACTAACCAATGGTGATGGTAATATTGAGAGAAATTTTAGGCCACCAGTTCTTGTCAATGTGGATCGTTGGTAATTTTTTCAAAGTGATGAGAAAATATTCAATTTATCCATAATGTCCATGATTTTTTGGATTGTCAAATTAGATACTTGGAGGAATAAAAAGAGTATTAACAAGACCAAGAGAATATAAAAAATGAGCTTCCTAAGGGGAATGTGATATTAGTCCAAATATTTTATAGACAAGATAGTCATAAAAATAAAAATAAAGAATCATTAAAGCTAGGGGCATACATTGATGTGAATATTGGTACAAATAAAGGGCCTAAAATTATAAAAAAATGGAAAAGGTAAATGAGAAAAAATAAAGAAAATACCTAATAAACCTTGTGTATGTGTATTAAGGATGTTTTCTCTTTTAGTTATGATAAAATCAAATCATTTCGGGAGGATGTATTTCAACACACCATCCTTCATAAGAAACAAGTAAAAAAATAAATCCTTTTCATCAAAAGTTAAGGAAAATAAACCCTAAGTTGGCCCCGATGGTGCAAAAGGAATTGGCCTCTAGAATCATTGCAATGACATGACATTCATATTGGTATTACAACTTAATAGTAGTAAAAAAAAGAATGGAATAATAAGGATATGTGCGTATTTTATAAATCTTAATATATCATGTCTAAAGGACAATTATCCACTTCCCAACATGGAGACTTTGCTTCAAAAAAGTAACAAAATATGGAATGATGTCCATGTTGGATGGGTTTTATAGCTATAATAATGTGCTAGTAAAGAAGGAAGACCAGCATAAGACTACCTTTACTACACCTTGGGGGACCTATTAATACATGTGAATTCCCTTTGTCTTGTTAAATGTGGGTGCCACTTTTTAGAGAGCCATGTTATTTTCCTTCAAAAATCTAGTTGGAAAAGTTATTGAAATTTATCAAGATGAATTAATTTTATTCTCAAATTCAACGTTAGATCATGTAAGTCATATAAAGAAAGTTTTTGAAATATTTTATAAATACGACATCTCCCTTAACCCAACGAAGTTAGTTTTGAGTGTTGATAAAGGCAAGATTTTGGGTCACATCATTTCCAAGGATGGGGTTAAAGTAGATCTAGAGAGATTTGAAGCCATTAAACAGGTCCCTTTAACAAAAAATAATACTAATCCGTTCAGTCATTCAATGGCCAAAATAAATTTATGAGGATACATTCCTAACTTAGTTGAACTAATGAATCCTATGCAAAAATTGCTTAAAAAATATGCTAAGTTTGAGTGGAGTAAGGAAGGAAGAGAAGCCTTCAAAAGTATCAAGGATGTTATTTCTATATCACCTATCGTAATAAGTCATGATTATTCCAAATACTTCTAGCTCTTTTCCTTCACATTAGAATATATAATTTCATGGGTATTGCTCCAAAAGAATAATGAAGGGAAAGATCAACCCATCGTTTTCATGAATAGGGAATTGCAAAAGTTATAATTAAAATATGTTAGTTTTTCAAATTTATTTTAATTAGGATCTCTATCTAAAAGAATAAAAAGCACATTAATACATCACAGATAGACAAGACACACAGATTTTCATCGGGGGAACCATAGAGTAGAAAACCCCACAAACTTCCTCAGAATAGTTTGGGCACAAAGACAAGTTGAAAATATAGAATAACTAAAGAACAATATGTTCGCAACAACTCTCTGTCCCTCCTCTTCCTCTCTCTCCTATAGCGCACATGAGAGAGCAAGTGAAGTGTGTGACAAATGAGGAGGGCGCCTCCCTACTTATATTATTTCATTGAGTTGTTAACTCAACCACTAGGTCATCTAGGTTACTTGTGGGCCTGACATACCTAATAATACACATAAATATTTTTTCCTTTATTTAACCTGGGGACTATTGCCCCGACATACAAAAGAGGGTTTACCTAAGTGACCATACACAATGATGACATTCCCAAAGGAGGAACACACATCTCTGATGTGGGTACAACAATATACAATAGTAATATACATCATAATATCTTCCAAAGTTACAATTACAACAACACTCCCTCTTAACTAGGAAGGTATTTTCTCACCATAGTCATCAACACATCTAGTCATCGTCACTGCGTATTCATCATCGTTGCTTCCATTGTCCTCATCTTGTCCAGTCTTTCTCATCTATCTTTCATAGGAGGTTTATACAGAGCCATCCCTTTTTCATGTTGGATGTATTCCTAGACCTCATTTAGGTATTCATCATATCCTCAAGCAAGATAACATGTATGTATAGACCATGACCATTCTTTACATTGCCACTACAATAAATTGTGTCTCCTATTGTATTCTCATCGTATCAGATCATTGTATAGGTATAGCCTATGACCTTCTTTACATTGCTGCTACAATAACCTACATTTCCTACCATCATCTCCTTGTCATCACGTAGGTACAGTCCAATACTTTATTTACATTGCCACGATAATAACCTTTGTTTCCTACCTTTATCTTTTCATATCCAGAGCATCACTTTTGTCCTACATAAAAAAAACAAAGCACACAAATCATAGCTGAAATGCAGACCACCTTTATTCTATCAACATAGGAACATCTCAGAATGTCACCAAGACAATCTTGCATATACCACTATGTGAGAACCTTCTACGAGCACAATGAGTGCATTACATCTCTCCACAATCAACTTGCATTCTACCAGTAAGGGAGAACCACCTAGGTGCACCTCACATCCTTTGTGACGTTATCATTTGAACATGGGAACACATAAATATATTGATATATATGTAAAAAAGGATTATGTCCAATCAAAGTGGTACATCAAGACTTTTATATTCTATGTCAACCTCAAGGAATTATTACATCTGAACAACTTGCATCCAGGATATTTTCTATTCAAACAACCTCCGTGGTGTATTACATCTGAGTATCCTACGTACCATGTCGGGTCTCTTTTTACACTCAGACAACACACAAGACTTATTACATCAAAATAACATTTGTGGACACTAGGACTCATATTTACATTCAGATCACCTGTATCAAGAAAAATTGTGTTTGTGTAACATGCATATCACGCCAGTTTTCATATTTATACTCAAAAAACCTATAGTACTGATTACATCTGACCATCCTGCTTCACCAGAATTTTCCTACTCAGACAATATGTCTCATCTCCCATGTGCGATATCATGCATCGGTTTATTCTGGTCTCTCGTTATTTATAGCATAGAAACATATCCATATTGATTACGTCCAAGGATATTCTGTAAGCTTCATCGAGACTGATTACATCCAAGGAAAACCTATCATACTAATTACATCTGAGAAACTTAAAATATTCACCAATATTTAGCACTCTGATAACCTGTCTCACCAACTATGCTATAACTCATCACTCCCTCTTTCGATAAGTCTCATTCTAGATCACACCAAGACTTTCTCTGAAGTACTTGAACTTCACTCTAGCTATTTCTAGCATAGAATCACATTAGGATTGATTATGTCCAAGGATAACCTACGAGCGTCTCTAGGTATTATTACATCCCAGGACAACCTACTGGATTGATTACATTCGAGAAGCCTAGGAACTTCGCTAGGACTTTTAAACTTGGATAACCTGTATTTCCAGCTATGCTAGAATTGGTCACTCCCTCTTTTGAGGAGCCTCAATCTGGATCACATACTTGAGCTTTACTGCCCCTCTCTACATCTTAGAAAATTTTTTGCATCATACAAAAAATGCAAGTCATATCAATCAAATCATATACTAGCTTTCAAAAAACATACTTCCTCGCAATTAGCCAAGCAAGTGGAAACATATTTTTCCTTGGTTCTACTCAACGGCATGTAGGACTGCATCCTTCCAAACTAGTAGATCATACTAGATCTGAAAATGAAGAAGCAACCCAAAGTGCTCTTCCTCTTAGTGTCGATTCCTACCCAATCTGAATCAACATAACTACACAGGTTAGTCTTATGATTCATATCATACTTGATTCCATACTCAAATGTACCCTTCAGGTACCTCACTACATGCTTTACAGCAACAGGGTAAACATGTCTCTGAAACACTAGGAACTAGCTGAGGGTGTTCACAACAAAGCATATGTCTGATATCGTATTAGTTAGATACATCAATAAGCCAATCCTCTAACGATACATCATGGCATCAACCGACTCTGATGAAGCATCACATAGTAGCTTCAGGTTCTATGCTATAGGTGTGGCTATAACCTTGTGGTCCAACATTATAAATTTCATTAGAATATCCAATGCATACTTTCCTTCACCAAGGAAAATCCCATCGGCATTCTACTACACCTCCATGCCTAAGAAGTAGTGCATCATCCATAGGTATTTTATTTCAAACTCGATGGCAAGTCTCCTCCTTGCATCTTTAATGATTTCATCCTCTCTTATCAGGAACATGACATCGGCATATATAAGGAACATCATTGGTATTCCACCTTCATCCTTGAAGTAAAGGTTGGAATCCACTTTAATCCTAGTAAATAATATGACCATCAGTGAGTTATCCATCCTACCATAGCATGTCAAACTTGAGGATCTTCTATAATCACTCCTTCTAAAGTGGATTATCATCCTCCCTCTACATTTTGTATTTTATGTATCAAAGCATTATGTACTAGAGTGATAAGTAGCTTCATGTGCTACGTATATTCTATGTATCCATCTAAGGTCACTAGATACCAAGATCATCTATCTTGAACTTTGTTGAAAAGTTCCTCTTGCACTCATGTATGAGCTTTTCATCCTCTATAGGATTTCATATTGAACCTTGTAGCAAATGTTAATATATTCATCACTCTAGGTGATGTTCAAGCTCCTCATGTAACTACATGTGTTATCCCATGGGTGCCTTCTAAGCTCGTACAAGGCCTTCTTATATTTTCACACATGAATCTTCCTGTAATGTGTCTCAACTCCCAATGGTTTCTCTACAAACAATTCCTCCTTGAATACACCATTCACGAATGGTGTCTTCATATCCAATTGTTGTATCTCCCATCTCATACTTGCACATATGGATCTAATGGAAGTGTACCTCTCAATTGGTGCAAATGTCTCCTCGTAGTCTATTCCTTTTTTCTGTGAGAATCCTCGTGCTACAAATATTTCCTTATATCCCTTAATGTTTCCATCTGATGCATCCTAGATCATGTAGATCCATATGGAAAACACTACGGAATTCCCTTCAGGTATCGAAATCGCATCCTAGACATCATGCCCCTTGATCAACTGGTACTCTTTGATCATATTATCCTTCCCTTTATTCTTGGATTATTATTCATGAATGGAAGGATCTGCATCAATGATGTTGCTCAACAGTGTCATATAACTGGAGTGTGGCTGAGGCCTCTTAATTCTTTGGAAGTATCATCATACTATTCTTCATCTTGGATTATTTCTCATTCCCAAGATGGTATTCATCTCTCTAGGTGGATATACCATTCTCTTTATATTCTTCTGAAGCTCTTTCTTTCACCTTGATGTCTCTAACCTGGGTATCTTTAGGTTCCTCTTTTGAACTGTCGTTACTTGTTCTTCGAAATGATCTACATGTCAAGTTTAGCTGCATGATTAGAAACATCTCATAATTTCCAAAACATATTAATAGTGACAAATATATGTCACATAGTCTTGCAACTATCTTAGCCAATGCTACAACATTCATCCATATCTTGTACACATACAAGAACTTCTAGATTCCTTCTACCCCAGTGTTATTAAGAGTGTGTACTACTCCTAATATGTCAGCAAAAAGGTTTCAATCTAGATAAGTACAAATGGAATGTTGTACATCATCATTGAATTCTTACCCATCATGTGCAATTCAATAGTATACATGCAAACACACAAACATACATAATACATCAACTGAATATAAACAATTTCATAACTAAACATTATCATGAAATCACAATTGAACACTTATCATTGTTTGTTTTGTGGGAAGACTCTTTCTTGATCCTTATGTCCTGGAGCCACAACTACATCATTTCTTATCAAAATACTAAGATGGATAAGAGGTTTTTCATGAGTTGAATCCTTCTTGATTAGAGTACATATTCCTCTATGTGTGGTGTATATGGGGTTCATTGAAATCCTTTTTTTGATGTTGGAATGACATGCTAAGAAGCATAATGTTAATTTTTGCTTATCATAATTATCAGTTGCATATTATCTTTATTTTTATTGTTGTTCTGTGGTTTTCAAATCTTTCTGCACTAGTAGAGGCTAGTGATTGTGATCCAAATGAGACTTGCACAACTGGTGAACAGTTCCATGCAAGCATGCATGTTTGTGTTAACAATATATGCTGTACCTCCTTGTTGGCACCGAGTTACCTTAAGTTATAAAAGGAGTTTTTTTTTAATATTTTACAATGTGAATTGCTACTTTTATATTTAAATAAAAAAAGGTGGTAGTAATCAATTCACTTTATTGAGTAACTTCATTTATGCTTTCAATAGAGTACATTCACTTATGTTTATGTTTTATGAGAATGTTATATCTTGAGAATATGTATTATACATTTTTTTCATTCTGAGAATTTCTATGATATTGATGTATAACTAATCTTTTAAAGAACCTTGTTAATCTTAATTAGCAAAGATCTTTTTGTGTGCTTTGAAGGCATTAACCATAAAGTATGGAAATTACTTCAACTTAATACTTATTTGAATTATACATTACCATAGAATCCATTGATGTTTTGCATTTGTTTATGTTATCATGAATGATTTTCCTGTGCCTTTCATCATAAGTATGGCGGTAGTTATAGAAGGTGCTACGAATAATTTATGTATAATTTGTTTATTTTAAGGATTGTTTGTGGTTTGAAATTTGTTTTATTTTCAAACACTTTTGTTGTTGTGGAGATTTAAATTGTGTATGCGTATTTGTTGTACCCTTTTGCAAGTTGATTATCTTAAACCATAGAGTTCCTTGGAAAACTAATATTTTCAACGTTTTTTACTGCCTTTGCATTTAAATAATAAAAATGGGAGTAAATAAATATTCCCGCTTTTAAATACTTATGCAATATTCTCATCTTAAAGTGATCACTTTGTGGTTGTGTTTATAGTGAAAAGATAGAATTGATCACTTTGGTTGTATTTATAGTGAATAGATGGTAATTCTTTTTGCATTATTTATATTTGGACTAACAAAAAACCATTTCATATATGCTAATCTAATTCAAAATATTAAACATGATAATTATTATACATTTTTATAACATTTTCTTTCAAACCAATATTTATTGTCAAACCACATATATGTATCTTTTTTCCCAAAAAAAACTCATAACTTTATTGTTAACAAACTTTACATTTCACAAAATACATAACCATTCTAAAATATGCTACAATACTAATTAGAATTTTAGTGAGCATAATGCTCATAGGGTCCCAAAACATAGAAAACTAAGTATAAATAGCTCCAATTAATATAAAACATAAAACCTTTAATGGGTATAATGCTCATAAGGTCCCAAAACATAAAGACTAAGTATAAATAGCTCCAATTAATATAAAACATAAAAAAAACATGTGCATAAACATCCATTCAAGCTATCTTAAATCTCTAGGAGCTACTAATTCATTATATCAAAAGAAAAACATAGGGCACTATAACCCATGAAATCAAAAGGCTTTCCAACGAGAAAATACCATAAGGATGGTTTAGAACAAATCCATCATGAGACATGGAAGAATTCAAAAATTTCTCCCCGGTGATCTTTAGTAATAAGCCAATGACCTACCCTTGGATAAAATAATTGCTTCCATATTCTTTTCCCTATAGATGTGACTGAAATTAAAAAACCTCTAATTGATCATTCAAATAAAAGATTTCCTCTTAGACTCCCTACATTGATTTTCAACATTTTTTATTTTTGTGGGATCTATCCTCTTATAGGCATAACTAGAAGCCCAATATTGTATTTTTGACATGTACAGTTTTTGTTTTTAGTGTGATATAAATATCCAAAATGTACCAAAAAAAATTTAATTTTATGATTTAAATTGTTTTTGTTCCTATGTTAAATTTTGGCGAGGTAAATAGATTTTTTTAATGTTTAATATATGTGTAGATATAAATTGAAATGTCATCTTTCAGCATTTGCATAATGTTAATCTAATTTATAATATATATCTCTAAACTTTGAATTTAAAGTTAAAAATTTGTTTAGTTAGCATAATCATTTCCAAAACCCGAATGGGTATGGCTCATTGGCGTTTGATTGATATGAAGTCACTTGTTGTAAATGGAGGTCACGAGATCAAATCCCACCCAGATTTACCTATGTCCTATGTCTTGCGGGAGGGTGTGGGACACCTAAAGGTATAATGGTAGCGGGAATGGATCCATGGACTCCATGTCATGCAAGTACCAACCCAGTTGTTGATTCCCCTAATTACAAAAGAACATAATCATTTCCTATATTATTATTTAATATTAAGATTTATAATCATTACATATATCTATACAAACAAGTGAAATAGCAGCAAGGCTGCTTATACCTTCCGTTTAGAAATATTTTAATGCGATAATGTATATAAGTTGAAAGTTGAAGTAATTATGAAACATTAAAAACTTGCAACAATGTATTACTTGTTGCTATGTTGCTTATTTTTTGATGTGACGTTATTAGTTGCTATGTTGCTTATTTTTCTATGTGAAATTACTTGTTGCTTTGATGTTGATGTGTTATTTATGACTTGTTGTAGCTATGTTGCTTATATTTCTATGTCAAGTTAGTAACAAAGCTGCATGATACCCACCTCTTAAGAAAAGTTTTGTAAAAAAATAGTTGTAAAAGAAATGACAAGTAGATAATGATAAAATGTACACAACTACTTTCTTAATTAGTTATAGAGTAAGACCTTGAGATTAAAGATCCAAAATAAGTTTACTTGTAGTTGTGAATTTTCTTTGCCTACAGTTTGTACCAAGAGTTCTCGTGATTTGGCTTACCTCCTCATCTAGGCTTTCTTGTCAGTTGCATTTGTGGATAAGAAAATCTCCGTCACTACCAATTTAAGAATTAAGTTTATGGTCACTATCAAATCTTTATGGTCATTAGATGAATCATGGGAAATTTATTGCTTAGATGAGATCAAAATCTTAAATAGAAAAGGACTAATGCAACTCTATAGGAACTGACTAATGATATGGAGAATTAATTAAACTACCATACTTCTAACACTAAGTACAATGGTGGACAAGCTAATGAATGTCCTTACGCATATTATACCAATAGTAGCCCTTATAAAAAAGAAAGTAGCACAAGCACCAAAGAGACCAGCACAACCCTTCGAATGAGCCTCTTCCATGATGTGAATTTACTAAAGTTTATCAATAGAATGGAGAAGGACTCCACTAAAGCCTTTATTAGATAGGGTACCTCTAAGAAAAAAAAAGAGTGTAAAATAGACTATACATTTACTATAGGACCTAAAAACACTTGAAGTAAGAGTACGTAAAGCTAAATATTCCTGGATACCCATAATATAGGGATTATATGCATTATTACTATATGAATATATAGTAGAAGATTGAAATGACCTTTCTCCCACGAGGGATCAATAAACTCTTCATTAAAATAACATAGAGAATATAAAAGGCAAATCAAAGGCATAGAAATAAAATAGGATTTCAATAAGCATGTATAATAATACCCACATAAGGTGAATAATTTTTTGGGGATGTAAAACCAAAACTGGCAGATAGGGCTAAGTAAATTAGTTGATTTATTTGTTCTAAAATGCTAATCAGGGATCTTCACAACAGCCCGCAACCTGTGTTATTTTAGTTAGCGCTTACCTGGTCTTTTTAGTTAGCCTCAACCCACATAAATGGCTATTTAGACATAAAAATGCTTCATGATACACCTACATGAGGATATTTATTTATATTTTAGCACGATAAAGCCAAAGGCAGAGCCAAACAAACAAAGTTTGGCTAACCGCCCCAACCGCAGGAGCCATGCCGAGAGAGCAGACAATGCTAAGTGCTTTTTACCCGCCGGCCGAACTTAAGTGAAGTGGTGTCAGAACGAAAATTATTAACAAGTTAACCAAGTCCTGTGTCGATTTTAACTACCCCATCCCAACACAGACATACGGCAGACTGAATGGACGACGCGCAATAGCAAAAATCATATACATAATAATTTATTTGTTCAAAAACGCTGATCAAGGATATTCATAACAGGTGGCAGACTGCATGGACGACCGAAATCATCTACATAATAATTTATTTGTTCCAAAATGCGGATCAGGGATCTTCACACATGCACAACAGGTGATAGCAAGTGGAGTATGCCGCGGTCACTGCCTTTACCCATCAATGGAATATATCAATCGAGAGGCCTGGTTGGCGAGCTGATTTTTTCTTGCATTTTCAGTTGGAGAGAAGGCTGAGCTTGGTGATCAATTTCCTTACAAGGTTGTAGTGTATTCAGTAAGGTTTCTGACTTCACTATGTCTGTTTTCTTCTTGATGCGTTAAATTCCTGCAATTTGTTCTAGCATTACGACCATTTTTGTCCAGGCTATGGAGTGTTTGTTTTTGTTGAATCCTGCATCAATCTCAACTCGTTTTAAAGTGTTCTTTCCCAATTTGGTCGCTTCTTTATATATTTCTTCAAGCTTCGACGAAATTCTCTCCATCCTTTCACTCATTCTTGTTTTTGTTGAATCCTGCATCAATCTCAACTCATTTTAAAGTGTTGTTTCCCAATTTGGTTGCTTCTTTATATCTTTCTTCAAGCTTTGGTGAAATTCTCGCCATCCTTTCACTCATTCTGTAGCGTCTTGACCACTTTGGAGGTTATTCTACTGCTTTAACCATTTTTTTTGCAAATGCAGACAATTGTCCCTTATACATAGCACGAACTTACTTGTTTCTTTACCTGCATGTGTAAATGACGGGTTCCTTTTTACTATGTCATGTTTTATACAGTTCACGCACTGCAATTCGAATCAGGACATATTTTAATGCCTTGAAAAGCCGCTTGTGGGGTTTTCATCGATATGGCCTAGTAATATCTCAGTAGCGGTGGTTTTACAGGGTATTTTAATATGTGCAGGGTCGAATGGCAGTGATTTTGTGGCTCAGCAAGACATTAAGTAGGACACTTTAACGAAGTAAGTTTGGAATGTTTTTGTGATAACATGTCATTATGTGTCATTCCTTCTACATCATGGTTTTAACTATTGCCATTAGATTTTGTTCTTACCACGAGAACACACTATTCAAGGGGTTTGGGACTCAGGTAGGTTGGTCTTCATTTTAACGGCTAGACAACAGTGCCAGCCTGTCTCTTCCACACTCTACTTCCTTCTTGCTTGCCTTCTCTTGCGATATTCGCGAAGGTAAAACGCCAAAACGGACAAGAAAGATTTCAATGTTAAACTACATTGTGAGATGTTTTAGAATTCATTGCTATTTATAAATTCAGAGGGGTCTATACAACAACAACAAAATAGAGTTCTGGGCGACCATGGAGATCATCACCATAACCATGCTATTAAGATACATCCTCCTCCTCCTTCACCACCACCACCAACAACACCATCACCACCACCTAAGACACAGCTTCCTCCTCCTCCACCTCCACCACCTCCCCCTCTGGTTAAGACACAGCCACCACCTCCTCCTTCTGTTCTTCTGCAGGAGCTCAAGAGGAGGAGAAGCGAAAGAATTTCCAATGCCAGTAATAAGAAGGTCAACCATGAAAAGAACGCTTCCTCCCTGCCACTAAAACCAGAGAGACAGAATTCTCCCCATGATCAAAATTCTGACAGCAAGCCAATGGGAAATATTAGTATTTCTAGGCCTCGTTCCAGCATACCTTCAGCCTCCACGAATCGAATATTATCAGATGATCAGGAAGCTGCAAGATCAGATGATACAAAGACCATTAAAATGCCTATGGTAATATCCCAATTACAAAATGTTGCTTCACAGCCGTCGACAATTCACAGAGATGAAGACAATAATAATGAGAGATCTCCATTGAACCCCCTTAATTCCAGAAAGGATTCGTCTGAAAGTCGAAACGTGAGTTCTACTTATTCTTTCTTTTTCGTTATTTCTTTGTTTTTGCATGGAACAGTGCATTTAATTTCTCTTGATAAAAAAACTGGAGATTAATAGATCATCTGCAATGAAAGAAAATGAAATTTTATAAACAAAACAATTAGAACTTTCTCAAGATTCGAGCACTACACATATACCATCTAGCACAATATAGATGTACCATATACAAACAATCTACACTTATCTGTACGTTTATTCTTTTTTAAACTATGCTGTACTGTGCACATAGACATTCTACCCCCAAGTAGGAAATATCTCCCTTTAGCTGTGTAGTAAGCTATTTAACTACTTGATCAACAGGCATTCTCTGCGAGCTGTGCACAGGTTACGTTGCCCAGGTTAGCATTCTATAGCCCAAGCAGGGAAGATAGTTCAAAATTATAAAACCATTAGGCATTCTCAATAAATGGTGTACTACTGCTAATATTTTGGACCTCCTAGAACTTCTAATTTACTTCCTATTAAGAAATTTAATATTTTACTTCCTATTAAGGAATTTTATATTTTAGGTATTTATTTTAGCCATGGACTGGTTTTTTTAAGCAGAATAGACTAATAAATCAACTATTTGTTTTTTAATGATTTGTTATTCACATTTAGTGTTCCAATCTGTGTGGAAATTCACTATTAAATTTAATGAAATTATAAATTTTAATAAAAAAAATAAATTTACAGGGCTATATATTTATAAATTTATTATGTCTGATTTCCTAATTTTTTATTAATTTCCATGTTACTATTTACCCATAAAAATTTTTGCTCATTATTTCTTACCAAGTTTAAGATTCATACATGCTAATTCTAGATTTATGTGAGGAGTTATGCAAATATGGTTAACATGCATATATGCTTAGAATCGTATATGTTTCCATTTAGTTTAACAGTTTTTTTTGGGATATGATATCTCTATTAGGGTTAAGATGGCTTTGCTCAGTGATGCCAAACCTGAACTGACATGGTATTCTGATATTCTTGTTTTGTATGTGTGATTATTGCATTAAACTTTCATTTCTCCTGCTAAATCTTGTCTACTATCAACCATTCTTGAATTCTGATCACAATCACATTAACATGCTTCAGGTTGCAAGCTCCTTCGATCATGCTTATGAAGCTAAAAATCAGAAAAGCTCTGACTATGATCAATTACCAGCTGCTCTCCAGCATAATTCTGCAGCTTTGTCAATCAGTCCAGTCTCTGTTCTAGAATTGCCAGCAGAAGCACATAATTTAGAAGCCGATGATGTGGACGAACAACAAGCTGCTGATAGGGAAAAAGAAGACTATGAATTCTCCAGCCTTCCAGTTGATGATAAAGTTTATCATTTCTTCAAACCTGTCACCAACCACTTTAATACAAAACACAAGCATGCTATTTATTATTTGCTTATAAGTGGGTTCTTCTAATATATGCCTAAACTGGGTTTCTGGGTATTGCAGATTCAGATAAGAAGACAGATCAAATCCATGAAGGTGGGCAAGCAAGGCCAATCACAGCGTCAAATTGCAGCCATCAAAATGCATCGAAGGACGTTGAGTTTGACGACAATGAGATGGATTACAGAGATTACGTGTGGGAAATCTTGACGAATAATCCCACATTGATGAACGCGGTAGGGGCAGATTCAACTGAGCTCTACCCTCAACTGTACTACAAAATAGAAGAGCAGGAAGCGGCGTCGTACTCGGGCACACTGCAGCTCCCCGGCAACGCCCTCGATCGACGTCTCATTTTGGACTGTGTCAAGGAATTGTTGAAACGAAAGACGAGGACGTGCTTGCAAATGAAGCAGAGACCATCGATTTCAAAACTGAGAAGGGCGTCGTTTGCATTGGGATTAAAGAGGAAAAGAAGAATTCCATATCAAAACTGAGAAGGGCGTCCTTTGCATTGGGATTAAAGAGGAAAAGAAGAATTCCAGATTTGGTGGAGGAGCTGTGTGATGATATTGGAGATTTGGAGTAGCTGGTGATTTCATTCTGGGTGACATTTACAGGACACATTTTTATTAAAAAAAAAAAATTATGATGTCATTGTTACCAGGTGTCGACTCAAATCCAGATAACAAACTTCGAGGATGACATCATCCCTGCTTAACCAATAGCAACACAAATAAATACAATTTTAATAAATTTAAAAATTGCTATTTTTCACAATCCAAAGTTTAACTTTGTAATACAGATTTTAATCTTTTTCATATGCGCCAATATGCACCAACTAATACAAAAGTCAATGCAGGTTGACTTGCGATCGATTACTATATAACCTGTGCGGCAGGTATAATAATATATTTTTAAAAGAGTGATTAAAAAATAATGTTACATCACATTCATGCGCCTTGTACAAATAAAGATTATATTTAAATACGTGATAATACATGTAAATATAAATTAAGGACATTGTCCTTCATTTCATTTCTTTAATAATATTACCTTAATTTATAATCTATGATATTTAAAATATATATATTATATTAAGGTAATTTTAAATAAATATAATTAATTATCTTATACATCAATGTAATTCAACATATTCAACATGATAATTATTAGAATATAATGATACAAATACTATGATCTTTAAAATAGTGAGTTGGTACTTATTGTTATAACAAACTTGTGTGTCTCATATAAATAAATAATTATATGTGAATATATGGTATAGTTTAGGAATGTTATTAATTTTATGATGTAAATAAATTGTGTTTATATTATATATTTATTTGAAAATATTTTTTTATTTTATATATTTAATATTTTTTATTTATATACATATAAATATTATATTTAAAGATATTTTTTATCATTCTACTTTATTAGTTTAATCTATAACCTATAGTTTTTTAGATTAAACTTTTAATATTAGATTAAACTTTTAATTAATATCAAGAATGTTGTATAAATTTAAAATAATATAATGCATTTAAATTTAAATTTTTTAGTTGAATTTCTTTTCAAATGTGTATAATTTTTTTTTCATGATGTAAACGTATATATTTAGCATGTTGTTACATAATAGTATTGACTATATATATATTAATATAGAAAAATTCATTTAACAAAGCATGGATTCATTATTTTATTCCTATTATTAGATTACTATTATGATTTATATCTTCTATTAAAAACTAGTTTAGGGCTTTTTTTTTTAAGAAAGTTTGACATTTAAAATTATTTAAACATAATATTGTCTTTGTTAATATTATTAATTATTTTAATTATGAACATGGTAATTATAAATACTTGTTGTTATATGATGTCGGTATCACTATAAAGTAAAAAGAGAAATGAATTGAAAATATTATTGTAACACCCCATATTTTGACTAGGCATGTTTACCATCATACACGGTGCACTTTATTTTGCATATTACCTATTGGACTCAGCTAAACTGAGTAAATTGTATTTTGGCACCTTGGAAGTGATTATATGTTACTAGTATATTGATGATGTTACTAGGCTTACACTAATACTATGAGTATGATGTGATGATGTTACCATTCTTATGGAATTTTACTATGATTATGTGATTTTGATGTCGTAGTTATCATGAGATTTATTTCTTTCATAATGACAGTGTATGTTTACTTATCATATTTGATGAAATATGATGTGGTACGTGGATACCAAACCATGATGTGATTGATTTAATGATGTTCTTTGATGGACATAATATTCTACCCTCTTCTATAATGTATCTTATTTAACAAAAAATGAAAATATTCCTGGAATATTTCATATTTTGGGCATACCGTTTTTCTCATAACTATTAAATGGTTGAACTTTAGACGATTGGAAAGCACTTGAAATTCTCTAGAACTTTTATGTTTTCTGTTTTTTCTATTTCCTTACTATTTGTCTCACGCGGGCGTTTTAGTAAAAAACATCTTTTAAAAGATGTTTTTTTACTAAAATGTCTGCCCCAGACAAACGTAAGGAATTAGAAAAAAACTCAAAATAGATAAGTTGTAGAGAATTTTAATATATTTCCAATGATCCAAAGTTCGCCTAGTTCTGAGTTACGAGCAAAAAGGTATGCCGAAAATATGAAAGATTCCAGGAAGATTTTCACTTTTTGTTAAATACGATACATTTTGGGCAAGATAAAACCTTAAATAAAAATATTTTGGGTCAGTCCAGTCTGTGAACAACTATAAGTGATATTCAGTTGAATACCCCCTTTCCCCATTAAATGACTTGAGCTTTTGGGCATATCCCTAGGGAAGGTTATCAAGCACTGTAGGGAGAAGTATAGGGGCAAACCTTTTAGAATTTGTTGTGGTTTTAGTAAGGTTTTCAAGAGGGATTGAAGGTTGTGTGACAGACATAAACAATCTACTATGAGGAGCTATAGAGCTATAAAGGAATGTAAAACTGAGTGATGAACTTGGAGATCTGAAGTGGTCAGGGATAAAGCTATGGAGGAAAAGCTATGTGAGGCTGCTTCAAATGGAAGTGGAGGATATCCTTGGTCAAACGAGGCTGTAATCACATCTATAGCATCATGAGCTTCATAAGGACACTCATTGTTTTTATGTGACTCGACTGAAGGATCTTGATAAAGGTCATATGTACTAGACAAAGAGATGTTTTTGGTTCTCAAATAAAGATATATAGGGGTGACATCATGGTCTTGTCCTGAGCATATTAAACGATGGAACACTTCCTTGAACAACCTGAGGAAGGACAAGGAAAAATTTACCAAAAACGACAAGATGTATTGAAGGAAATTTACAGTGGAGTACCTCATTTTTCACCATGCCTTTATAGGACTATTGCAATGGGTTCATTTTCCCAGTAGAGTCATTATAGAAACCTTGAAAATATTCGTAGCGTCTGGGTGGTTAGTATTCCCAATGGAGTCGCCTTTCAAAGCTTTGACTGGATTCCCGAGAGCATATAAAACCATCATTTGTCTAGGACCGACTATTAAACTAGATCATAGATCTAAACAATGTCGTTCTTCTTAAGGAGATAATATCAAATGGGTCCCCGATAACGACGCCAAGACATTAGAACCCTGTAATTTTCCTATGGTTGTGGTAGGAAGTCATAGGGGTAACCATTTCAAACCAATATTTTGACTACATTCAAGCCAATATAGTCAAAAAGGGATCTCTGATTGTCACAAGAACATTTCACATGTACAAATGGCTTTGACAGGCACAAAAAAGTCTATACTTCTGATGGTAACAGGTTTATTTGTAAAAAAAAGATTGAAAGATAGACATACATCAAAACCATTGGGAAATGGAGTCACAATATGAATCATTCAAGGATGTTACAGTAAGTATTGAATAATGATTTCCCTTCTGTATTATGAGGCAAATTAAGTGCAATATTCATCCAAATATCTTCAAGTGATGGTAGGATAAGGGAGAAGAGTCTAGTGCAGAAAGGTGCCCCTATCTATGGATGAATCCCTTGCAAACACCTTTAGTAGAATAAAATGATAAGGTAAATGACATAAATGGAGAATTTAACAAGGATGAATTCCATAAAAACCATTGCAAACACATAACAAATGCTACATATGATGAAAGGCGCGCTTAATGAAACGAATTGCTCACACACAACTAGAAAGCATTTAGCAGGAATTAACACATATGGAAAATTACATAAATAGAGAACACACACTGAATACAAACACCATGATGAATCTCATAAACTTGGAGAATCATTTTCATTATTACTCCAAAAAATGTTTGCAGAGCTACAATCCCAACACATAGACCTCAAAAATATGAAAGTCAAATCAAACTTGATTTCCTTCGAAGAGGTTATGTTTATAATGCAATGGATCTTGAGGCCCACCTTATAACAGAGCCTAATTAGGCTACAAAATGGGGGAATCAATACCGAATCAACATCGTACATTCTGACAGCTGTGAAGTGGCGCATTCTCCATGATTTTTACACAAAAGAGGAAATAAGGAATACTGAGCATGCTAGATAAAACAAGTAATGTGATGGCTAGTAGATAGGATCGCTTGACATGACAATGATGGCTTGGAGCACCCTTAACATTTTTCTGCTAAGTCATCTTGACTTGTTTCTCCTTCTCCTTCTTATTTTGACTTTTATGTTCATTATGTGTTTGATAATATGTTTTGTTTTTGTTCATAGCTGGAGGGAAGGTTTATGTTCCTTCTATGTTTGGATTTTTTCCTGGTAACCTCCATATCTCCTGGTAACAATATTTGGTTCTTATACCTCAAGGAGAAAACCACGTTTATCAATATTACTAAATCCTTGATGAGATTGTGATATTTTTCAGCTTCTGGATCCTTGTATCCCCCAGTTACATGGACTAGATCCTTCTTCCAGGGCATGCGAACGTAACGCATCTTTGGACTCGTCATCACCTTTATTAGATTTAGCAATTCGTATTAAGGATGGTGATGATGTAGACCTCCACTCTCTTCTCCTTGAGTCCAACCATTCATTTGGACCGACCGCTCCTGGAATTGGATACTATGCACTGCGGTAATTAAATCCATGACCTTGTTCGGAGGCTTCGATGGGATATCCTTTGGGCTGAGAACTCTTGACATTGCTTCCAAAGTGGTGCTTCTCTTTTTTAGGACAATAATTCTCTTACCAGAATCATAATGTCATCCTAATGTAATGAAAATTTTTACCCCGATGGTTGGAACTACTTTGGCATAAAGGCCCAAAAATGGTTGGATTTCCAAACAGTGTCCAACAATCAATAAATCACATCGAACAGCCAAATACCCAAGTTGAACAGTCATCACATATTCCATATCAAGACCCCCAAGATCCTCAATAGAACAATAGTTAGTCATCCATGTTCTTCAACAGCATTCACTCACTCTATATCTTTGAACGTCTCTAATTGTGGCATTATAATAAGTCGGGCAATTGTTGAATCATCACTAGCGTTTGAGTTCAACCATGAGTCTGTAAAATCCTCAAACACGCCATAATAAAGTGGCATGATAAAAACATGAATGGTCACATGGGATCTTGATCCGATTCCTTATGTGGAGATGCCAACTACGGTGTAATGTCCCGAAAAATTGAAAATAAAAAAAATTATTAGGCTAGGAAAAAATACCTATGCAGAACATTATTTGTCTTCTGGAAATATATCGTACACTACATGTAGCATTGTTTCGTCGTAAGTTGTTCTTACGTTCTATCATTTACTTTCAGACAACATTATTAGTGTATTTTACTTAAGATTTCATGGATCTAATCACTACTTGATTCTTACGGTTGTACTTTGTTTTGTATGTCCTAGTTACTGGTTTATATACTTCGTTCATTTTTGCGTATGTTTATTTGTTATTAAAAAAATCCCGACTTAACTTTGTTTGTGGAAAAAAAGTGGGCAGAGTGGCGGGACTAAAGGTATGAGAGCTAAAGTCTTCACTTGTATAACAGGCTTACTTAGTTATGTTGGAACTAAGGAACCTCTTTCATTCCGTATGTATATTTAACATAGTGACATAGACTTATTTAAAGAAAACTTAATATCTTGATCTTAATATACCTACTGCTTGTGATTACGGTTCCTTACTGACTCATATTTATAACAAGGTAAATACTATTTTCATTAATTAGTTATCATAGCTAGATTAGCTATGTGCTACTTATACTTCATTAGGTATTAACATTACCTTTGTTGATTTCTTTGCATGTTATAAACTTGGACATAGATATCAGACCTTCATTTTATATATGATTATTATTTTACCATGGCATATTTCATATGCCATGGTTCTTAAATGGGAAGCTTAGGGAAAGGGACACCAAAGTTTAAACCTTAATCCTTTGATCTATATGGCACATACTAAATACTATGCATTGAATTTTTATCTTTGGATTAGTGCATTATATTATATGGACTGTCATTATACTATACCTTACATGACACTTTGTGAACTAGCTTGGGGTGGTGATTTTATAATATAAGGTTTAAATCTTATGCGATGGGTTTAAGGTATGCATGGAAACCAACGATAATGAATCATTTACAAACTATGGGAGTGTGGGATTTGAGTTGGAAGTGGACACCAGGATGGCACCATTAATGCTCCTTGCAGACTGTGGAATACCCAACACAGGTTTTTTCTCTCGCGATGGTTTGTCCTTTCGCTTGGTTGTTGGTTTTTTGGGGCTTGGCTCTATGCAGGAGATAAAGATGTCACCCTAGTTCATGAAGGTAAGAACCGTTTATTTAATGGGAATGTTTGATATTTGTTTCATGACTCCATAGTTCATACTCCTCATTCGTTGTAATGTTTGGTGGTTTGCAGGCGCCACGATTGGTGAAGGGCAGCATGGGTCAAAGATTCATATTTGGTTAGTAGGTGATGCCAAGGTGTAAGGTAAGATTTCCAAGCAAGCCTATGCTTGTTATTTCTCAGATTGATTGTGTTTTGTCCTCATCGTTTGGTTTGGGGTTTCACTGTGTGGTTTTGAATTCACCTTCGGGCCTGTGTTAACAATCTTGGGTTTTTATATTGTGAGGAGTTTTGGCCATGGAGAGAATATTAGTGCCCTTACAGGCTCTGTGTATTAAGTGTCCTCATTTATCTATAATAGTTTAAATCATTTGGGTTGAGGCCTTGCTGTGAGTGGCTTGAGCCTTCCCCAAGCTTGATGCGATAGCTCCGGATGGTTGCATTACTGTCATTATTTTGTTGATTAGTATATAATGTGGATTGTGAAAGATCCATGGGTGCAAACCCATGATGGTCTTTTTCCCTGTAGACTAACGTTTAAGGAACTGGGTGTTTTAATAATTTTGGGCATGGTCGTGATTACAGTGCAGGTGCAAAGCTTAAATCTTATGACTTAGCTATAGCGTAAATTTTTGTTATTAAAAGTACTGAAGTTAATAAAAATGTAGCCTGCATACGCTGTATGTATAGTGTGGTCGTGATTTATTGTAAAGAAATTCCCACAAGGTTACAATCCTGTTTGTGGTCAATGTAACGAGTTGTATTTTTATATGGATGTGAGTTGGGGCTTCAATGCCAACAATATTTGATTCCTGTCCACCCTTGTAATTACTTGGGACTATATAGAGATTTCAATATGGTTTATAAAATGGAAACTATTTGTGTGTGTGAATTTATATTGGGGTTTTTTAATAATGGTTTCGTGGTTATGTAGCAAATAGAAATGATACTCTACAAGATTCATTCTTGGGACCTTATGTATTTACTAAGTGCATTAATTAATGATTATGGTATTATTTAGGTTAATTGTTTTACTATGGCTATGAGTGATATTTAAATGAGACTATTCGATTTTTATGGCACAAGTTTCGATTTTGTGGATTTCTCTTATAAGACTATGAATTTTAAAATAGGAAAAGAGCTTTAATATTGGACCAAAGGATGGTCACGATACTTACTTTGTTCTTTATTTATGATGATGTTTAATTTTAATGGAATGATTTAGTAGTTATCTTGTTTTTAAATATGTAGACCTTTGAAGGTATTTACTGGTGTATTCACCTTAGGAATAATTATAGTTTGTACTTAATTGATTAGATTCATAATTCCATTCTATAACTATTAATGTGTACTTATAGATAGTACTCTAATTTGTTTACTGTTGATGTCTATATATATTTATATATATAGATATAGCAGTTCATTTTGTAGATAATATCTTAGGTTATCTAGGTTGTATGTTTATACTTATAGGTATATATGTAACTTACCTCTGAACTAGTTTATGTAAATCTAAAACATGCCTCTAGTGACAAATGGAATATGCGAGTAGAGTATCAAGACCAAAGGAGTAGATAAGTAGTAGATATCGAATAACACTTAGTTTGTACTTAACCCAGTTTCAACAATAAAACTAATACAAGAATTAAAAACTAGGGTGCAAAACCCTTGAAGAACATTTGTAAATAAATTAGACTTGCAAAAGTAAACTAGTAAATAAACCATGTATAAACCTGGTATAGAAAATCACTTACAACCTAGGGTTAATAATTTAAAATGAAAACCCTAGAAGATTTAAACAGAGAAACATATACATTGGGTTAGGAAATGCAATGTAATCTTTTACCTAACATAGCTAGCATTTATTTTAGGAAAGTAGAATAGACAGTCTAGGGATTCATACCTATAACTTGAAGCTCTGTTAATGGTTGAACCTACACACTCAAATAAAACCACTTATACTATGAAACGAGAACTTTATACTAAGAACGAGAACTCCAACCACAAAAACGATGATTTTTGCCTAAAAAACACCAAAAACACCAAAAACACCACCCAAATAGAAAAGTGTTGATACCAGTATACATGTTTTTTTTTTTGGGGTAAAAAATAGATCCACGGTCTAAACATCCCATACTATTGGTTACAAAAATTTTGAAAACAACCCCAAAATTGGAAAAAAAGTATTTTCTAAAAAAAAATAACTTTTTTGAAATTTGCATATTAAACAAAAACTAATATTTCATAAATAATTTGAGCACTCTAACCATATAAAATAAAACAAATTATGATGTGATTCATAATGAAATCATATATTAGACCCTACAAGAACAAATTGTTCATATAAATTATAAAAAACTCCTTTAGAGTTTTAAGTACAAACATCATACTAATAAAAAACATCTAAAATGGTATGCTCATTGAGAGAGCAATAAAATCAAACACACGAAATTGATTTTATATAGATCCTTGAATCGATAGATTTATAATTAAAATTTATATAAAGTCTTTATTAATTCATTCATGCTAAATTGAGAATCTTTAGATTTTGAGCAAGAAAAAAAATTGATCAATGAAAACTTGAGAGAACTCGGCACAAAAAATGGGCATGGAAAAAGGAAGTTAGCATTTAGGAAATAGGTTAGACCCATTAGACCAAAGAAAGTTTTCAAATGCACACTAGATTTACTAATGGGAGTTTACAAATTCTCACTAGATTTACTATTGGGAAATCGCACTACTTGTGTTAAGTAGATCGTCATTCTCATATATCTTATTTTTTATTTCCAAACGAAAAGGAACAAACCTTAACAACGTGCTCTATCTCCCCTCAAACTCCTATAAGTCGAGATATATCTATATTTTCATAAATAGTTTTAATGTTTGGTTTCTTGGATACATGACGCATTGACAAACACATTTTAGAGACATGGATAGCATGTCCTCCAAATAACCAAGAAGGAAAGATTAAAACACTCATCTCTTCGTACTTCACAATAAATCCATTGCACATGCCTTTCCTTTTAGATTCTATATATAATAAGTAACCACCGTTAATAGTCAATAGAAAAGAGAAGGGTTAGTGGCAATGAATAAAACATAGGGATTCGATAGTTGTCCCATAGCAAACCAACATATATACATATAAAATGAAACCCATAATTGATCTAGTATGATTTTGAGTGAAAACGTGAATTCCAGGAAACTGAAAGATCAACAAAGCTCTCGAGCTTGTTTTCTATATCCAGAAAACCAAACATTAAAACTGTTTATTAAAATATAGATATATCTCGAGGGGAGATAGAGAACGTTGTTAGGTTTTGTTCCTTCTATGCATGAGAGATCGTTTGGAAATATAAAATAAGATATACGATCTAGTGAGCCATTGATGCTTCAACTTCGTGTTTATCTCCAATGTTGGAGGCACTGGAGATGTCCACCTCGTTTGATAAAAGGGTCAAGAACTGGCTGGCATCCCATGTAATGCAATTGGGGATAGAACTCGCAAAGCAATTCCTACCTCAACTGGCAGATCCTTTTGTTCCAAGCCACTACCAGTGATGGCAGGACAATTGTTTTGTATAACACTGCTCCTTCAAATTGGCAATTCGGGAATAATTTCAAAGCTATCCAACTATAAGAATAGCCGAATTCGATTGCAGAATCTTTATAGAATATAATATCAGTCAATCTATCATTTGGGATATGTGGTGACTTAGACTGTCAACACCCTCTTCCGGTTGTTAGCATTGTTATGTGATTCTTGAAGAATTATCAACCAATACCTTTGAATAATTATCCCGTTTATTTCCATTCTTGTCCTGATATTATTTTCTATTCGGTTTACTGTTTTTAAAATCCGATTTGAAACATTGTGATGTGTAAATATTGGAGGATGCATTCAAAAAATTTGTTTTATTGCATCCAATCGTTTCCACCAGAACATGAAGTCACGATAAAATAAATTTAGCAATGCGTCAATGCACTACTGTCTTACCCATATACATTTTCACTTCCTTTGTTGCTCTCTCCTTACTAGTGAAACATTATTTCCATAGAAATTTAGAATGGTCGTCCATTAGGGGAGATTCCAATGTGGCGTAAAGAATTCTTCCACACCCAAAGAATGGTTATGCCACTTAGGAGAAACTTATACAAAACAATAAAATCAAACACATGAAATTGTATAATAAAACGTGGTATAACCAAATGCCAGGTTCTGGTCATTGACAGAAATAACGTATATAAAATTGCTTAGAACCGGTGTTTGGAAGCTCGCTTTTCCTTTGAGGACCAAGTTCACCAGGACTGGGTGAAGGTTACAGTGTTCAAGGCAGGAGGGAGGCAGAGAAGAGAAAAGGGAGGAGCGAGTGGAGCTCCACTCCCTTGGCAGCCAAAGATCCGCCCTTTACTGGTGGCGAGATTCTAAGAATCGCGCCACCAGTAAGGGACGGATCTTTGGCTGCCAAGGGAGCGGAGCTCCACTCACTCCTCCCTTTTCTCTTCTCCATAGTTCCCAAAGAAATATACCAGCAATTATCCAATAATTTATAACAGTTTAATATTATATCACATTGAAGTATATTAAGAAATATACCAACAATTATTCAATAATTTATAACTGTTTAATATTAACTATATCACATTGAAGTATATTAAGAAATATATTTTTGAAAGAAATATACCAGCAATTATCTAATAATTTATAACGGTTTAATATTAACGATATCACATTGAAGTATATTAAGTCTTTCTTGAAATTATTAATGATATTTGATTTATTGGTTTTGAATCAAGACTTTGAACATGATATATTGTATTTAGAAAATTTAGTCTTTTTATTTACTTAATCTAAATAGCCTAATGTTTGGTATTTGATTGGATTAACATAATACTTTTTAACTATTTATATAGAATCAATGGATTTTTTTATTAAATTGGAGTATATATGTTTTACATGTTATTAAAAATGTTTTTAAATAATTAGTAATAATGTTTTGAGGTATTTAAATTTTATATTCAATTTTATTAATGAATAAATGGTGGAATAAAATAAATGGTGGGATACATTGTAATATACATAATTACATATAACACTTAGAATGATGGTAGTCCATCTTTAACAAAATATGTGACAACTATGTTTATTTACAAAAAGCTCTCAAGAAGATAATTATATTTCATTTTATAATAATGTCAAAAGTATAAAGGAAGCAAAAACCTTAATGTGAAAAAACTCTAAAGTTCGTCGGGAAGGGATGAGGGAGGGGCAAGAGTGTTTTTTTTCAATTTGTTTTGAATATAATTTTTAGGGGGGTGTTTAGGGGGTTAGGGGATTAAAAACTTATTTTTTAATATTGTTTTAAATTTAATGTTGTGGGGGTTATGGGGAGGGTTTCTAAAAAATATATATTTATATTTTTTTAATATAATGTTGTGTGGGTGAGGTGGAGTTTAGGGGGTATAATTTTGTTTTCAATGTTTTTAAGTGTAATGTTGTGAGGGTTGTTTAGGGGGTTGGGGGAGGGATTTAATGCAATGTTTTTAAATACAATGTTGTGGGGTTGTTAAATTTTTTATTTTTTTAAAGTAATATTGATGTTATTGTTATGGGGGTTTTAAAATTTTGTTATATTTTTTAAATTTAATATGGTGGGGTTTATGGGGTTGAGGACTTTTTTTATTTTATTTTTTTAATGTAATATCGATGAAATTTTTTAAATGTACTTTTTCAAATTTTATTAATACACTTGTGGCGAAGATGTCAAAAAGAGCCTCAACCCCCATTAGCAAGGATGTTTCGAAAGAAACAATTTGGGAATCTTTCAGACATAGAAGAACCAATGGAAGAGGACATTAATGTTCCTCAAGGAAGCCAAGCTCAGAAAATTCCAATTTCGATGAAGAATTTGGCCAGCTTGATATTGTTGATTAGTTTCATGTCTTGAAGAAAATGTTAAATTTGACAACTTTTTGATAAGATATATTAGTAACGTTTTGACTTTCAAACTTTAATTTAGAAATAAATTTTCTATATATAATGTTTTTAATATGCTATTTACAAATATGTGGTATATTTTTTCTTGAATTTATGTGAATGATTAATTTTTGGAAAATAATATAAAATAATATCATTTTTATACAAAATATCTCTGAAAATCCATTGAAAATGGTCTTCAATGTTTTTATTTTCTATATTTTTTTACAAATTTGCCAATAAAAATGTCTTATTTTGTCGATAAAAATTCCTTATTTAAAAAAAAAAATTGCAAAATGTATATGTTTTTCATTATAACTTGCTTTTAAATGTATGTTATTTTGTTACATTTCTAAAAAACACACTTCAAAATATAAATTAAAATTACTTTACGACAAAGAAGATTCAAAGGCCCAAAAAAATGCATGAAAATGAAAATGTGTGATACTAGTATCAACCCTTTTTGAAACGGAGGTAATAATGGCTACTAAAATTAGGAGAGAGAAAAACGAGAACTGTTTCGAGTTCTCATTTCATAGTATAAGTGGTTATAACCAGTATTAACAATTCAAGGAAGATCTGACCTCTCTTTTTTTATGACCAAATCACTTGGGAACTACAATGTTCCACCCAACTATGACCCAGAACTGTTCCTGGTTTTAATCTAGATCCCCCTGAGCTGGACTTCAACATGCAAGTAGCAGAGACCCTAAGGTAGGGTTTTCTATCCGATATATCAGGTCTAGATCAGTTCTCCTTTTTCTTTTCAGGAAAATGTTCTCCAATAATTCTCTTGAGAGAAAAACAGTCAAAAAATGACTCCTCCAAATGATAGATCAGAACCGTAAGCCTTTCCTTGGCTTGAGTCTTTATAGACAGACTTTTCAGTCAAAGGGACAGTTAAATCAAGAAACCTTGGTCTGTCAATTTAACCATTTTCAATTACTTTGGGTAATTATTTATATTTTAACTTGGGAACCTTCAACTAGTTCCTAATTAGACTTTGTAGGTTTTGGGATACTTATTATATTTTAAAAATAAATAATAATTGATGGAGCTGTTCTTGTTTCATACCTTTATTTATATTATTAATATATTTAATTCTTTATACATACCATGTATAAAGTACATAATAATATAACACATGTTAACATTTGTCTTTGGGCATCATATACCATGATTCCTAGACTTAAAGACACTTCTTCATTAAGGTCAAGTATATAGATGGTTTAGGTCTACTACGCTAGGAAACTGTAAACATCCTTGCATGTTGGATTTACCTCGTATAACTTGGTATTTCTTCAGTACTTGAAGAGAATACATAAATTTGAAATTTCATTTAATCACTTATAAATAAGTATGATGATATCAATATTTTTCTCGAGTCATTTTCACTCGAAAGTTATTAAATTCAATTTAGTAACCCCTAGCACTTACCAGAGGCCACACTCAATGATTTAATAGGGAGTTACAATTTAGTGCAATTCCAGAGCTCTTCGCTCAACACTAATTCTAGGATGTACTTGTATGACACACCTAGGGATACAATGGCCAATGATCCAATGCTCTAGAGATTATGCTCAAAATCAACATGGAAGGCTCCAGGGATTATTCCCAACACTTTCAATTATATTTTCATGTCTTCTAGGGATTCTTTCTCAACACAAAGGTAAGTACTCATGTTCTCCATAGATTCCCTCTCAACACAAAACATCTCATCAATCATGCGTTTCAGGGTCCATGCCCAATATATAAAACAAATCATCATGTTCATATGCAGTGGATTATTCGACCCAATACATAAAAATAAAACATCAAGATAATCATCATAATCAATAGGTGCATTCCTATAAGTGTTAGGTTCAAAATTCAGGATATTACATCCCTCCCTGCTTTAAACAACACCGTCCCTATTATTCTAGGGACTCAGAATGACATCATGAAACAAGGCGGGGTAATCCTTTCTCATGGTGGCTTCATTCTCCCAAGTAGCCTCATCAGCCTTAAAGTTCTTCCATTGCACTTTCAACTGGACTACGGTAGGCTTCTGAAGCTACACCTCTCTCTTGTCCAATATATGAATAGGATCAGGGGGAAACTTTCCTACAGGTTCCATTTATAATAGGGACCAATCAAAAACATGTTCAGTATCATAAACATATTTATTTAACAAATATGCATGGAAAACATTATGGACTATTACATGCATGGGTAATGCTAGTTCATATGCCACTGACCCTTTTCTTGGCCAGTATTTCAAAATTTCGACAAAATCTAGGTGCTAACTTACCACACCTACCCAATCTCAACGACCTTCATTTGGATTTTAATTTCAAGTAAACATGATTTCCTATTTGAAAGTCTTTATCTTTCCTTCTCCGATCCGCGTAACATTTATGGCGATCTTGTGCTTCCTTAAGGTTGACCTAGATCTTGGTAACCAACTACTCCAAGTCCATCAACAAATGAGGGCCTAACATGAGTTGATCCACCGGGCTATCACAAGTACCCGCTGTTCTACACTTCCATCCATAGAGTAACTCAAAGGGACTCATCTTGGTGGAAGTCTTATAACCATTTTTATACAAAAACTCTATGATATGCAGTAAATCCTCCCACTTCATGGGGTTGTTCATGACATACATTCGAAGCATGTCCTCAAAAATATGGTTTACTCTCTCTATCTCCCCATCTGTCTGTGGGTGATATGTAGTGATAAAGTTCAACTCTGTCTCCAATCCATAGAATAAATATCTCCAAAAGTTTCCTATAAACTTAACATCTTGATCCATAATGATTTCCTTGGGTATCCTCTGCAATCTAACTATCTCCTTCAAGAAGATATTAGTAATGTTCACTACCTTGTAGGCCAACTTCACAGGAATGAAGTGGGATGCTTTCGAAAACTTGTGTATGAACAAAAAAGTAGAGTCATTTTACTCAATTTTTGGTAAACTGGTGATGAAATCCATACTATTGACCTCCGACTTCCATTCATGAATGGGAAATGGTTCCAGCAATCCCGCGGGATGTTGATCCTCAACTTTCACTAGCTGACATTTCTGACATTTCACAATAAACATTTCAATGTAGGCCTTTAACATAGGACAGAAAAAGTGTCTCTTGACCCCTAGTAGTGTGCCCGATGAAATTCCATGAGAATATAGTCCCGATTTGTCTACCTTGTATTCTTCATTTTTTTTAAACAAACTATCCTCCTGGACTTTCTTGATGATTTCCACATAGAAGGGGTCAAATCTGTTGGCCTCTCTAATCCTCTCATGCATGTATTCATCAATTTGAATCAAAGTCACCTCATATATCATATGCATTCATCGAATCAAAGCATCGACATCCTTATTCTCTTTTCCCTTAATGTGCTTTAGCTCGAAATGGTATTCACTAAGGAAATCCAGCCATCGGGTTTTCCTTGCACTCAGATCCAGTTGATCAAATAAATATTTCATACTCATGATGTCTATCTTCAAAAGGAAATTCCTTCCCATGAGGTACTCCCTCCACATCCTCAAAGTGTGGATGATGGCAGCTAACTGAAGATCTTGTTTAGCGTAGTTCTGCTCATGCTCTTTTAACTTCTACGATTCATAATAGATTGTGTGATCATTCTGCAAGAGGACTCCTCCTAGTCCTTCGTTGCTTACATCCGTGCAAACAATGAAATCCCATAGGGATCCACAATTCGTAGTACCGGTGTGGATCAAAAGCTTCTTAATCTTTTGAAAACTTGTTTCTCACTTTTCAGTCCATAAGAAGTTATTTTCTTTCTTTTGCAAAGTGGTCATGGGGTAAGCAATTCTCTAGAATTTATCAATGAACTTTCAATATTATACGGCTAATCCCTAAAAGGACCTAATTTTAGTGACACTAATAGGGGTAGGCCAATCATTTATGTATTTATTCTTTTCCAGGTCCAAATCTATCCTTGTCTCAAAGATAATGTGACCTAAGTACTGTATATGTGGTTTGTAAAAACCACATTTACTAAAATTGGCGTAAATTTGGTGTTCTCTCAAAACTTGTAGTACTATGTGAAGGTGTTGTTCGTGTTCTTTTTTATTATTTGAATAAACTAGTATGTCATATATAAATATCAAGGAAAGATTATCCAGATACCTACTGAATACATTGTTCATCATACACATAAATTTCACAGGTGAATTGGTCAACCCGAACGACATCACTACAAAATCGTAGTGCCCATACCTTGTACAAAAGGCGGTTTTGTGAATATCCTCATCGTGAATCCGTACCTAATGGTACCTAGATCGTAGTTCAATCTTTGAAAATATTCTGGCTCCTCCCACATGATCGAACAAGTCATTGATCCTAGGGAGTGGATAACGGTTCTTGATAGTCATTTTGTTCAACTAACAGTAATCGATGCACATCCGCATCGTACCCTCCTTCTTCTTTATGAACAATATTGGTACTCACCAAGGAGACACACTGGGTTAGATATACCCTTTATCTATCGATTCCTATAGATGCAGTTTGATTTCCACCAACTTAGGTACATTCATGAGGTAAGGGTCCTTGGAAGCCGGAACTGATCTAGGGTCAGTTTGATTTAAAATTCTATGTGTCGTTTTAGAGGCAATCCTTGGATTTCCTCTAGAAACACATCCTTGAATTCTTCAAGAATGGGGAAGTCTTCTATGTGTTGCTCTCTATCAGAATCTATCTCAGATGTTAACTACAAACAACTTGCAGCCTTTCCTGACACATTTCTTTGACTGAAAAGAAGATATTTTCCTTATAGAAACTTTCTTTGGAATGTCGTGAAACTTCACTTTGGTTCCCTTGGCTATAAATACACAAGATATACTTGTGTAAGCAATCAAGCATGGCATGGTGTTGTTCCAACCAATCCATGATGGTGACTATATCATACAATCCTAAAGGTAGGATGTTCAGGT
The DNA here is from genome assembly GCA_001517045.1 of Pseudotsuga menziesii. Lineage (NCBI taxonomy): Eukaryota > Viridiplantae > Streptophyta > Pinopsida > Pinales > Pinaceae > Pseudotsuga > Pseudotsuga menziesii. The sequence goes on from LPNX010016911.1 coordinate 336,345, forward strand.
TTACTTACATAGGAAAACCATTCAAATTTACCTCACATTCTTTAACAATCTCTGAAACATTTTGTTTCATACCTGTGGCATACTAAACCAGCCAAGGTTTATCATGTTTTACTTTGCCTAGTTTGCATTCATCAACAATTTTAGGTGAAACATAGCTCCAACAAGCACCGAGATCAATAAGTATTGAAGTATAGGTGTTAAATATCTTACCTTCTATCTCAACCATTGTAGCTTGATGATCTTCCTATCTTCCATCCAATGTTGCATAAATCTGTGGTGTTCCAGCTATTTCTCTTAGCTCATCTTTCTTGGTTTCTTTTAAATCTCTCTAACGCCTTGCTGCCTTTCCATTCAAGTTATATATGGCAATATGAGCCTTCATCTCACTTGAGTAGTTATGAACCTGAAATTATTTGATCATGCCCAGCAGCCACTCTTTAACCTTCTTCCCAGTGTTTACTTCACCTTCATAGGTCAGTGCTCTTATTTTTCTAAACTCCCCCCAAAGATTGTCATTGCTTCTTTGTTTCTTTCTTTTGGGATAAAGAGAGTCATCATTGGAAGGACCATGATGATATCCTTTTGGTGCTTGAGGGGTACGTTCCTCTTTTTATTCTTCTCTTGGGATACTGGCTTGTTTATGGTAAGGTTCTCTTTTGGAGTTGTTTGTGGACTAAGTAGGTTTAACCTGTGGGCTTCCTCTCGTCATATTTCTTAGTAATGGTTCATTTATAGGTTGCTGTTCTTTTCTTTCATTCAGACCGTCTTCTCTGAGACTTCACAATTCTGCTTGAAGACTATGTATAGTATTTAAAATATCAGAACTCATCTCCACCACCAGTTCTTCTTCTGGGGTGGTGGTGTTCATATTCCCATGTTGACTGTTATCCTCCTTAGTATTCATGAAATGAATTGTTCGGTAAAAGTTTCCTGAACTTTCAAAAATTTTAAATAACAGAATTGTTTTTTGTTAGTAACAAATTTAATATCATACTTTATTTTATTTGCGCTAAATGCTTGATGCGCCCATTGGTCTCTTAGTATTGAAACTGGGCTCTAATACCACTTGTAATGTCTCCAAAAATTGAAATTTTTTTTTCTAGGCTAGTAAAAACTACCTATGCAGAACATTATTTGTCTTGTGAAAATGGATCGTACACTACATGTACCATTGTTTAGTCGTAAGTTGTTATTATGTTCTGTCATTTACTGTTAGTCAACATGATTAGTGTATTTTACTTAAGATGTCACGGATCTGATTACTACTTGATTCTTATGGTTGTACTTTGTTGTGTATGTGCTAGTTACTGGTTTATATACTTCATTCAATTCTGCATATGCTTATTTGTTATTTACAAAATCCTAACTTAACTTTGTTTGTGGAAACAATGTGGGCAGAGTGGAGGGTCTCATTCTCCCATGACAATCTGAGAGCTAAAGTGTTCACTTTTATAGCAGGATTACTTAGTTATGTTGGAACTAAGGCACCTATTTCGTTTCGTATGCATATTTAACATAGCAACGAAGAATTATTTAAAGAGCACTGAATATCTTGATCTTAATATACCTACTGCTTGTTACTATGGTTCCTTATAGATACAGATTTATAACATGGTAAATACTATTTTTATTAATTAGTTATCATAGCTAGATTACCTATGTGCTACTTATACTTCATTAGGTATTTATGTTTCATCTTTTATATCTTAATATCTTTACATTCTATGTTTATTTAACTAAAAGTATTAACATAACCTTTGTTGATTTCTTGGCAGGTTATAAACTTGGTCTTATTAGAAATCAGACCTTGATTTTATATATGATTATTATTTTACCATGGCATATTTCATATGCCATGGTTCTTAAACGGGAAGCTTTATGGAAAGGGAGAGAAAAGTTTAAGGCTTAAGAATTTGATCTATATGGCACATATTAAATACTATGCATTGAGTTTTTAACTTTGTGTTAGTGCATAATATGATATGGATTGTCATTATACTATACCTTACACGATAGCTTGTGAACGAGCTTGGGGTGGCAAGTTTATAATATAATGTTTTATTCTTATGCGATGGAATTTAAGGTATGCATGGAAACCAATGATAACTTAATCGTTTACAAACTATGGAAGAGTGGGGTTTGAGTTGGAAGAGGACACCATGCTGGTGCTATTAATGCTCCTTGTGGATTGTGGCAGACCCAACATAGGGTTTGGATTTTACGATGGTTTTTCATTTCTCTTGGTTTTTGGTTTTTCTTGTCTTGGATCTAGATAGGAGATGAAGATGACACCCTAATTCATGAATGTAAACACTGTCTATTTTATGGCAACGTTTGATATTTGTTTCATGACTCCACAGTTCATACTCCTCATTCCTTGTAATGTTTACTATTTTGTAGGTTCCAGGGTAGGAAAATTTAAGCGTGGCTCAAAGCTTCATAGTTGCTTGGTAGGTGATGCCAAGGTGTAAGGTAATCCTTACAAAAAATCGTACGCTTGTTATCTCTGAGCATGACTGCATTTCGTCCTCATCATTTGGTTTGGGGTTTCACTGTGTGGTTTTGAATTTTCCTTCAGGCCTGTGTTAATAGTATTGGTTTTTTATATTGTGTGAGGCCTTTTGGTTTTTGAGTGAATCTTAGTGCCCTTACTGGCTATGTGTATTAAGTGTTCTCATTTAGCTGTAATAGTTGATAGCATTTGGGTTGAGGCCTTGCTGTGAGTGGCATGAGCCTTCCCCAACGTTGCCACGATATCTCTAGATGGTTGCATTACTGTCATTATTTCATTGATTAGTATATAATGTGGATTTTTAAAGAGCCATGGGTGCAAATCCACAATGGCCTTCGTTGTTGTAGACTGACTTTTAAGGGACTGGGTGTTTTAATTAATTTGTATGTGGTCGTGATTACAGCGTAGGGGAAGAGCTTAAGTCTTATGACTTAGCTATAGTGTAAATGTTTGTTATTAAAAGTATTGAGGTTAATAAAAAATTTAGCCCGCATACATTGTATTTATAGCGTGGTCGTGATTTATTGTAAAGAAATACCCACAGGGTTCCAATCGTATTCGCGGTCGATGTAACGAGTTGTATTTTTATATGCATGTGAGTTGGGGATTGGATGCCCAGATGATTCGATCCCTATCCACCCTTGTAATTACTTGGGGCTATGTAGATATTTTCATATGGTTTATATAATGGAAACAATTCCCATGTATGAAATTATATTGGGGTTTTTAAATAATGGTTTTGTGTTTATGTAGAGATTAGAAATGATTGTCTACAGGATTCGTTCCTGTGACCTTATGTAATTACTAAGTGCATTAATTAATGATTATTGTACTATTTTTGTTAATTGTTTTACTATGGTTATGAGCGATATTTAAATGAGACTATTCAATTTTTATGGCACAAGTTTCGATTTTGTGGATTTATGTTATAAGACTTTGGATTTTAAAATAGGAAAAGAGCTTTAATATTGGTACAAAGGATGGTCCTGATACTTTGTTCTTTATTTATGATGATGTTTAATTTTAATGGAATGATTTAGTAGTTAGCTTGTTTTTAAATATGTAGACCTGGGAAGGTCTTTACTGGTGTATTCACTTTAGGAATAATTATAGTTTGTACTTAATTGATTAGATTCATAATTTCATTCTATAACTTTTAATATATACTTATATATACTATTATTATTTGTTTAGTATTGATGTCTATATATATTTAAATTGTAATGTCCCCAAAAATTGAATAAAAAAATTATAGGCTAATAAAAACTACCTAGACAAAACATTATTGACTTCTGGAACTATATCGTACACTTCATGTACCATTGTTTACTCATAAGTTGTCCTTACGTTCTGTCCTTTACTTTCAGTCATTATTATTAATGTATTTTAGTTACGATGTCGTATTTCTATTTACTGCTTAGTATTAAGTTTATACATCTGTCGCGTATGTGTCGTTACTGGATTTAAATGCTTCGTCATTTCTGCATAGTCGTACTTGCTATTTATAAATTCCTAAATTAACTTTGTTTGTGGAAACAAAGTGGGAGGAGTGGTGGAACTCTATAATGTCGCGAATTTTGAACCTACCATTTATAGGCATGAGCCTATTGGTCATGATGATTATATTGATGTTTTATTTTTTGGTCGAAGACCCCACTATATATGAACATGATGATTTGTTTTGTATATTGGGCATAAGCCAATTGTTGAGGATATATATGTATATATATGTTTTGTGTTGGGTAGGGACCCTGAAGAACATGATTGATAAAATGTTGTGTGTTGGGCGTGGACCCTGAAGCACATGATTGATGAAATATTTTTTGTTGGGCATGGACCCTGAAGCACATGATCGATGAGATGATTTGTGTCGAGCATAAAGCTCTGGAACACATGAAAATATAATTGGAAATGTTGGGCATAATTTATGGAGCATTCCATGTTGATGTTGTGCATAAGCTCTGGAGCGTCGGATCTTTGGCCATTGTATCCCTAGGTGTATCGTACAAGTACATCCTAGCATTTAGTGTTGAGAGAAAGCTCTGGAATTGCACTATGTTTGTAACTCCCTGCTATAGGCGTTTAGTATGGGCTGTAGTAAGCACTAGAAATTACTGAAAAGAATTTAGTAATTTCTGAGCAAAAATGGCTTGAGAAAAATATTGATCATCATCATACTTATTTATAAGTGATTAAATGAAATTTTGAATTTCTGTATTCTCATCAAAGTACTGAAGATATACCACATTCTACGAGGGAAATCTAACATGCAAGGATGTTTAGAGTTTCATGGCCTAGTAGACCTAAGACATCTATCTACTAGACCTCCATGAACAAGTGTCGTTAAGTCTAGGGATCATGACACATGATTCCTGAAGGCAAAAGCTAACAGGTATTTTAATACTATGTAATTTTTACATAGTATGTATAAATAAATAATTATAATTAATTATATAATTAATTAAACAAAGAAGAGAAGCTCCACCAATTACTATTTATTATTAAAGGATTTATAAATAGTGAAATATCTATAAAAAATTTACTAGGAACTACTTAAAAGTTCATAGGTTAAGAATTGAAAATTACCACAGTAAATTTAAAAGGGTTAAATCAAGAAATCAAGGATTTCTTGATTTAACTTCCACTTTGACTGAAAATTTTGCCTATAAAGACTCAAGCCAAGCAAAGGATTGGAGTTCTTATTTTTATCTAGGAGAATTCTTGTTTTGGTTGTTTTTGCTCTCAAGTGTTTTCTTGGAGAACTGCTACTGAAACTGAAGGAGGATTGATTCAGAACTAATTTCGAGATAGGAAACCATACCTTAAGGGATCTAAGCTACTTGCATGTTGGATTCCAGCTTGGGGGGGTCTAGATTTAAACTAGGAACGGTTCTAGGTCATGGTTGGGTGGAACGTGGTAGTTCCCAAGTGATTTGCTCATCAAACAGAGGTCAGATCTGCATTTCATTGTTAATGTTGGTTATTTAAGTGTGCAGGTGCAGCCATTGACAAAACTTCAAATTCTGGTATGAAACCTTAGAAAATCTATTCTATTTTATTTCCTAAAGATTCATTACTGCTTATGTTAAGTAATGTCTACAATGTAGTTTATAACCCTAAGGGTTAAGTTTTATGATTAACAAACTGCTAGGGTTTGTAATTACAATTTACTAATCTCATGCTGGAGAAGTTTTATTAAATGTTGTTTATGTTCAGGGTGGTATCCTTCATAAATTTTACTGTATTTACTAAGTGCCGATATTAGTATTATGCTTATAATGCGTTCTCTATATTTAATACTCTATTGACATATTTCATCTATCAGCAGAGGTTTTCCCTAGAATTATAAATAAACTACTTTTGTAATAATTAATTAAAATATTATTTATGCTAAACTATACATGTTTGTATTTTAAATTAGATCTAATAAGAACTAAGTTAATATAATAAGCAAGATACACAAGTTATCAAATACCTTCCAAGGTCTACTTCATATAATCATATAAAACCAAAATACTTTACATAACTAAATCAAACATTAAATTTAATCAGAGGGATATCGTGACCATCCATGTGGTCCTTATCAAGAATCTATCATAAATCCTACCGTCTTAACATCTATATTAAAGTACCATAAACCATATGCTTTATATCTTTAAAAGTCCCATATAATATCCATCATAAACATCCCCTGAAATTTTACCAAGTAACAATTCATCTAACTCTGTATTTTTAAACAGAGGTCATCGTATCGACCCTCACGAGTTATAACTTCAATTCATAAACAAAATTTAAAACTACACAATAAGAACCTTAACATGAATCATCACCATAATCAAAATGCATAAAAAAATCCATAGAGTAAATACCAAATACCATTTCTATTATTTCTTATAAAATATTTCACAGTTTGAAATCGCCATATCCCAAATCGATGAAGGTCATATACCCAGTCACCGACCATGGCCAACTTTTACAAATCTAACCACACAGTAGTAATCACACAGGCCACACTATACTCTAAGCATTCAGTCTGTGTTTTTATCAATACATCAAATTTCTTTTAAATAATGATTAAATCAAGAATACATCCTTTTTATAAACTCATTGTTTATATCGCCAGACAGGCCACGATTCACACCAATTGAAATATAATTAAAATTCCTACGCTAACAGAGAGGTCTTAAGAATCGATCTATAGCATGGCCTCGGACACTAAACGTTTTAATACACAGTGCGATAAATATAACCCTACTGTATGCGTTGGCCACCAAGGTTCCCAACCCATGGTTTCTTCCACAACCCAAATTACATAACTAATTATCCGTAATCAAACAAAATACAAGCTATCGCAGCACTGTGGATAGTATCATGCCATTTATGGGATGACCTTTACCCACTTTGTCAAAATATTACATTTACTAAACTAATCAATGGAAATTACACACAGAGCATCTGATAAGGAATATGCCTCTGTTTTTAAAACCCCAACCTATTTAAAAAGAATGCCCAATAAAAACGCAGAATGAAATCACATACACCATCTATGAAGTTAACCATTATTTTTTATAAAAACCATACATACATCTATTTACACAGGGATCCCAAATGTCTGTACAAAGTCCCCATTAAAGGTTGAGAACAAGGTTTTACACAGGCGTGCCAATGGGCTATTTCACCATTGCTTGCAATGGTGCATCCCAAGGCTATAAAAGTGTAAAACCAAAACATGAATGATTTATATAACTGAAATAAAATTACACAGAGCCGAATGTCCTAAGAAATTATTCATGGCATAATGTATCCATTTTAAAAATAACAAAGTCTATATTTGAAGCCTGAAGGTGAAATCAAATTCGCTATAGTATCAAACCCCAACCAAACAACTAGTCGAAATGTAGCTCTACCACAGGATTGAAGGGTGACAAGCATAAGTTTGATTAGTAGGCTTACTGTGGGGATGAATGCAACACTTGGAGCCAACAGTGTCATAGCCATGCTGCTCCTCCATTCCTTTTGGCACCTGCAAGCAACAACCAAATGGGGATGAGGAGTATGCCATCTTAACAAACTATAAACCAAACTAATGTTCAGGTTTATAAATTTATGCGAGCATACCTCACAATCTGGAGGTTGCCTCTATGGCCATTCCTCTATGCAAAGCCAAAATAATGAAACCCCAAATGACAATGCAATGCACCTCCTTCGTGAGCCAAGGCTAAGGGAAAGGCTGTCACATTTTTCAACAAGCATTAGATGCACTAGGCTGGAGTCCATTAATGATTTACCAAACCCACTCCCATAGTCAAGCCTTGTTACAAGGCATCGTTCAATACCACCCTCCATACCAACGCTTAAACCCTAGAACGTATGGTTTATACCATATAACATGTCACCCCAAACTCTAACATCAACGTTCGAATTTTACAAAGTTTGCACTATGATAGTATTACCATGATACTTAGTCATAGGTTACGCTAGTACAAAGTCTAAGAACCCTTGCTTAGGTATGTATATTATGATAGTATTACCATAATACCTATTCATAGGTTACGCTAGTCCAAAGTATAAGAACCCTTGCTTAGGTATGTAGATAATTTCTAGTCCATAGGTTTAGAGTTTAGGGTTTTAATGCCATAGTATCAAGGTGTTTAGGCGTAAGCACCATGGCATACAAAGTATGCCATGATAATCTCTCGAAATTTCAAATCCAAAGCTCTACTCTCAAACCATTAACAACCTGCCAATAAAAGAAGATAAGAAATGTTAAAAAAATATATACTAAAAATATACATAGCATGACAAAGATATTAATGACATCTAGAATGATGAATTTAAAACCATAATGAAGAATAATCAATGAACAGGAAATTTAGCCGTAATAGCTAAATTGACGATAGCGACACCTACCAAGTTAAAAAACCAAGTCGACAGGAAGCATAACAACTAGAAATTGGTCCTCTATGATCAAGACAGTCAAATACACTTTGCACCTGATTCAGTCGTGAAGTAATGAACTACGTAAGTAAAAGAGAAAGGTGCCTTAGCTCGATTGAACTAAGTAAACCTGCGTAACCAAGTAATACCTTACCTCTCAGATCATCATGGGAGAACAAGTCCTGCCACTCCACCACTTTATTCCCATCAACAAAGTTAAGTTAGTTTATATTTAAATAAACAGAGTACACATGTGCAGGAGTAAAACAAGGAACTATACAATTCATTAATTCACCGACAGTAATAACTAAGATGTACAAATAGTTGAAATAACAGTATTAAGACATAAGAAGTAAATGAGAAAATAATCATTGAATGGATAAGAGATTAATAAGATAGTATGAGAATATTCTGAACAGATCGAAAGTTTAAGTAGCGCATGTAATTCCGCATGAGTAATAATGATCCCCTTTGGGTAGTTTTTACTAGCCTATAAAAAAAAATTTCAATTTTTTGGGACATTACAAGTGGTATCAGAGCCTAGTTTCAGTACTGAGAGACTTATGGGCACACTAGGCATTCACACAGATAAAATGAAGTACGATAAGTAATTTTTGTTACTAACATAAATTTTTGCTACTATTAGAAATTTTTGTGTTACGGGAAAATTTTTATAGCATTGTTCAGTTTATGAACTCCGACGAAGAAAATAGCTGGTAGGAAGAAATGACCACCCCCACTCTAGAAGTGAACTTGGTGGTCAATATAAACTCTGATGTGCTGAAAACTTTCCACAGTTTTGAAGCTCAACTGAAGAGTTTCAGAGAAGACAGACTAAATGAAAGAAAGGAACATCAAGCTATAAATGAAGCATTATTGCGTAACATGACGGGAGGGATCCTGCAAGGAAAACCTACCCATTCCACCAACAGATACAAAAGAGAACCATACCATGAGTGGGCCAGCAGCCCAAGAGAAGAAGAAAAAGAAGCTACACCTGAAGAAACTAAAAGAGATCATCACAGTCCTGCTAGTGATGAGTCACTTTCTCCACGAAGAAAAAGGCAAAGAAGTGATGACAGTATTCAGGGGGAGTTTCGAAAAATAAGAGCCCTGACCTATGAAGGTGAAGTAAATATGGGAGAAAAGGATAAATAATGGTTTCTGAGAATGAGTAAGTATTTCCAGGTTCATAACTATTCAAGTGTGATGTAGGCTAGGCCTACCATCTACAACCTGAATGGTAAGGCAACAAGATGGTGGCAAGATTTAAAGCACGCCAAGAAAGACGAGTTGCGGGAAATAAGTTGAGAAAAATTCTGAAAGATTTGTCAAGAAAAATACATGTCAAAAAGGTTCTTTGACCACAAGGTAAAAGAGTTCCATGAACTGTGCATGGGGTCCATGAATATGGACGCATTTATAAACAAACTTCTAGATCTGCTACATTATGTACCATATATCATAGAAGAGAAGGTGAACATCCAGCAGTTCCTAGGATTTCTTCCTCCCAGTTTTCAGGACAGGATAGAATTCGACATGCCAAATACATTGGATACGACACTACACAAGGCCCTCCTCTGCTATGACCATGGGTAGTTACAGCAAGAAAACTAGAACCGAAACCGAGAAAAGTCTAGAAACTTTTTCGATAACCGTAATCCTGGATCAAACCTGTAGCCTTATAGAAAGCAAAATAATAGCTTTCAAGCAAACAAGAACTTCAACAACACTTGTACAAAGCCTTATGTACTAGCTCCTAATGGCAATAACCAAGTGGTGAGTGGATCCAATGCTACCCCTTTAGCGGTCAAGTGCTGGAAGTGCAACGGGACGCATTATGCCTGAGATTGTAAGAACAAGAACAATGGAGTCATGCATAACCTGTAAGAAGAACCTATTGTTGAGGATATAGCGGGAACCACGCAAATCTATGTAGCTTAGATGGACGACATGTATACCATAAATATCTCCACCACCTTGTTTCCTTTCCATTCAGGTTATAGATGGCAAGACAAGCCTTCATCTCACTTGAGTAGTTATGAACCAGAAAATATTTGATCATGCCTGGCAGCCACTCTTTAGCCTTCTCCCCAGTGTTTACTTCACCTTCATAGGTCGAGGCTCTTATTTTTATAAACTTCCCCTTAATACTATCATTGCTTCTTTGTTTCTTTCTTTGGGGAGAAAGATAGTCATCATTGGAAGGACTGTGATGATCTCCTTTTGGTGCTTTAGGGGTATGTTCCTCTTTTGCTTCTTCTCTTGGGATGATGGCCCATTTATGGTACGGTTCTCTTTTGGAGCTATTTGTGGACTAAGTAGGTTTACCCTCCGGGCTTCCTCCCATCGTATTTCTTACTAATGCTTCATTTATAGGTTGTTGTTCTTTTATTTCGTTTAGACTGTCTTCTCTGAGACTTTGCAATTCTGCTTGAAGACTGTGTATAGTATTTAAAATATCAGAATTCAGCTCCACCACCAGTTATGCTTCTGGGGTGGGGGTGTTCATATTCCCATGCCGACTATTATCCTCCTCAGTATTCATAAATTGAACTGTTCAGTAAAAGTTTCCTGAAATTTAAAAAAATTTAAATAACATAAATTTTTTTTGATAGTAACAAATTTAATATCATACTTTATTTTCTTTGTGGTAAATTCTTGGTGTGCCCATTGGTATCTTAGTATTGAAACTGGGATCTGATACCACTTGTAATGTCTCCAAAAATTAAATTTTTTTATTTATTAGGCTAGTAAAAACTACATATGTGGAACATTATTTGTCTTGCGGAAATAGATCGTACACTAGATGTACCACTGTTTAGTCATAAGACGTTCTTATGTTATGTCATTTACTGTCAGTCAACATTATTAGTGTATTTTACTTAAGATGTCATGGATCTGATCACTACTTGATTCTTATGGTTATACTTTGTTGTGTATTTGCTAGTTACTGGTTTATATACTTCGTTAATTTATGTGTATGTTTATTTGTTATTTACAAAATCTCGACTTAACTTTGTTTGTGGAAACAAAGTGGGTGGAGTGGAGGGACTCATTTTCCCATGATATTCTGAGAGGTAAATTGTTCATTTGTATAGCAGGATTACTTAGTCCTATTTGAACTAAGGCACCTCTTTCGTTTCGTATGCAGATTTAACATAGCAATGGAGACTTATTTAAAGAGCACTGAATATATTGTTCTTAATATACCTACTGCTTATTACTACGGTTCCTTACCGACTCGGATTTATAACAAGGTAAACACTATTTTTATTAATTAGTTATCATAGCTAGATTACCTTTGTGCTACTTATATTTCATTAAGTATTTATGTTTCATCTTTTATATCTTAATATATTTACATTCTATGTTTATTTTACTAAAAGTATTAACATAACCTTTGTTGATTTCCAAGAAGGTTATAAACTTCGTCTTATTAGAAATTAGACCTTGATTTTATATATGATTATTATTTTACCATTGCATATTTCATATGCCATGGTTATTAAACGAGAATATTTAGGGAAAGGGAGAGAAAAGTTTAATGCTTAAGCCTTTGATCTATATGGCACATATTAAATACTATGCATTGAGGTTTTAACTTTGGGTTAGCGCATTATATGATATGGATGGTCATTATACTATACCTTACATGATAGCTTGTGAACGAGCTTGGGGTGGCGAGTTTATAATATAAGGTTTGAATCTTATGCCATGGGGTTTAAGGTATGCATGGAAACCAACGATAATTAATCGTTTACAAATTATGGAAGAGTGGGTTTTGAGTAGGAATTGGACACCATGTTGGCAACATTAATGCTCCTTGTGGATTGTGGCAGACTCAACATAGGGTTTGGATTTTACGATGGTTTTTTATTTCTCTTTGTTTTTGGTTGTTTTTGGCTTGGATCTGCACAGGAGATGAAGATGACACCCTCATTCGCGAAGTTAAGCACTGTTCATTTTATGGCAACGTTTGATTTTTTTTTCATGACTCCACAGTTCATACTCCTCATTCCTTGTAATGTTTGGTGGTTTGTAGGTGTGAGGGTTGGCGAAGTGAAGCATGGCTCAAATATTTTTAGTTGGTTCATAGGTGATGCCAAGGTGTAAGGTAAGCCTTCCAAACAATCCTATGCTTGTTATCTCTGAGCCTGACTATGTTTCGTCCTTGTCATTTGGTTTGGGGTTTCATTGTGTGGTTTCGAATTCTCCTTTGGGCCTGTGTTAATAGTATTGGGTTTTTATATTATGTGAGGCCTTTTGGTTGTGGATCAAATCTTAGTGCCCTTACAAGCTCTATGTAATAAGTGTTCTCATTTAACTATAATAGTTGATAGAATTTGGGTTGTAGCCTTGTTGTGAGTGGCATGAGCCTTCCCCAAGGTTGTTTCCATAGATCTGGATGGTTGCATTACTGTCATTATTTCATTAATTAGTATATAATGTGGATTTTTAAAGATTCATGGGTGCAAATCCATGATGGCCTTCGCCATTGTGGACTGAATTTTAAGGGGCTGGGTGTTTTAATTAATTTGGACGTGGCCGTGATTACAGTGCAGGGGCATAGATTAAGTCTTAGGACTTAGCTATAAAGTAAATGTTTGTTATTAAAAGTATTGAGTTTAATAAAAAGGTATATTGCATACGTTGTATGTATAGCATGATCGTGATTTATTGTAAACAAATACCCACAAGGTTCCAATCTTGTTCGCGGCTGATGTAACGAGTTGTGGATTGGATGCCCACATGATTCGATTCATGTCCACCATTGTAATTACTTGGGACTACATAGATATTTTGATATGGTTTATAAAATGGAAACAATTCCTGTGTATGCATTTATATTAGGGTTTTTAAATAATGGTTTTGTGTTTATGTAGAGATTAGAAATGATAGTCTACAGGATTCATTCCTGTGACCTTATGTAATTACTAAGTGCATTAATTAATGATTATTGTACTATTTTTTTTAATTGTTTTACTATGGTTGTGAGTGATATTTAAATGACACTATTCAATTTTTATGGCACAAGTTTCGATTTTGTGGATTTATGGGATTTTAAAATAGGAAAAGAGATTTAATATTGGAACAAAGGATGGTCAGGATACTTACTCTGTTCTTTATTTATGATGATGTTTAATTTTAATGGAATGATTTGGTAGTTAGCTTCTTTTTAAATATGTAGACCTTCGAAGATCTTTACTGGTGTATTCACCTTAGGAATAATTATAGTTTGTACTTAATTTATTATATTCATAATTTCATTCTATGACTTTCAATGTATACTTATAGATATTATTCTGATTTTTTTAATATTGATGTCTATATATATTTAAATTGTAATGTCCCCAAAAATCGAAAAAAAATTTACAGGCTAGTAAAAACTACCTAGACTGAACATTATTGACTTATGGAACTATATCGTACAGTTCATGTACCATTGTTTACTCCTAAGTTGTTCTTACGTTCTCTCCTTTACTTTCAGTCATTATTATTAATGTATTTTAGTTACGATGTCATATTGCTATTTACTTCTTAGTCTTATGTGTATACATCTATCGCATATGTGTCGTTACTGGATTTAAATACTTTGTCCTTTCTACATAGTCGTACTTATTATTTATACAGTCCTAACTTAAATTTGTTTGTGGAAACAAAGTGGGTGGAGTGGTGGGACTCTATAATGTCTCGAATTATGAACCTACCATTTATAGGCATGAGCATCTTGATCATGATGATTATATTGATGTTTTATTTTTGGGTCGACGACCCCACTGCATATGAACATGATGATTTGTTTTGTATATTGGGCGTAAGCCAATTTTTGAGGATATATATTTTTTGTGTTGGGCATGGACCCTGAAGCACATGATTGGTGAAATGTTTTGTGTTGGGTGTGGACCCTGAAGCACATGATCGATGAGATGATTTGTGTTGAGAAAGAGTCTCTAGAGCACATGAGTACTTACATTTGTGTTGTGCATAAAGATCTGGAACACATGAAAATATAATTGCAAATGTTGGGCATAATCTCTGGACCATTCCATGTTGATGTTGAGCATAAGCTCTGGAGCATCGGATCTTTGGTCATTGTATCCCTAGGTGTATCGTACAAGTACATCCTAGCATTTAGTGTTGAGAAAAAGATCTGGAATTGCACTATGTTTGTAATTCCCTGCTATAGGTGTTGAGTATGGGCTCTGGTAAGTGCTAGGGGTTACTGAAAAGAATTTAATAATTTCCAAGCGAAAATGACTCGAGAAAAATATTGATCATCATCATAATTATTCATAAGTGATTAAATTAAATTTTGAATTTCTATATTCTCATCAAAGTATTGAAGAGATGCCACATTATACAAGCTAAATCCAACATACAAGGTTGTTTAGAGTTTCTTAGCCTAGTATACCTAAGCCATCTATCTACTTGACCTCCATGAAGAAGTGTCGTTAAGTCTACGAATTATGACACATGATTCCCGAAGGAAAAAGATAACAAGTATTTTAATACTATGTACTTTATACATAGTATGTATAAATAATTAGTTACAATTAATTATATAATTAATTAAAGAAAGAAGAGAAGCTACACCAATTACTATTTATTATTAAAGGATTTATAAATAGTGAAATATCTATGAAAGATTTACTAGGAACTAGTTAAAAGTTCCTAGGTTAAGAATTGAAAATTACCTCAGTAAATTTAAAAGGGTTAAATCAAGAAATCAAGGATTTCTTGATTTAACTTCCCCTTTGACTGAAAATTCTGCCTATAAAGACTCAAGCCAAGCAAAGGCTTGGATTTATGATTTTTATCTAGGAGAGTTATTTTTCTGGATTGTTTTGCTCTCAAGTGTTTTCTTGGAGAACTGCTACTGAAATTGAAGGAGGATTGATTTAGAATTGATTACCAGATAGAAAACCCTACCTCGGGTGCTCTAAGCTACTTTCATGTTGGTGTCCAACTCGGGGGGGATCCGTATTTAAACCAAAACTGTTTTGGGTCATGGTTGGGTGGAACTTGGTAGTTCCAAAGTGATTTGGTCAGAAATAACTTGCATTGTTAATGTTGGTTTTTTAAGTGTGCAGGTGCAACCATTGACAAAGCTTCAAATTTAGGTATGAAACCCTGGAAAACCTATTCTGTTTTATTTCCTAAAGATTCATTCCTGCTTATGTTAAGTAATGGCTGCAATGTAATTTATAACCCTAAGGGTTAAGTTAAATTATTAGCAAATAGCTAGGGTTTGTAATTACAATTTACTAATCTTATGCTGGAGAAGTTTTATTATATGTTGTTTATGTTGAGGGTGGTATCCTTCATAAATGATACTGTATTTACTAGGTGTCAATATTAGTATTGTGTTTATAATGTGTTCTCTGTATTTAATACTCTATTGACATTTTTCATTTGTCAGTAGAGGCTTTCCCTAGAATTTTAAATAAACTAGTTCAATAATAATTAATTAAAATATTATTTATGCTAAACTATACATGTTTATATTTTAAATTAAATCTACTAAGAAACAAGTTCATATAATAATCAAGCTAAACAAGTTATCAAAGACCTTCCAAGGTCTACTTCATATAATCATATAAAACCAAAATACTTTACATAACTTAATCAAACATTAAATTTAATCAGAGGGATATCGTGACCATCCATGTGGTTGTTATCAAGAATCTGTCCTAAAACCTACAGTATTAACATCTATATTAAAATACCATCAATCACATGCTTTATATCTTTAAAATTCGTATATAATATCCATCATAAACATCCCCTAAAATTTTACCAAGTAACAATTCATCTAACTCTCTAGTTTTAAACAGAGGTCGTGCTATCGACCCTCACGAGTTATAACTTCAATTCATAAACAAAATTAAAATTTTCACCATAACAAGCTTAACATAAATCATCACCATAATCCAAACTCATAAAAAAATCCATATAGTAAATACCAAATACCATTTCTATTATTTCTTATAAAATATTTCATAGTTTGAAATCGCCCTAGCCCAATTCGATGAAGGTCGTATACCCAGTCATCGGCCATGGCCAAGTTTTCCAAATCTAACGACACACTAGTAATCACACAGGCCACAATATACTCTAAGAATTTGGGCTTTGTTTTTATCAACACATCGAATGTCTTTTAAATATCGATTCAAGCAGGAATAAATCCTTTTTATAAACCCATTATTTATATCGCCACACAGGCCATGATTCACACCAATTGCAATATAATTAAAATGCCTACATCAGCAGAGAGGTCGTAAGACTCTAACTGCAGCACGACCTTGACCACTAAACATTTTAATATACAGTCCAATAACTATAACCCTACTTTAAGCGTTGGCCACCATGGTTCCCAACCCATGGTTTCTTCTATAGCCGAAATTACATAAGAACTAATTAACCATAATCAAATAAACTATAAGTTATTGCAGCACTATGGGAAGGATCATGCCATTTATGGCATGAACTTTACTAACGTTCTTGAAATATTACATTTACGAAACTAATCAATCGTAATTACACACAGAGCATCCGATATGGTGTGTGCCTTTGTTTTTAAAACCCCAACCTATTTAAAAACGGTGCCTAATAAAAACGCAGAACGAAATCGCATACAGCATCTATGAAGTTAACAATTACTTTTTATAAAAACCATACATACATCTATTTACTTAGATATCCCAAATGTCTGTACACAGCCGCCATTAAAGGCTGAGAACAAGTTTTTACAAAGGAGTTCCAATGGGCTATGGCACCATCGCTTTCAATGGTGCAACCCATCTCTAAAAAATCCCAAAACCAAAATATTTACGATTAATATAACTGAAATAAAATTACATAGAGCTGAATGGCCTAAGAAATGATTCCTGGAATAACACCTCAATTTTAAAATTAACCAAGTTTGTATTCCAATCCTGAAGGTGAAATCGAATTCACTACAATATCAAACCCCAACCAAACAACCAGTCGAAATGTAGCTCTACCACAGGATTGAAGGGTGACAAGCATAATATTGATTAGCAGGATTATCGTGGCCATGAATGCAACGATTTGAGTCAACAGTGTCATAGCCACACTACTCCTCCATTCCTTTTGGCACCTACAAGAAACCACCAAATGGGGATGAGGAGTATGCCATTTTAACAAACAGTAAACCAAACTAATGTGCAGGCTTATAAATTGATGTGGGCATACCTCGCAATCTGAGGTCTACTCCATGGTCATTCCTCTGTGTAGAGCCAAAATGACGAAACCCCAAATGACAATGCAATGTACATCCTTCATGAGCCAAGCCTAAGGGAAAGGTTGTCATGTTTTTAAAAGAGCATTAAATGCACCATGCTAGAGTCCATTAACGATTTACCAAACCCACTCCCATATTCAATCCTTGCTACAAGGTATCATTTAATACCACCGTCCATACCAACGCTTAAAACCTGGACCGTATGGTTTATACCATATAACATGTCACCCCAAACTATAACATCAACGTTAACATATTACAAAGCTTGCACTATGATAGTATTACCATAATACTTAGTCATAGGTTGTGCTACTCCAAAGTCTAAGAACCCTTGCTTAGGTATGTAGATAATGTCTAGTCCATAGGTTTAGAGTTTAGGGTTTTAAAACCATAGTATCAAGGTGCTTAGGCTTAAGCACCGTGGAATACAAAGTATTCCATGATCATCTCTTGAGCTATCAAATCCAAAGCTCTGCTCTCAAACCATTAATACCCTGCCAATAAAAGAACATAAGAAATGTTAAAAAATATATATAGTGGAAATATACATCACACGAAAAATATATTAATGACATGTAGAATGATGAATTTGAAACCGTAATGAAGAATAATCAATGAACAAGAAATTTACCCTTAATAGCTAAATAGACGATAGCGACACTTACCAAGTTATAAATCCAAGTTTATAGGAAGCATAACAACTAGCAGTAGGTCCTCTAGAATCAATACGGTCAAACATGCTTTACACCCGATTCTGTCGCAAAGTAATGAACTACATAATTAAAATAGAAATGTACCTTAGTTCGATTGAACTAAGTAATCCTACATAACCAAGTAAGATCTTACCTCTCAGATCGTCATGGGAGAACAAGTCCCGCCACTCCACCACTTTATTCCCATCAACAAAGTTAAGTTAGTTTATATTTAAATAAACAGAGTACACATGTGTAGGAGTAAAACAAGGAACTATACAATTCATTAATTCACCAAGAGTAATAACTAATATGTACAAATAGTTTATATAACAAAATTAAGACATAAGAAGTAAATGGGAAAATAATCATTGAATGGATAAGAGATTATTAAGATAGTATGAGCATATTCTAAAGAGATAGAAAGTTTAAGTAGTGCATGTAAGTCCACATGAGTAATAGTGATCCCCTTCAGGTAGTTTTTACTAGCCTAATTTTTTTTTTCAAATTTTGGGGACATTACAAGTGGTATCAGAGCCTAGTTTCAATACTAAGAGACTTATGGGTGCACCAGGCATTCACATGGAGAAAATAAAGTATGATAAGTAATTTTTGTTGCTATTAAAAAATTTTGTGTTACAGGAAATTTTTTATAGTGATGTTCAGTTTGTGAACACTAATAAAGAAAAGAGCCAGCAGGAAGAAATGGCCACCCCCACTCTAGAAGTGAACTTGGTGGTTGAGCTAAACTCTGATGTGCTGAAAACTTTGCACAGTCTTCAAGCTAAAATAAAAAGTATCGGAGAAGACAGTATAAATGAAAGAAAGGAACAACAAGCTATATATGAAGCATTATTATGTAACATGATGGGAGGGAGCCCGCAAGGTAAACCTACCTAGTCCACCAATAGGTCAAAAACAGAACTATACCATGAGCAGGCTAGCAGCCCAAGAGAAGCAGAAAAAGAAGGTCCACCTAAAGAAACTAAAGGAGATCATCATAGTCCTTCTAGTGATGACTCACTTTATCCATAGAGAAAAAGGCAAAGAAGTGATGACATTCTTTATGGGCAGTTTCGAAAAATAAGAGACCCGACCTACAAAGGTGAAGTAAATACGGGAGAAAAGGCTAAGGAATGGCTGCTGGGAATGAGTAAGTATTTCCAGGTTCATAACTATTCAAGTGTGATGCAAGACAGGATTTCCATCTACAACCTTAATGGTAAGGAAACAAGATGGTTGCGAGATTTAAAGCACACCAAGATGCGAGAAATAAGTTGGGAAAACTTCCGAAAGATTTTCCAAGAAAAATACATGTCAGAAAGGTTCTTTGACTGCAAGGTAAAAGAGTTCAAGAAACTGTGCATGGGGTCCATGACTATGGACGCATTTATAAATAGATTTCTAGATCTGCTGCATTATGTAGCATATATCAATGAAGAGAAGGTGAAGATCCAGCAGTTCCTAGGATGTCTTCCTCCCATTTTTTGAGACAGGATAGAATTTGACATGCCAAAGACATTGGATACTGCGCTACACAAGGCCTATCTCTACTATGAACATGGGAAATTACAGCAAGAAAACAAGAACTGAAACTGAGAAAAGTATAAAAAAATTTCTCATAACCACAATCCTGGGTCAAACCCACAGCCTTATAGAAAGTAAAATAACAGCTTTCAAGTGAACAAGAACTTCAACAAAACTCGTATGAAGCGTTATGTACCAGCTCCCAATGGGAATAAGAAAGTGGCAAGTGGAGACAATGCTACCCCTTTAGCAATCAAGTGCTGGAAGTGCAATGGGCTCCATTATGCCCAACATTGTAAGAACAAGAACAATGGAGTCTTGCATAGCCTGCAAGAAGAACTTACTGTTGAGGATATAGCGGGAACCCCATGAATCTATGCAACATTATATGGCCGATAGGTGGACCATCAAGCTACAATGATCAAGATCGATGGTAAGATCTTCAACACCTCTGTTTCAATACTTATTGATCTCAGTGCTTTTCAAAACTATGTTTCCCCTAAGATTGTTATTTTATGCAAGCTAGGAAAAGTAAAGCAAGATAAACCTTGGCTGGTATAGTTAGCCACTGGTATGAAACGAAAGGTTTCAGAAATTGTTAAAGAATGTGAAGCAGACCTAAATGGTTTCCTTACTAAGGTAAACCTAAACATCCTACCTTTAGGATCATACGATATTCTTATCGACATGGACTGGTTGGAACATCACCATGGCATTCTTGATTGTCTACATAAGTATATCTTGTGTACTGATAGCCAAGGGAACCAAGTAAATGTTCAAGGCATCCCAAAGAAAGCTTCTATAAAACAAATCTCTACCTTACAAGCAAAGAAGTGTGTTAGGAAGGGCTGCAAGTTGTTTGTGGTGAACATCTGAGATGTAGAGTCGGATAGAGAAAAACACATAGAAGACTTCCCCATTCTTGAAGAATTCAAGGATGTGTTTATAGAGGAAATCCCCGGATCAACTTCGAAACGAGACCTAGAATTTTCCATCGAACTGACCCCAAGATCAGTTTCGGCCTCCAAAGCCCCTTGCCGCATGAGTGCACCAGAATTGCTGGAACTGAAACTGTAGTTGCAGGAGTTAATAGAGAAAGGGTATATCCAACCCAATGTGTCCCCTTAGGAAGCACTGATTTCATTCATAAAGAAGAAGGACGGTATGATGTGGATGTGCATTGATTACCATTAGTTGAACAAAATGACTATAAATAACTGTTACCTGCTTCCTAGGATCGATGATTTGTTTGATCAAGTAGGAGGAGCCAAAAAAAATTCGAATATTAACCTACGATCTGGGTACCATCAGGTATGGATTCGAGATGAAGATATTCCCAAGACCGTCTTTTGTACGAGGTATGAGCACTATGAGTTTGTAGTGATTCTGTTCAAGTTGACCAATGCACCCATAAAATTTATGTGTATGATGAACATCATATTCAGTAAATATCTACATAAGTTTGTACTAGTCTTTATTGACAACATTATGCTTTATTCCAAGAGTAAAGAGGAACACGAAGAACACCTTCGCATAGTACTTCGAGTGTTGAGAGAACACCAACTCTACGCTAAGTTTAGTAAATGTGATTTTTACAAACCAAAAATACAGTACCTAGGTCACATCATATTTGAGGAAGGAATAGCTATGGACCTAGAAAATATTCAAGACATAAAGGATTGGCCTACTCCAACTAGTGTCACTAACATTAGGTCCTTTTTGGGTTTAGTCGGGTATTATCGAAATTTCATTAAGAAATTATCGGGAATATCTTGCCCCATGATGGTTTTTCAAAATAAAGCGAACAAGTTCTTATAGATTGACAAGTGTGAAGAAATTTTTGAAAATCTTAAGCAGCTTTGATGACTGCATAAGTGTTGTGGATTGCAGATCCCAATGGGGATTTCGTTGTATGCACGGATGCAAGAAAGGAAGGGATTGGACGAGTCCTCTCGCAGAATGATCATGTGATATTTTATGAATCATGGAAGTTGAAAGAGCATGATCAGAATTATCCCATGCACGATCTTGAGCTAGTGGCCATTATCCATGCTTTGAAGATGTAGAGGCACTACCTCATGGGGATGAAGTTCCTTCTAAAGACTGACAATATGAGTCTAAAATATTTATTCAATCAACCTAATCTGAATGCAATACAAGTGAGATGGTTGGCTTTCCTGAGTGAGTATCACTTTGAACTAAATCACATTAAGGGAAAAGAGAACAAAGTTGTCGATGCTTTGATTCGATGGACTCATATGATATATGAGGTGACCCTAAGTCAAACTGATGTGTATTTGCATGAGAAGATTAGAACGGCCAACAAGGTTGACACATTCTATGTGGAAATCCTCAAGAATGTCCAAGAGGACCGGTTGTTTCAACAACATAAGGAATACAAGGTGGATGACTCTAGACTACTATGGTCCAAGGATAGATTGTATGTTCTAGATGGAGGGGACATTCAGTCCAACATCCTCATAGAATTTCATAGGGAACCCTACTTGGGCCACCCGCGATATCAAAATATGATATCTGTTGTCCAGAGACATTTTTTTGACCTAAGTTAAAGGCCAACATTGCAATGTTTATTGCGAAATGTCAGGAATTCTAGCTAGTTAAAGCTAAGCACCAGCATCCCTCGGGATTGCTATAGCCATCACCCATTCGAGAATGGAAGTGGGAGGTTATCAGTATGGATTTAA
The DNA here is from genome assembly GCA_001517045.1 of Pseudotsuga menziesii. Classification (NCBI taxonomy): domain Eukaryota; kingdom Viridiplantae; phylum Streptophyta; class Pinopsida; order Pinales; family Pinaceae; genus Pseudotsuga; species Pseudotsuga menziesii. The sequence continues at coordinate 358,986 of LPNX010016911.1, forward strand.
TTACTATCTTACTGAACAGAAAGAAGCAAAATGATTCGATATTCATAGTCATTGACAAGCTTTCAAAGGAAGCACACTTCATCCCCGTGAAATCAACCTACAAGGCTGTGAACATTGTCGATGTCTTCATAAAAGAGATATTTAGATTGCATGGGGTACCCAAAGAAATTATCTCAGATCGAGATGTTAAGTTTACAGGAAAATTTTGGAGATATTTATTCTCTGGATTAGAGACGTAGCTAAACTTTAGCACTGCTTATCACCCACAGATGGATGGGAAAACTGAAAGAGTAAACCAAATTTTTGAATACATGCTTTGAATGTATGTCATGAACAACCCCACCAAGTGGGAGGATTATCTTCACCTTGCAGAGTTTACATATAAAAAAGGGTATCAGTCTTCCACCAAGATGAGTCCTTTCAAGGTACTCTATGGACGGAAGTGTAGGACCCCGGTTACTTGGGACATTCTGGTGGATCGGCTCATGTAACACATATTTCATTAAATTTGGAAATATTCTATTACAAGGACTTCATCCACATTGAGTTTTTTTGTAAATCTCTAAATACATATTCTATTAAATCTAGAAAAATCAACTCAAAGAACTATTCCATTAAATTTGGAAGAATTAATCCAATGAAGTATTTTCTCAATTAATATTTTTTATTTATTTCAAGTAAAACTTTAGTATTCAACCATTCAAAAGGAAATATTACATCTCAAATAGAACTAGTCTAGGAAATATTACATCTCACTTAGAACTAGATGGGTTGGATATAAATCCCGATGAGTCTATGAATATTAATAATTTTGTAGATGTTAAAATCTTTGAGACAATGAGATATATTATGTGGGAATAATCCAAATTGAATGAAATTGCACACATAATTTTATACTATAATACTCTAAGACATGCTCTATACTATATTTGAGGTGACCGAAGTACTAAAAAGATTTATATTATAAAACACCATGTTTGATCATTGCTTTCATGAAGAGGAGAAAATGACAAGAATTTTGAATATATTGAATTAGAGATAGATGTTGAAACACATTTTTAATGAGTTTTAGTCAAACTTTGTATGTCCTCGTGTTCTTTGATTACTAATGATTCAAAGTAATTACAAATAAGTTATTTAAGATATTGATTTTCAAGATTGAGTGTGTATCCAAATTCACTCATCTATGACAAATGATTCCCCCATTTACCATGATTAATCGAGGAAACTATTTCTTCAATTATAATTTTATCATTACTTATTCTAAAACTTTAGTAGTCAAACATTCAAAAAAAAACATTGTCTCAATTAGAAGTAGAACATGGGTACTGGCCATAAATAATGATGTATGTATGAATATCCATAATTTATTAAATGTTAAGAACAGTGAGACATTGAGATATATTGAAAAGAAATAATCCAAAAAAATTGCAACAAACTTAATTTTGACATGCTATGTTGCAAGAGGTTTTCTATCTAATATATTCGAGGAAACCAAAAAAAATGAAGTCATTCATGTATGACCCATATTCTCCCAAATTTAGCATGAATATTCTACTTAACATGGATTATCAAGAAATTCTAAAAATTTAAAAAACAAAATGCATCATAGTAGTTTATATGTAGTTTTATTTCAAAATGTATTTATCACATTTATGCACTCATATTCATGCATATAATTAACTAAAATACATTTAAATAACTTTGTGGCTTGTTGACAAATATGGTATGATTTCAATTTATTTTAAAAATACAAATTTGTAAAAAGTTATCATTGGACAATGAATTCAAATGCTTTTATAGTTCGAAAAATTCAAAAACTTAACCCATCTATGTATTTCCTCTAATGATATTGAACAATCCACTTAAAACTGATTATGAATTAAATTATTTTTAAGTAATACAAATTTATTTGCAATGCAATTTTATTTTAACATTACATCCCTCAACACTCATTATGAATTAAATTATTTTTAAGCAATAGAAATTTATTTGCAATGCAATTTTATTTTAACATTACATCCCTCATTTATAGATTCATATTAATGCATATTATAGGCAATTCAAAGTCATTATGCCATATTATTTTAAAATAGGTTATACTTATGATTATAAATAGTAATTGATTTAAGTATACAATTTTATGGAAAGTTTTCGAATGAGAAACCAAATATATTAAACAGTTCAAAAAGTTCAATTGAATTAGCTATGATCCATTTCATATTAATTTAACATGAATAGTCCACTTAGCATTTACTTTCATTTAAATGATTCTAATTTTTTTGGTAAGAATTGCATCATTTTTTCAAAATTCAAATTTCACTTTTATACACGAGTATTAATGAGTATTATAAGTAATTAAAAATCAACAAATAGCATGTGTTATATTTTATTCACCATGCAATGTTACTAGAAGGAAAGATAACCCGAGTTAGATTTCCTTATTAGTGTAATGTATATGATGACAATGTGGTTTTGTTAGATGGAAAGCTAACGTTTGTAAGTTAACATGTATTGGCTTTCGTTCACCCTGCAATGTTGTTATAAGGAAAGCTAACTCGAGTTATATTTCCTTCATGGTGCTATGTATTTGATGACAAACTGGATATGTTAGATGAAAAACTAACATATGAAAGCTAACTTGCGATGCAATGTAATTATGTTTGTGTTAGATGGAAAGTTAGGAAAGATAGCATCTCTACCTTTTAGCTTTCCTACAGCCAAAGTTACAAGAATATAATCTAGAGGTGGCTTTCATTCAGTGTGCAATGTTCTTGAATTTTTTTGTTTATTTTCAGAAACAATGGAGTCTAATGCCATATAATTTTAAAGAAAGCAAGTAAAATGAAAATTTATTTACAACAAAATTTTATTTCAAAATCACATCTATCATTTATAAATTCATTTGAATGCATATTATAGGCAACTAAAAATCATTAAGTCAATGATTATGATCGCGGTTACAAAAATTAATTTATTGAAGTATATAAATTTAGGAGAAGTTTTGGATTGAGAAATCAAATATCTTAAATAGTTCAAAAGGTTTAACTAAATCACCTATGACCCATTTCATATTAATTTAACATGAATAGACCACTTAGCATTTATTATCAAGTAAATGATTCTAATCTTTTTGGTAAGAATTGCTTCATTATTTTAAACTTTAAATTTCATTTTATACACAAGTAGTAATGCACATAAGTAAATAAATATGAAAGCCAATGCAAAATCAATTTTAAAAAACAACAAAAATCTATATTAATATAACTATAAATTCCCATATATTTCAAAAAATATATAAACACTAAAAAGTATGTCCAAGTTGTATTGAAAAATAAGAATGTTTTTTGTGATCAAATTTTTGAAAAAAAATCATCATCTATTAAAATGAAGTTGATGTTCTATTGAACATTCTAATGTACTCACGTTTCCCTTTGATACGATGAAGTGTCTTAAGAAAGGGTAATAAAACTTGCATAAGCCAAGTATCATGCTCTTCTCCTGTATAGGCCTTTATCAAGATATGGTTTGACCGATATCCAACAAATTGAGAAGTAGGACTTGATGTATCTATTAGCAATACATTTGATTCTCCATATTTATCCCCATACTGGGACCACACGAAGCTCAACCTTTTCTCATAATATTGTATTGTACCCCCTGCTTTGAATTTTTTTTGCAAATGACAATGGGACCTATCCCATGTGAATTCAAAGTCTCTTATATCAATATCTGATTTTTCAAGTACATGTTGAATGTACTTATATGTGCCATTTAATGTCCATATTGCAACATCATAATTCTTTAAGCAATATTTTAATAATTCTGACTGAAAAGGCCTTAAAAAATAGGACTTGTCACCAAATTCCCAATCTGGTTTTCTTTTAGTAGGACAATTTAGTTCATCTCTAGTATATGACGCAAAGAGCACTCCTTCCATTTCAAAGATCAACAACATCTTTCGACTGATATTAATTCCCATCTGTGCTGCAACCACAAACATCATTGACATTAACATAGCTTCATTTCATTACTTAAAGACATCAAAACATAAGATTTAAAATTATATTAAAAATTCTTGTAATTCCTATCTATTGTCAATTTTTTCCATTATTATACAAAGGAAATCATATAAGGAGTTAAAAGACAATTAAAAAATATAATTATAGTAGCCTCATTCTATTGATTGAACTAATGATATGATAACATATACATTAATCAAATACTTTTATTCTACTTTATTTTTGTTATTAATAATAGTTCCTAAAGCTGCAATGGGAAAATATAATTACAGTGACACAATTCAAACAATTAACCTAATTAGCTTTCATATGGCAGTTTTCCACCTAACACAACCACACTGTAATCAAATGCATTACATCATGAAGGAAATATAATTCATGTTAGAGTTCCTTCTAACCGCATTGTCATCAAAGTTAATGCATGCTAGCTTTCATATAGTAAATTTCCTTCTAGCACTATGAATGGAAAATATAATTAGAAGGGCACAATACAAGCAATCAAATTGTTTATATGTAAATTTCCACATACAACCTAATCATATGTTGAAATAACAAAATTTTATAAATTCACATTTAACCATTCTTCAAACCAGTAATTTATAAGAGATATAATGATCAATTAAACCACACATGCAATAATTAATTGAATAGTCCAATTCAAACAAACTGACCATTTATCTAATAATCTCTACATCCAACTTCATACATTAAACATCAATTGAAATTAGCAACCTTTATTAACTCAATATCTTTATATAAAAATAATAATAAAATAAAAATATGTTAACTTCTAATAATGACAAAGCATAATAAAATATAAGAACTTAATTTGAAAAATGTTGCATGTGTAGTAATAATTCATGAGGTCATACATATAATGAAGAACAATTCATCACCGAAAAGAATTCAAAGTATCTCAGACATCTGTTTCTTTGTTGAACTTATTCAACATTCTCCATAGCTCATCAATCAACCATTTATCCCCTTGGTTATTTCCAACGAATGGAGTTGCAAGAATCACATTTTTTGTGGGGTTTTCTTTAACTCTCTCATATGAACAATCCACTATAACAGTGTTAGTTACATCATATTGACTATATGTATCCCACACGTTTTTTCAAAGATTTAGTGTGTATAACTTTTGTTGGATTCTCAGCGGCCTTATTTCCTTTTTGTGGCTTGCAATCTGAAGCAGTCCACACAAACACAAGTTGATTTTGTGATATATCTGAAACCAATTTTTTTAGAACTCTTGACGTGTTTAGCTTCAAATTAGTCGACCAAATTCCAATCTCAAGAGATTCATTCTTGAAACACATTTCAAGAAAAAAATTTGCATGTGGATTAAACCATATTTGTTTTATATCTATTGCGCAATCTGCAACCCTTCCCATTTTCTCAATATGTTCTCTTGTTGCATCATCATCAACGCTATAATAAAAAATGTCTTTTAATTCAAATATAACTAATTTTTTTCCATTTATTTTTTCTGCAACACAATAACAGATAAAATAGTCAAGCCATTGTATTCATGCTACAAAAATCATTAAGAAATAATTGTTGAAAAAATACACTCACCTTGAGTACTTTGTATACTGTTTTCAGATTGGCCATTACTTTGTCACAATATCTGCATAGAACCTAGAGAATAAAACGTTAAACCTTGAATGGAATACCAATTTAAATATTCTTTTGATCTATTTTTTTAATATAACATGTTTATTACTTAATTGGTAATGAAAGAAAACATTTGCAATGCCACTTTTAAAAAGAAATACATATATACATCTTTAATATTGTGATAATTGTTAGTTTTATTCTTTTTATTTGTCCACATAATAAACATCTAAAATGTTATCATTCTTACAAGGACTAAAATTTTAAAAATAACAAAAAAGCAAGACAAGTTAGAAATACCTAATATGATATTATGTTTATGATTATAGATTTGCACTTCATCATTCTCTTTGTTCTCCTTATTTGTCTATGTATTAAACATTAAAAAAATGGTGAAAATGAATAAAAATCATTAAACAAATGAGAATTACAAGTTGACAAGCTATACATATCTAATATTAGATTGTGTTCTTGATTTTAACATTGTTTCACTATCTTCCTATTATTATCTTTGTTTGTGTTTGCCTCTATAATATACAATTAATATCTTATGAAATGTTACAATGAATTAAACTCACTAAATATGAAAACAAAAAAGAAAACATTTTTATATACCTGATACGATATTGTGTTCTTGATTACAACTTTGTTCCACATTCTCCGGATCAATGTCTTTGTTGTCATTGCTAGTCACTATAATAAACATGAAAAATATTATGAATTGTGACAATTAATAAAATTCATTAAATAACATGCTAATTTTTCTTCTAGTAAAAGCACATTATCATCAAATACATTACATCATAAATATAATTTAATTCATGTTAGCTTTCATTCTACCATCAACGGAAGGTCATTTCTAACGACACCATTGCACATTTAATGAAAGCTAACATGTGATAGCTTTCCTACAAGCAGAATGGCATTGTCATCAAGTTCATACATTGGACAATGAAAGAAATGTAACATAAGGTTGGTTTCTTCATGGCACAAGCACAAGAGCATTTTCGACAACATTACACGGTTAGCTTTTCTTCTAGCACAAACACAAATCCATTTATAACTGCATTGCACAGTGAATGAAAGCTAACCTGAGTTAGCTTTCCTTCTAGCACAAGCACAAGGGAATTTATAACAACATTTCATAGTGGATGAAAGCTAGCGCGTGTTAGCTTTCATACTAGTACAACCACTTTGTTATCAGATACATACATTGCACAATGAAGGAAATATAATGTATGCTAGTTTTACTTCAAGCAGAAGCACAATGGCATTTCTAACAACATTGGACAGTGTAGGAAAGTTATCCCTCTAGCACAAGCACATTGTCATCAAATAAATTGTACCATAAACAAAATATTGTGACAATGAATAAAATTCATTAAATAACTAAACAAACAATTAACCATGATAAATAATCGACATAGTATGTTCATATTTTTTAGCTTTGTGATACATTATCCTAATTATTATATTCATTGTATTTGTGAACTATAATCAACAGAATACAAGAGAAACAAGAGTTCAAAGTAAGTACATGCTACCAAAATTTGATCTGTTAATGGATTTTCCATTTCCATCATTTTGTGACCATGGTCTTGATCAATGCCTTTGTTCTTATAGTTCCCTATAATCGACAATCAAAATTGTTATGCAATATGGCAAATAAATAGATTTTTAAAATAACAAGATGAATAGCAAAAAAAATTATGTACCTGGTAAAATAATTTCATTCCCTTCTATTTCCACATCCAAATTTGTTTCTTTTTTGTTCAAATTTACTTGATTATTTATTTGTTGCCCATTTTCATGATTTTCTGTTTTACAATCTCCATCATTAGTCATTGCAGTAAAAAAACTTGCGAATTAAGAATTATAAACAAAATATAATCCAAATCAATATAATAAAAACATCTAAGGAAGTGTAGTACCAAAATTTTCCAAGGAGTTCATCAAGTTTGGGTTTAATAGTTGAAAAGATAATATTAAATAAAAACAAGAGAAACAATCAAAAAAATTACGTACCTAGTATGATATATTCTTCTCTTTTGGCTTCAATTTCCAAACCTTTTTCAATATTATCCACATTATCTTGATGGTTGTTTTGTAGACCGTTGTCAACATTTTCTGCTTTACAATCCCCATCATTAGTCTATGTACTAAAGTAGGCAATTAAGACTTCTAAACAATGATAAAACCAAACAATTATAATGGAAACAACAAATTGTGGTACCTGAATCTTCCAAGATGTTGATGGACGTTGATCCTGACAGTTGAAAAGCTTTGTGAATTTTCAACATGGTTGTCCTTTGTGACTCTTTTTGTACAATGCATGCAATTCTTCTTTTATAGTTAAGACAAGCTTTGATTAAATTTGTCCCCGCATAAAGAGAAAAAATTACATTCACTTCCATCTATTGTTGGTGTTTTTCCAATAAATCCACCCAGAATTCAACATCTCTCTCACTTTAATCAAATATGTTTTTAAAAGTGTGAGAGTGTTCTGGAGCCTCAACCTTTTTTAATTCTATGGTATAGAAATGTATAGTTAAAACTATATCATAACTAAACAAATTTTGTTTGTACCTATAAATGCCCTTAGTGATGTTATACTTAAACTTGGAGTTCCTTATGGCAATTTCCAAAGCTTGGTGGACATCTTTAAATGACCAAAGGTCTTCTAAAAGAACTATAGTAAATTCTGTCAACCCATTTTTGTTGATAAAAAATCAAAACAATTCAATATAATAAGCCATGTGAAATGTTTCTTCTTTCAAAGCAAGTGCATCTAGAACAACAAAGTCGGTATATAGTACTGGCTCAACCAGAGAATGGAAAGAGTGCAAAAGTGTTGAGAGAAGACTAGGGCCCCCAAACTGGCACCCAAATTCAAAGTTGTCATCTTGTTGAACATTTGTATCCACTTATTAATCTGTTGAGTACTTCACATGCTTGCTGAGAAAAGGACTCTATTTTTGTTTTCCGCGATCCTTTTACATAAGTAGACCCTTCAACAGTTGTATAGAAATTGGCAAATATGATATCATTTATTTCACAATGCTCAAGAATGTTGGATGTGGTTAAAGCCTTATCATTCAATTTTTTATCGTGATTTTGACAGTATTGAACCATTGCATCCAAGATTGTTTGTTTTCAATTTAGAACAATAATCTTTTAACTTTATGGCATCAGTTGGATGGTTTGATGGAATAGAAAACCAAAAGGTTCCATCCAATATCTTATCTGCTACAGAGCCAATTTCTTCAATGGTTAATCCCTGAAGGGGGCGAAAAGAAGTAGCTGTCAAAGTATTTAGATGATTTATCTTGTACTTTTGAGAACCAGGTTGGCTCGGAGAACAGTCCAATGTACCTAATTGGTAGCAATTAAAAACAGTGTCCCATTTATCCCAAACAGGTTGATCAAGATATAAAAGAATTTTTTTATCAGCAAAATTTGAATGTGGACAATCAAAGAAGGAGCACAACATTTCATCGTCAACCTGTTAAAAATAACAAACACAAACTAATAAGAATTCAATGTATATATGAAAATATGAATAATATTTTGAAATTAAATAAGTCAATATATAATAATAAAAATCCATTATTAAAATAGTTTAGGTGCAAAAATAATTAAAATTACATACCTTGTCATCCGATGTCTTAGAATTTCCAATCCTCCTTTTCTTTAATTTGTCATTAGCAATTAAGAACTGTCGTGCAGAGCGCACACAATCAATGAAAGGAGTTTTGAAGAAGACATTATTTGCAGAATTTAATTGACAACAAATGCGAATCACAACACTGGGATCAACTGATGGATCCAAGAATCGAGCAGAACGTTCTTTATACTTTTTTTTTGCCTCCGCAGATACACTATACTTGGGATTTGTTATAATTTCTTTAGCAGCTTGAATGGTATGTTGGCCATCAACTATCCAAAAGTTGACATTTATAGCTTTTATATCTGTCTCATTTACAAATTTCACATGGTTTACTAGTGGATCAGGCTCATTTTTATCAAATGGAATCAAGAGAGCATCGGGCAATGATGTTTGAAATTTTTCTAAAAAAGATTTCACCAACACTTGAACATTTGCATCATCTTGTGATCTCAATTTAAACACTTTTGGTGCTTCTATGCATCTTTGAACATCCACCTTTATGTTGAAGGAGCTTAAAAATAAATAATATTCCTTGAAGGATTCATGAATTTCATCACAAGTATCTGCAAGTTTCACTGGCTCAGTTTCCATTTTCTCAGTTTTTTTAAATTCTGTAGTAGGTGTGAAACCACTTGATGCAATGTTTTCTTCCAAATCTTTTAAATATATTCTCCTTAAAGCATGAATATGAGCATCAAGTCTATCTTCTGGTATTTTATGAGGTAATTTACCTCTTTGATGCAAATAAAGAAGCACAGATGATTTTTTCATCTTTTTGACATTGCGATATTTTAGAACTTTTGTGATACATTCTAAAAGATCTATGCAACTCTTTAACCCCGATTTATTGAAGCTTTCATAACAATTCAACTTAAACATTGACTCTTTCATTGTGTTTGACGGATCTTTACTTGAAGCTTCAATTAAATTTGGTCTAAATTTTGTGTACTCCACTGTACAAGAGACTAATTTTACTTCTTGTCCATTGATAGCCTCCACTTGAAAGACAATATCAGTCTCACCATGAGCATAACAATTAACAACTATCCCTAATATAATTGGATCTTTTTCACCTATGGATCCAAACAGACACATATCAGGGAACATATTTGGAGGACATTCTATCTGAACATACCAATCTCCCACAAACTCATATTCATTAGATGTATTATACTTTCTAATCATTTGAAAAGTAGAAGTAGAAATTGGTGCATTCATAATATTTTGACTTGAATGAAGTCTTTCTCATTGCATGATAGATGGATGTGGCATTTCACTTGCTTTTGAACTGAGCGTTTCTGAAAACGAGAATAAGAAATTATTAGCATAAATCAAAATGAAATTATAATTATAAATATCGTCATTTAATATTCTATTAAAATTTGAAAATATCATATAGTCTAACAATACTACATTAGAATAAATAAGATATAAAAATACCAACCTGAGTAGGCTTTGATTGTGTACCACTTGCTTTTTATTTTTTCTTAGATGCTTTAATTGTAGTTTCATTTGCAACAGATTCAATAGTATCTGGAAACAATAGTAGAAAAAATTGTTTGCAATGGTTAAAGAAAACATGAAATATCGAACATTAATAATCTACCATATAATACATCATTTTAATTCACATGCAGAATAACAAAGAATTTTTCGTTCACGTGCAGAAGAACAAGGAAGTTTATGTGCTATGGAAGTTTACTACCCACATAATGATATATCAAAGTTCATCTAGTGTGAAATTGCATACTAGAATATAGTATAATTATTTGTAAATAACTAAATTTGAAAATGCCATACCAACTGTTGGAGATTTTTGTAGTGTCATATTTGTATTTTTTCTTTTCCTTGATGATTTCTTTGAAATTTCATTTGCATCATGGTTCTTAGCATCTGAAAACATTTGTAGAAAATATTACGGTAGTTTCGAAAACAATTAAAAGCATCAATTAAAGAGTAATAGGAAAACATGTTTTATAACATCTGAATTCATACATATGAAGAAGATAAAGAACTCTAACCTTTTGAAGTCGCTTCTTTTGCAATTTTACTCACATCAAACTCCATTGTTTCTGGAAAAAAAACGAAAAAAACTATTACCACAATTTCAAATTATTGAAAAAAACATAAATTCAAAAATATTATAAATGCACTCATAATTCTATTTGTAAGTATATGTACAAAACCAATTGTGGGGATCATTATAATAGCTAATCATGATGATCATTAAATGGCTCATGATAATAGCTAATCATAGTGTTAAGCTTACATAAGGTAATTTTTCATCCAACATAACCACATTATGATCAAATACATTGCACCATTATGGAAATATTTCGAGTTAGTTTGCCTTATAAGAAAATTGCATGGCAAATGAAAGTTAATATGTGTTAGCTTTCTTATAGTAGTTTTCCATCTAGCACAACCACATTGTCATCAAATAAGAGATTTTATCTCAACATACATGTCAATTTGTTAAAGCGAAAGCTAACTCCATGATATTTGTTTTCACTCATCGTGCCAATTTGTTAGAGCGAAAGCTAACTCCATGACCATGACAAAAATTAAGTTGGAGTTAGCTTTCTCTCTAACAACTTGGCATGATGAGTGAAAGAAAATGTGTGTTATTTTTCAAGAGGTAGTTTCTATTTAACACAACCACAATGTCATCAATCACATTGCATCATGATGGATATCTAGATGGAGTTATTTTTCATTCTTCAAACAATACACAATATGTGTTAGGTTTCATAGGGTGGTTTTCCATCTAGCACAACCACATTGTCATCAATCACATTGCACCATGATGAAAATCTAGCTGGAGTTAGCTTTCGTTCTTAAACCATTGCATGATAAGTGAAAGTTAATGTGTGTTATCTTTCATAAGGTAGTTTTCCATATAACACAACCATATTGTCATCACTCGCATTGCACCATGATAAAAATCTAGCTGGAGTTAGGTTTTGTTACTAAAAAATTGCATGGTGAGTGAAAGCTAATGTGTGTTAGTTTTCATAATGTATTTTTCCATCTAAAACAGACACATTTTCATCAAATACATTACACCATGATGCAAATCTAGCTAGAGTCAGTTTTCCTTCTAACAACATGGCATGATGAGTAAAAGCCATGTGTGTTAACTCATTACACCATGATGAAAATCTAGCTGGAGTTAGTTTTCCTTTTAACTACATGGCATGATAAGTGAAAGTTAATGTGTGTTACCTTTGTAAGGTAGTTTTCTATCTAAGAAGATGGCATAATGAGTAAGCTTATGTGTGTAAGCCTTCATCGGGTATCTTTCCATCTAGCACAACCACACTGTCATCAATCACAATGTACCATGATGGAAATCTAGCTGGAGTTAACTTTTCTTCTAACTACATGGGACAATGAGTGAAATATAATGTGCGTTAGCTTTCATAAGGTAGTTTTCCATCTAACACAACCACATCGTCATCGATCACATTGCACCGTGATGGAAATCTAGCTAGAATTAGATTTCGTCCTTAAATCATTGCACGGTGACATCTAATGTGTGTTAGTATTCATAATGTAGTTTTACATCTGGCACAACCATATTGTCATCAATCACAATGCACCATGATGAAAATCCAGCTTGAGTTAGCTTTCGTTCTTAAAACATTGCACAATGAGTAAAACTAATGTATGCTAGCTTTCATAGGGTAGTTTTCCATCTAACACGGCCACATTGTTATCAAATACATTACACCGTGATGGAAATATAGCTTGAGTTAGATTTCCTTCTAACAACATGGCACTATAAGGAAAAGCTTATGTGTGTTAGCTCATTACACCATGATGAAAATCTAACTGGAGTTAGCTTTTATTTTAACAACATGGCACGATTAGTGAAAACTAATGTGTGTCCACTTTCATAAAGGATTTTTCTATGTAATAAAACCACATTGTCATAAAGGACATTGCTTCGTTTTGGAAATCTAGCTGGAGTTAGATTTCCAAAAAAACCACATCGTCATCAATCACATTGCACCGTGATGGAAATCTAGCTGGAGTTAGCTTTAATATTTAAATCATTACACGGTGAGTGAAATATAATGTGTGTAAGCCTTCATTGGGTATTTTTCATCTAACACGACCACATTGTCATCAATCACAATGTGCCATGATGGAAATCTAGCTGGAGTTAACTTTTCTTATAACTACATGGGACAATGAGTGAAATATAATGTGCGTTAGCTTTCATAAGGTAGTTTTTCATCTAACACAACCACATCATCATCGATCACATTGCACCGTGATGGAAATCTAGATAGAGTTAGATTTCGTCCTTAAATCATTGCACAGTAAGTGAGATCTAATGTGTGTTAGTATTCATAGTGTAGTTTTACATCTGGCACAACCATATTGTCATCAATCACAATGCACCATGATGAAAATCAAGCTTGAGTTGGCTTTCGTTCTTAAAACATTGCACAATGAGTGAAACTAATGTATGCTAGCTTTCATAAGGTAGTTTTCCATCTAACACGGCCACATTGTTATCAAATACATTACACCGTGATGAAAATCTAGCTTGAGTTAGCTTTCCTTCTAACAACATGGCACTATAAGGGAAAGCTTATGTGTGTTAGCTCATTACACCATGATGCAAATATAGCTGGAGTTAGTTTTTATTTTAACAACATGGCACGATTAGTAAAAACTAATGTGTGTCCACTTTCATAAGGGAGTTTTCTATGTAATAAAACCACATTATCATAAAGGACATTGCTTCGTTTTGGAAATCTAGCTGGAGTTAGATTTCCAAAAAAACCACATCGTCATCAATCACATTGCACCATGATGGAAATCTAGCTGGAGTTAACTTTAATATTTAAATCATTGCACGGTGAGTGAAATCTAATGTGTGTAAGCCTTCATTGGGTATTTTTCCATCTAGCACGACCACATTGTCATCAATCACAATGTACCATGATGGAAATCTAGCTGGAGTTAACTTTTATTTTAACTACATGGGACAATGAGTGAAATCTAATGTGCGTTAGCTTTCATAAGGTAGTTTTCCATCTAACACAACCACATCGTCATCGATCACATTGCACCGTGATGGAAATCTATCTAGAGTTAGATTTCATCATTAAATCATTGCATGGTAAGTGACATCTAATGTGTGTTAGTATTCATAATGTAGTTTTACATCTAGCACAACCATATTGTCATCAATCACAATGCACCATGATGAAAATCCAGCTTGAGTTAGCTTTCATTCTTAAAACATTGCACAATGAGTAAAACTAATGTATGCTAGATTTCATAGGGTAGTTTTCCATCTAACACGGCCACATTGTTATCAAATACATTACATCGTGATGAAAATCTAGCTTGAGTTAGCTTTCTTTATAACAACATGGCACTATAAGGGAAAGTTAAGGGAAAGCTTATGTGTGTTAGCTCATTACACCATGATGGAAATCTAACTGGAGTTAGCTTTTATTTTAACAACATGGCACGATTAGTGAAAACTAATGTGTGTCCATTTTCATAACGGAGTTTTCTATGTAATAAAACCACATTGTCATAAAGGACATTGCTTCGTTTTTGAAATCTAGCTGGAGTTAGATTTCCAAAAAAACCACATCGTCATCAATCACATTGCACCGTGATGGAAATCTAGCTGGAGTTAGCTTTAATATTTAAATCATTGCACGGTGAGTGAAATCTAATGTGTGTAAGCCTTCATCGGGTATTTTTCATCTAACACGACCACATTGTCATCAATCACAATGCACGATGATGGAAATCTAGCTGGAGTTAGCTTTAATATTTAAATCATTGCACGGTGAGTGAAATCTAATGTGTGTAAGCCTTCATCGGGTATTTTTCATCTAACACGACCACATTGTCATCAATCACAATGCACCATGATGAAAATCTAGCTTGAGTTAGCTTTCATTCTTAAAACATTGCACAATGAGTAAAACTAATGTATGCTAGCTTTCATAAGTTAGTTTTCCATCTAACATGGCCACATTGTTATCAAATACATTACACCATGATGGAAATCTAGCTTGAGTTATCTTTCCTTCTAACAACATGGCACTATAAGGGAAAGCTTATGTGTGTTAGCTCATTACACCATGATGAAAATCTAGCTAGAGTTAACTTTTATTTTAACAACATGGCATGATTAGTGAAAACTAATGTGTGTCCACTTTCATAAGGGAGTTTTCTATGTAATAAAACCATATTGTCATCAAGGACATTGCGTCGTTTTGGAAATCTAGCTGGAGTTAGATTTCCAAAAAAATCACATCATCATCAATCACATTGCACTGTGATGGAAATCTAGATGGAGTTAACTTTTCTTCTAACTACATGGGACAATGAGTGAAATCTAATGTGCGTTAGCTTTCATAAGGCAGTTTTCCATCTAACATAACCACATCGCCATCGATCACATTGCACCGTGATGAAAATCTAGCTAAAGTTAGATTTTGTTCTTAAATCATTACATGGTAAGTGACATCTAATGTGTGCTAGTATTCATAATGTTGTTTTACATATGGCACAACAATATTGTCATCAATCACAATGCACTATGATGAAAATCTAGCTTGAGTTAGCTTTCGTTCTTAAAACATTGCACAATGAGTAAAACTAATGTATGCTAGCTTTCATAAGGTAGTTTTCCATCTAACACGGCCACATTGTTATCAAATACATTACACCGTGATGAAAATATAGCTTGAGTTAGCTTTCATTCTAACAACATGGCACTATAAGGGAAAGCTTATGTGTGTTAGCTCATTACACCATGATGAAAATCTAGCTAGAGTTAGCTTTTATTTTAACAACATGGCACGATTAGTGAAACTTAATGTGTGTTCGCTCTCATAAGGGAGTTTTCTATGTAATAAAACCAGATTGTCATCAAGGACATTGCGCCATTTTGGAAATCTAGCTGGAGTTAGATTTCATCATTAAATAGTTGCATGGCGAGGGAAATCTAATGTGTAAGCTTTCATAGTGTAGTTTTTCATCTAGCACAACCACATTGTCATCAGTCACAATGCACCATGATTGAAATCTAGCTGGAGTTAACTTTTGTTCTTAAAACATTGCACGCTGAGTAAACCTAATGTCTGTTAGCTTTTATAAGGTAGTTTCCATCTAACACAACCATATTGTCATCAAATATGGTACACCATGATGGAAATCTAGATAGAGTTAGCTTTCATTCTAACAACATGGCACTATAAGGGAAAGCTTATGTGTGTTAGCTCATTACACCATGATAGAAATCTAGCTGGAGTTAGCTTTCATTCTAACAACATGGCACTATAAGGGAAAGCTTATGTGTGTTAGCTCATTACACCATGATAGAAATCTAGCTGGAGTTAGCTTTCATTTTAACAACAGGGCACAATGAGCTAGAATTCTAATTGGTGCCTCTTGGAAACCTCTGTTTTCCCATAACACACTGTTCAGGGAGTCATCTAATGCCTTAAAGGAATAGCAATATTTAAAATTTAATTAGCAATCTCTTTTGGGAGCTTTTTTCTCATAGTCCTCCTATTTGTAGCATTTAATATCCAAAATAAATTGTTTTTCAGGTACCTTATTACTGAGGGGGACTTGTTAAACAAATTTTAATCCTTGGTGATGGCCAGTGTTTGAACCCGCGATAATATCATGAATTCAACGTACATGAGCTCAAGTGTCCTTACCTGTATATTACCCATCTGTTGGACTACCTTTCCAATGTTGCAGCAACTGCTAGCTTCCTGAGACTCATGAAGAGTTGAAATTTGGTCCAAAGGGCACAAAGCTAGATTCCCACACAGATATTGGGACTGTTAAACTAACTTCTGACACTAATACTTTGTCAGGAATATATTCAACTTATAAACCTCCACAATCTGGTGTGCCTGTGGCTTTCAACAATCCTCACAAACTAAATTCCAACTCAGCAATACCAGTAGGATCATATGGCCACTCAATTAATTTACATCAGCAGCCAAACACGTCAGTTTTAGTGGCAGTTGTATCATCATCAAATGCTACTTCTGTGAGGTCTGATCTTGTGCATACATCTTCAGGTCAAAATTTGCCAACTATGGCACAGTCTTGTGGAACATTGGATATATCAAACCTTTCACTCGGGCTGAAGAAACTAGCCTCATTTCATTGGAGGCTCTGCAAATGAAATAGTAATGGTAGCAGGCCATTATTTTTAAGACCGATTTTGACTATATGGTCACTATCTTGCTTGTTGGAGGTGTGCCTGTCAGTGCCTTAGAAGTGCTATTCTCCTTATCTTTCATTTTCTATCCTGACATGTGCCCAAAACATGTCATGTGTTTTAGGACACATTAAAACTCATGTCCGACATTTGCCAGGTCATGTCACATGCCCGACCCGTTGGACACGAACACAGAGGCCTATATGGCTGTGTCATGTTTCATAGCTTTTTATGCATTTCGAATAAAATTGTATCTTGCTGGAGCCGACCAATCATCTTAGCTTTCTACCTCTAGAATTAAATGAAACACAATTGAACCCCTTCAAAGGAACCTAACTGACTCATATAAATTACTTAACAATAATGTCCTAAATTCAAATAATCTTTTTCAGTACCTTGTAGCCTGAGTTGGAAAGAAAGAGACATGAAAAATAAAAGACGTGATCTGCAACTAGGATTTATCTATGTTATGGTTTCCAGAATATCCATAATAGGGTGTTGTTTTCATTTGGACATTTGTTTTGGCTTTCAACAGTCCTCACAAACTAAATTCCAACTCAGCAATACCAGCAGGATCATATGGCCACTCAATTAATTTACATCAGCAGCCAAACACGTCAATTTTAGTGGCAGTTGTATCATCATCAAATGATACTTCTGTGAGGTCTGATCTTGTGCATACATATTCAGGTCAAAATTTGCCAACTATGGCACAGTCTGGTGGAACATTGGATATCAAACCTTTCACTCAGGCTGAAGAAACTAGCCTCATTTCATTGGAGGCTCCGCAAATGAAATAGTAATGGTAGCAGGTCATTATTTTTAAGACCGATTTTGATTGTATGGTCATTATCTTGCTTGTTGGAGGTGTGCCTGCCGGTGCCTTAGAAGTGGTATTCTCCTTATATTTCATTTTCTATCCTGACGCGTGCCCAAAACATGTCATGCATTTTAGGACACATTAAAACTCATGTCCGACATTTGTCAGGTCATGTCACATGCCCGACCCGTTGGACACGGACACGGAGGCCTATATGGTTGTGTCATGTTTCATAGCTTTTTATGCATTTCGAATAAAATTGTATCTTGCTGGAGCCGACCAATCATCTTAGCTTTCTACCTCTAGAATTAAATGAAACACAATTGAACCCCTTGAAAGGAACCTCACTGACTCATATAAATTACTTAACAATAATGTCCTAAATTCAAATAATATTTTTCAGTACCTTGTAGCCTGAGTTGGAAAGAAAGAGACATGAAAAATAAAAGACATGACCTGCAACTAGGATTTATGTATGTTGTGGTTTCCAGAATATCCATAATAGGGTGTTGTATTCATTTGGACATTTGTTTTGGCTCCTGTAGAATCTTTGTTTTGGATTTCAACAGTCCTCACAAACTAAATTCCAACTCAGCAATACCAGCAGGATCATATGGCCACTCAATTAATTTACATCAGCAGCCAAACACGTCAGTTTTAGTGGCAGGTGTATCATCATCAAATTCTACTTCTGTGAGGTCTGATCTTGTGCATACATCTTCAGATCAAAATTTTCCAACTATGGCATAGTCTGGTGGAACATTGGATCTATCAAACCTTTCACTTGGGCTGAAGAAAATAGCCTCATTTCATTGGAGGCTCTGCAAATGAAATATTCTTGTTCAACATCATCTACTACTGAGAGAATTTATGGTTCAACTCCTTTAGTTCTTTTAGTGGCTACCAGAGGAGACATATTTGGTTCACAATTCACTGCTGTGACTGAACTGTTAGCTACAAAGAAGTCTGATGTTGTAGTTAAGAATTTGCCAATGAACATGCCCAGCCCAGAAACAGTTGTTCCTAATGAAAATATTATTTTAACTTCTGTTTTTGCCCCTGGCCTGGAACAAAATAACTCCACCTCACACACATAAAAGTAGATCCCCTCACAAAAGCATAAGCAATCCTAACCTTCGATATTTTAAGCTGAGAGGTCTAAAAAGACTGCACTTCCAGCTTCGCACCATCAGTATTTGGATTGGATCCCTCTTAGCTGAATAGGTCACTACTTAAGATGGATTTATGCTACTTTTATGCCCTCAAAAGTAGAGCTATGAGTGCCCTAGCTGATATACAAGGATGGGCAATAATAAAATATGGTAGTTTTCATGGTAATGGTAGTGATTTGTCACATCTTAGGAATCATGGTATGGCAGTGATTTGTTGATAAGGGAATTAAAGAATCATGGTATGGTAGTGATTTGTCACATCTTAGGAATCATGGTATGGCAGTGATTTGTTGATAAGGGAATTAAAGAATCATGGTATGGTAGTGATTTGTTGATAAGGGAATTAAAGATTAAATCCAATGATTTTTAAATTTATTGCAAGATAGTTTCTCAAAGATTTAAATTGTAGTGGTGCTTCTGGGCGCATGGCAATAGGTATCATGATAATGACAGTTTCATTTTTTTAATCTCTCCTCGTAGGATTACTCTACTTTATGTTAGGGGCAAGGGTCCACAATCTGGCTACAGTGATTATTGACTACTGCTTTTTAGGCTTTATGGAAAACTGAGAGTGGCACATTCAAATACTGCAGTGAACATCAACTGTATATTGTGTGATTTACAATATGTGGGTTACAATCTGTGTGTTTGGGGTAATAAGACTGATGCTTGTTAGCTACGTGACATGTAAGAGAAGCTATTGTCATAGCTATGGGATCCATGTCAAATTTAGTAATGACTGGAATCACCACCTTTGGCCCGTTTGCAGGGGTAGAAGAGTTTTCATGTGAAGAAACATCCAAATGAGTTCTACATTCCACATCAAACTAAATAGGATATTGGTAAATTCACGTTGAATCAATTTGGGAACCCTATTACCACTTCAATGGTCAGTTATCGAAGTTCACACGGATGTTGTTGGACAGCGAGAGAGTGCGCGGACATGATAATTAATTATCTCTTTCAACCCGAACAAAGTATACTCCGATGTAAATCCAATGAATAGAGTGAGGCCAAGATCCTTCTCATGATTTTTGCAATGACATGTCATATGTTTTATACAGTCACAACCTTCTTCTTTTTTGGTTTTATTGTGTAATAAATAAGTGGGAAAATGTCAATCAAAATGGTTAGGGCAACTGATTTTTCATACCCTTTATTCTCCTTAAAGCAGTACGAGTGGAACAGTTCTAAGGCTTTTCTTCTAGACCTTTATCATAAGATACTAAATCAATTTTGCAAACAAAGTGTAGTCGATCAAAATAATTGAACTAGACAACGTAGAATGAAAATCAACATCTAGTAGTAATAGAAGTTTAAACATTGGATTCAAGAAGTAATAGATAAACATGGAACTGTATTTAATTGCAGGTTGAATTTGATGATAACTGAACATGGTTTCTAAACTGGGGCACGCAGAAATTTGTATGCATAGAACATAATGTGAAAAAAAATGAAAACCAATAAACATAGAAACATCTGCTCATAAGATTGATACATAGAAGGGAAAAGTCACTTTGAGCTTTGATTACCCACATTAACTTAAAGAACAAAATTGAATTGCAATTTAGACAAAGTCAAATGATAATCAAATCAAAATTGGTATGAAGGGTGAGCTCAGTCTGTTAAAGAGGCTGAGTTCACATTGTAGTGTTTTATTGGCTGTGTTTTTGCCATGTGAAGGACTCGAGGAGGCTGCATTGTTGCTGTGTGAAGGAGGTATGTTCACAGTCCAAGTATATGCTGTGTGAAGGAGGTATTTTCATAGTCCAGTTCTGGAAGAGTGGGTAGCACCCTTAGTCTAATCGGCATTCATCTATGTCAGTGGTTCGAAGGTTTCCTTGAGTCTCAATACCTTCTTTCTATGCAATACCTTATTCACTAACCTTATTATCTTGTTCATACTTTTTTATTGTATACCATTTACAAATACTGCATTTTTCCTTTAGGCACTTCCCAAATTCCCATATTCCATGTTTTCACATTGGATCATATTCCCTTTAGGCTTTTTCCTTTAGGCACCGTTTTTAGGATGCAACAGCGATGGATATAATAGAATTGTATGTTGAATGAAAGTATGGGAATCACTGCAAGCCTACAATTGGTTGAATATCAATTGACAGAGGATAACATACATACAATTGGTTGAATATCAATATCAATCACTCACTGGGAATCACTCAATTGACAGAGGAGACCAAACATTTGGTTGAAAATTAGTCCAATGATGGATAACATACATACAATTGGTTGAATATCAATATCAATCACTCACTGGGAATCACTGAATTGACAGAGGAGACCAAACATTTGGTTGAAAATTAGTGGTCAGCCTGGGTTTTTTGTGATTGCTCCAGACCCTTTTCCAATTGGCCATTGTGGCTCTCTCAATGCTTCCCTCAATGTCATTGTTCACAAGTGAATGACAAGGTAACGTTGTTGAACTGTTTTCAAGGTAATTGTACTAAGTAATAAACAACAACAAAACAAACCAGAATATTGTTGACCAAATTCTTATTCAAATGGACTGGCTGTAGGTGATGATATGAAGGCTTATTTTGTCAATGTTTCTCATAAACCGTGATCACTATACTGTGGAATCATTTTTGTTACCATGCAGGTGTCTATGTGGAATTACTACAACGTACAATTTGGACATGTTTTGCTTCATGCAAAGGGTTAACCATATGATAGCTGTTGGAGCATACTTATGCACAGAGGAGCATTCAAAATGCATGGGATAGTGTTGACAAATGGTTTCTCCAACAAAAAGTGCACTAGGAAATTGATTGAAGGTAAAACATTGTAGAATGCAAAACCAACGACATACTACACAATTATCAGGAAGATCAATTTAATTAACTTGGAAATGATATGCTTGGGAGTAATTTTTCAATGTTGTAGTGAATTTACAAACGCACTAGCAATGATTCCCATCAGCAACTTCAAGGAGATGGTTAACATACATATGAATTAACCCAAAAATAAATTTGATGGTGGAGAAATTAATTAACGCCTGAGCAGAAACAATAAAAAAGATCCATGCAATCACATAGAAATTGAATACGCCATAGAAAATAGAGATTTTTGCCCTAAAAACCCAAATTGGAAATTCAACATTCGATGGGATTTTATTCTTGCTCAAAAATGTGGTATGAAGGGTGAGCTGAGTCTGTTAAAGAGGATGAGTTCACATTGTAGTGTTTTATTGGCTGTGTTTTTGCCATGTGAAGGACTCAAGGAGGCTGCATTGTTGCTGTGTGAAGGAGGTATGTTCACAGTTTAAGTATATGCTGTGTGAAGGAGGTATGTTCACAGTCCAGTTCTGGAGAAGTGGGTAGCACCCTTAGTCTAATTGGCATTCATCTATGTCAGTGGTTCCAAGGTTTCCTTGAGTCTCAATACCTTCTTTCTATGCAATACCTTATTAACTAACCTTGTCTGTGCTTGTCAACTTAAGCATCTTGTTCATACTTTTTTATTGTAGACCATTTACTAATACTGCATTTTTCCTTTAGGCACTTCCCAAATTCCCATATTCCATGTTTTCACATTGGATCATATTCCCTTTAGGCTTGTTCCTTTAGGTACTGTTTTTAGGATGCAACAGCGATGGATATAATAGAACTGTATGTTGAATGAAAGTATGGGAATCACTGCAACCCTAAAATTGATTGAATATCAATTGACAGAGGATAACATACATACAATTGGTTGAATATCAATATCAATCACTCACTGGGAATCACTCAATTGACAGAGGAGACCAAACATTTGGTTGAAAATTAGTCCAATGATGGATAGCATACATACAATTGGTTGAATATCAATATCAATCACTCACTGGGAATCACTGAATTGACAGAGGAGACCAAACATTTGGTTGAAAATTAGTCCAATGATGGATAGCATACATACAATTGGTTGAATATCAATATCAATCACTCACTGGGAATCACTGAATTGACAGAGGAGACCAAACATTTGGTTGAAAATTAGTGGTCAGCTTGGGTTTTTTGTGATTGCTCCAGACCCTTTTGCAATTGGCCATTGTGGCTCTCTCAATGCTTCCCTCAATGTCATTGTTCACAAGTGAATGACAAGGTAACGTTGTTGAACTGTTTTCAAGGTAATTGTACTAAGTAATAAACAACAACCAAACAAACCAGAATATTGTTGACCGAATTCTTATTCAAATGGACTGGCTGTAGGTGATGATATGAAGACTTATTTTGTCAATGTTTCTCATAAACCATGATCACTAGACTGTGGATTCATTTTTGTTACCATGCAGGTGTCTGTGTGGAATTACTACAACGTACAATTTGGGGATGTTTTGCTTCATGGAAAGGGTTAACCATATGATAGCTGTTGGAGCATACTTGTGCACAGAGGAGTGTTCAAAATGCATGGGATAGTGTTGACAAATGGTTTCTCCAACAAAAATTGCAATAGGAAATTGATTGAAGGTAAAACATTGTAGAATGCAAAACCAACGACATACTACACAATTATCAGGAAGATCAATTTAATTAACTTGGAAATGATATGCTTGGGAGTAATTTTTCAATGCTGTAGTGAATTTACAAATGCACTAGCAATGATTCCCATCAGCGACTTCAAGGAGATGGTTAACATACATATGAATTAACCCAAAAATAAATTTGATGGTGGAGAAATTAATTAACGCCTAAGAAGAAACAATAAAAAAGATCCATACAATCACATAGAAATTGAATACGCCATAGAAAATAGAGATTTTTGCCCTAGAAACCCAAATTGGAAATTCAACATTCGATGGGATTTTATTCTTGCTCAAAACATTGGTATGAAGGGTGAGCTCAGTCTGTTAAAGATGCTGAGTTCACATTGTAGTGTTTTATTGGCATTGTTTTTGCCATGTGAAGGACTCAAGGAGGCTGCATTGTTGCTGTGTGAAGGAGGTATGTTCACAGTGCAAGTATATGCTGTGTGAAGGAGGTATGTTCACAGTCCAATTCTGGAGAAGTGGGTAGCACCCTTAGTCTAATTGGCATTCATCTATGTCAGTGGTTCCAAGGTTTCCTTGAGTCTCAATACCTTCTTTCTATGCAATACCTTATTCACTAACCTTGCTCTGTGCTTGTCAACTTAAGCATCTTGTTCATACTTTTTTATTGTAGACCATTTACAAATACTGCATTTTTCCTTTAGGCACTTCCCAAATTCCCATATTCCATGTTTTCACATTGGATCATATTACCTTTAGGCTTGTTCCTTTAGGTATTGTTTTTAGGATGCAACGGCGATGGATATAATAGAACTGTATGTTGAATGAAAGTATGGGAATCACTGCAAGCCTACAATTGATTGAATATCAATTGACAGAGGATAGCATACATACAATTGGTTGAATATCAATATCAATCACTCACTGGGAATCACTCAATTGACAGAGGAGACCAAACATTTGGTTGAAAATTAGTCCAATGATGGATAGCATACATACAATTGGTTGAATATCAATATCAATCACTCACTGGGAATCACTCAATTGACAGAGGAGACCAAACATTTGGTTGAAAATTAGTGGTCAGCCTGGGTTTTTTGTGATTGCTCCAGACCCTTTTGCAATTGACCATTGTGGCTCTCTCAATGCTTCCCTCAATGTCATTGTTCATAAGTGAATGACAAGGTAACGTTGTTGAACTGTTTTCAAGGTAATTGTACTAAGTAATAAACAACAACCAAACAAACCAGAATATTGTTGACCAAATTCTTATTCAAATGGACTGGCTATAGGTGATGATATGAAGGCTTATTTTGTCAATGTTTCTCATAAACCGTGCTCACTAGATTGTGGATTCATTTTTGTTACCATGCGGGTGTCTGTGTGGAATTAATACAACGTACAATTTGGGGATGTTTTGCTTCATGCAAAGGGTTAACCATATGATAGATGTTGGAGCATACTTGTGCACAGAGGAGTGTTCAAAATGCATGGGATAGTGTTGACAAATGGTTTCTCCAACAAAAAGTGCACTAGGAAATTCATTGAAGGTAAAACATTGTAGAATGCAAAACCAACGACATACTACACAATTATCAGGAAGATCAATTTAATTAACTTGGAAATGATATGCTTGGGAGTAATTTTTCAATGCTGTAGTGAATTTACAAATGCACTAGCAATGATTCCCATCAGCAACTTCAAGGAGATGGTTAACATACATATGAATTAACCCAAAAATAAAATTGATGGTGAAGGAATTAATTAACGCCTGAGCAGAAACAATAAAAAAGATCCATACAATCACATAGAAATTGAATACGCCATAGAAAATAGATATTTTTGCCCTAGAAACCCAAATTGGAAATTCAACATTCGATGGGATTTTATTCTTGCTCAAAAAATTGGTATGAAGGGTGAGCTCAGTCTGTTAAAGAGGCTGAGTTCACATTGTAGTGTTTTATTGGCTGTGTTTTTGCCATGTGAAGGACTCAAGGAGGCTGCATTGTTGCTTTGTGAAGGAGGTATGTTCACAGTCTAGTTTTGGAGAAGTGGGTAGCACCCTTAGTCTAATTGGCATTCATCTATGTCAGTGATTCCAAGGTTTCCTTGAGTCTCAATACCTTCTTTCTATGCAATACCTTATTCACTAACCTTGCTCTGTGCTTGTCAACTTAAGCATCTTGTTCATACTTTTTTGTTGTAGACCATTTACAAATACTGCATTTTTCCTTTAGGCACTTCCCAAATTCCCATATTCCATGTTTTCACATTGGATCATATTCCTTTTAGGATTTTTCCTGTAGGTACCGTTTTTAGGATGCAACAGCGATGGATATAATAGAACTGTATGTTGAATGAAAGTCGATCAAAAGAATTGAACTAGACAACATAGAATGCAAATCAACATCTAGTAGTAACAGAAGTCTGAAGATTGGATTCAAGACGTAATAGATAAACATGGAACTGTATTTAATTGCAGGTTGAATTTGATGATAACTGAACATGGTTTCTGAACTGGGGCACACAGAAATTTGTATGCATAGAACATAATGTGAAAAAAAATGAAAACCAATAAACATAGAAACATCTGCCCATAAGATTGATACATAGAAGGGTAAAGTCACTCTGAGCTTTGATTACCCACATTAACTTAAAGAACAAAATTGAATTGCAATTTAGACAAAGTCAAATGATAATCAAATCAAAACTGAATTGTAATCAACAGGGTATTTTTGTTGTTGATATTTTAGACAGTCGCTATTTCCTCTCTCGGCACCATGAAATCCTTGCCCAGGTTGAAGTGATAAGTGTTATGCGATTGGAAAAAGAAAAAACTTGCTGGCGCTGGTGTATTGCTGGCAGCTGCTTGAGACTCTACTTCAACGCATCCAGGCCCTATATTAAAGCAGACATCACTATATTGGATAGCCTCTGGGCTGTTTGAACAGGGGTTATTCATATTTCTGCAACCACCTGTAAGCTGTCTCTAAAATAAAACAGACTAATGACTATATGTATCTAACTAAAACAATGAGCATTGATACACTATCTACATTCAAAGTTCAAATTCTGTATAGCCA
>LPNX010016911.1:390376-402839 GCA_001517045.1 Pseudotsuga menziesii
TCCCATGGACAGGCAAGTGAATGGGAATAGACTCATTTCATAAAAGGATCATTCTATGGTGTTTCCCTACTTTTTAGGTACATTGATAAATAAAGTGTTAAGGGTTTTTGAATATCATCTTTATGATTGAATTGTAAGGATTAAAGGTCATAACAAAATAATAGAGACCATTTCTTCAATGCATGGATTTTCTCATATTCCACTACATTTATACTATTCCTCTTCTTAATAGGAGAACCACCCTTGATGCATATTTACATCCACTATCATGTTAGAGAGCATAGAAAATACATGCTCATAAAATTTAAATATATCTTACGTGTTTAGAAAGCATGGGGAACTGTGCACTAGTGTTCCCTATATAGGAGCTCATAGTCATTGTGTGCTATTTGGTCCACTTTTTACTAATATGTACACCACGAACAATATTCAACATGTAGTAGAGTAATAAATGCTACGGTGACAACACTGTGGGTTGTTGGATCTTAACCTGTTTGAGATCCAACGACCCATAGTGTTGTCGCCGCAACATTTATTACTCTGGTGCATGTAAAATAATTTTCACCTAATAGGTTTCGACATATCAGTAATCAAATTTACAGGTTTTAGTGTCTTGATTCAGCATGTCTTTAAGAGAAGCTAACCAGTATGTGTGAGAATTTTGAGACCTGAATCAGTGTGAACTACTAAAGCTGACTCCCCTAAAAAAGGTTGATAGATGGATTTCTAATGTGGAGAAGTTAATGGCAGTCCCCCGTGCTAACACAGTCTTTGTAGATGAGTCCAGTTGCAAGGCCTGATGACTTGATAGAATAGATAGACCCTAGTCATGGCTGCATAGCTAAAGGTATTCTCAATGTAATGTTGGTATTGTAAGGAGTTTTGTGACCTCTCAAATCAAAATGGGTTTACCCAACCAAACCTGTGTGTGTGCATTAGGAGTCCCAGTTCTTCTTCTACTAGAGGGTAGTTGACAGTGGGCACCTGCTTCCAATGTGGTTTGGGTTTTGGAACTTAACTTGGATGGTAAAATAATAATTAATTAGTTTTATAAATTTTTTTCAAAACAACACAACAATTTTCTATAAAAATGGTAAATTAAATCATTCATAACCCATTCTAAGGACACCTATAAATTAAAAAAAAATCCTTAAACTTAATTTCCCCCAATTTGACAAATATCTTTTGAAAACTTGAAATTTTAGTGGCTATACGGCCAATGACATTGAAATCATCGTTTTTGCTCATTTGCCGGGAAGAGAAATTGCTCGATCAGGTCAGGAATTTCAGTCATGGGTTGGAAAACTTCACCTCATAGCGGCGCGTGGGTATCGACCTGCATCTCCTTAGGCTCGATTTTACTGATTTTTCATAAAAGGACTTTCACAGATTAGGTTGTGTTGCATCCTGGTCAGGACGAACGTTTTAGGTATTTTCTCAATCTTCTGCAACAATATTTTGTTCGGCTTATTTTCCCTGTATACTCCATCCATGTAAACTTCACACAGGGTCGATTTCACTGATTTTTCATAAAGGGACTTTCACAGATTAGGTTGTGTTGCATTCTGGTCAGGACAAACATTTTAGGTATTTTAAGTATTAAAATCAATCAAAGCATATATATTGTTCTCAAGAAATAAAACCCGTAATTTTTTTGAAAAATCGTGAACAAGACTGATACATAGAAGGGTAAAGTAAGCCTTCATATCATCACCTACAGCCAGTCCATTTGAATAAGAATTTGGTCAACAATATTCTGGTTTGTTTGGTTGTTGTTTATTACTTAGTACAATTACCTTGAAAACAGTTCAACAACGTTACCTGGTCACTCACTTGTGAACAATGACATTAACGGAAGCATTGCTATGCATGTTATGGCTTAAATGACATTGTAGGCTTGCAGTGATTCCCATATAAGAGTGCTGGGTACTATACACCACCACTTTGGTTTTGTACTATACACCACCATTAGGCATCTTGCTTTTATTTTTCACTTCCAGTACCTGTGTATGTTATCCATCATTGGACATAAGAATACATTGAAAAAAACGCATCATAGTTTAATTAGCATTTCAATTTCAATCTCTATCATAGGTAGTGCCCTGTTATTTTCCTACTGTTTTGTTTTCTTGTTATGTTAGCAGTGTATAGACATTTACTTCATTACAATTCAGTTGTGATTCCCATACAAGAGTGTTGGGTACTATACACCACCACTTTGTTTTTGTACTATACACCGCCATTAGGCATCTTTCTTTTATTTTTCACTTTTATTTTTCACTTTCAACCAGTGATTCCCAGTGAGTGGCAGAGACATAGTGAATAAAAATCACTCTTTTTAAAACCAGACATACAAAATAGCTTGTATAGTGACTGACATACAAAGTTGATTTAAATCCTTTCAAGAGCTTCCTTCAAAACATTTAAACCTTTCAAGACCTCTTTTCCATACATACTAATTCTATGAAACCTTTATTAGGTTATACATATACATCCAATCCACCATCAATGGAACTATAATATTGACACGTAGTTCACAGTGATCATAATCCAAGGTGCACACATTGATCATACTCCTCACAGACCACAGAATGAGGTAGACCTGAGAATCCCTTTGCCAAAAGTTCCTTGCCCACCTACCTCACATGAATGGGCCTATATGACCAATAATTAATTCAGACAGGGAACTATTGGTGTAGCATTTCACAGGATTTTTAGGTACACTTTCCATGCTATTAGACATAGTGTAAGGTCACATCTTGCAAGGGGTGGGGTTGTAGACACAACAAATTTTATACCATCATAACTAGTGGAACACACAACTGTTTGTTGGGTCAAGATTGGACTCCAACTTTAGAAAGCCATCTCAGGCCAAAACTGCCCAAAACATACTATTAACTTATTCACAAGGCCATGAAACCTTAGAATATATTTTTGAATCCCTCCCCACCTCCTAATGGATCAGAAAATCCATCACACCAATCCCAGCCTTTGATAATGTATTAAGCTCAGGGTAAATATGCTGGAATGAAATTTTTGTGGAGGAAGAAATCAACAATCTGACCTTTGTCATCTAGTCTTCCAATACGAGGGCTTGAAATTTTGAGTCTCCATTGGCCCAACCAATAATCATCTTAGAATTACTAACAATAGCAATCTGCCTCAACCCCATTTTCACTGCAACAAAAAGAAAAGCCCATAATGCAAGTGATTCAGCTCTTAAATTTGTGGTTTAGCCAGCTTTCATCCAACCCTTATAACCTATTGTTCATTTACTCTAAGGACAAATCCAACTCCACAATATCCTTCCCGTCAAACTAAAAAATGGGCCACCCATTGGGAAAGCAGGCTATTGTAAAACTCTATTCTTCTTCATCTTAGTAGGCTTGAACCAAGCATTAAACTCCCAAGTCACCGGCATAAGGCAACTCCAATAATTTTCAAGCAAAACCTTATGACTATATTTCCAACATTCAACTTTAATTTAAGTCCAAGCTCCAATCTTATGTAACCTTGTGACAACTTCTTCATTAGCATACATTATTCAGTATTAAAAATCTACATTAGCATCTTATATAGTATTAAAAACTAATTTCTTGTGACAACTTCTTCATTAGCATAAATGGTATTAGGAGTTAGTTTTCATTTTTTTCGCATTATGTTCTATGCATACAAATTTCTGCGTGCCCCAGCTCAGAAACCATGTTCAGTTATCATCAAATTCAACCTGCAATTAAATACAGTTCCATGTTTATCTATTACGTCTTGAATCCACTCTTCAAACCAGACATCACTCTTTTTAAAACCAGACATCGTCCACCCCAGTGGGAGAGAGCCACAATGGCCAATTGCAAAAGGGTCTGGAGCAATCACAAAAAACCCAGGCTGACCACTAATTTTCAACCAAATGTTTGGTCTCCTCTGTCAATTGAGTGATTCCCAGTGAGTGATTGATATTGATATACTGAATAAAAATCACTCTTTTTAAAACCACATACTGAATAAAAAATCACTCTTTTTAAAACCAGACATCGTCCACCCCAGTGGGAGAGAGCCACAATGGCCAATTGCAAAAGGGTCTGGAGAAATCACAAAAAAACCAGGATGACCACTAATTTTCAACCAAATGTTTGGTCTCCTCTGTCAATTGAGTGATTCCCAGTGAGTGATTGATATTGATATTCAACCAATTGTATGTATGTTATCCATCATTGACTAATTTTCAACCAAATGTTTGGTCTCCTCTGTGAGTGGGAGAGACATACTGAATAAAAATCACTCTTTTTAAAACCAAACATTGTCCACCCCAGTGGGAGAGAGCCACAATGGCCAATTGCAAAAGGGTCTGGAGCAATCACAAAAAACCCAGGCTGACCACTAATTTTAAACCAAATGTTTGGTCTCCTCTGTCAATTGAGTGATTCCCAGTGAGTGATTGATATTGATATTCAACCAATTGTATGTATGTTATCCATCATTGGACTAATTTTCAACCAAATGTTTGGTCTCCTCTGTCAATTGAGTGATTCCCAGTGAGTGATTGATATTGATATTCAACCAATTGTATGTATGTTATCCTCTATCAATTGATATTCAACCAATTGTAGGCTTGCAGTGATTCCCATACAAGAGTGCTGGGTACTATACACCACCACTTTGGTTTTGTACTATACACCACCATTAGGCATCTTGCTTTGATTTTTCACTTTCAGTACCTGTGTATGTTATCCATCATTGGACATAAGAATACATTGAAAAAAACGCATCATAGTTTAATCAGCATTTCAATTTCAATATCTATCATAGGTAGTGCCCTGTTATCTTCCTACTGTTTTGTTTTCTTGTTATATTAGCAGTGTATAGACATTTACTTCATTACAATTCAGTTGTGATTCCCATACAAGAGTGCTGGGTACTAAACACCACCACTTTGGTTTTGTACTATACACCACCATTAGGCATCTTGCTTTTATTTTTCACTTTCAACCAGTGATTCCCAGTGAGTGGGAGAGACATACTGAATACAAATCACTCTTTTTAAAACCATACATACAAAATAACTTATATAGCGACTGACATACAAAGTTGATTTAAATCCTTTCAAGAGCTTCCTTCAAAACATTTAAACCTTTCAAGACCTCTTTTCCATACATACTAAGCCTATGAAACCTTTATTAGGTTATACATATACATCCAATCCACCATCAATGGAACTATAATATTGACACGTAGTTCACAGTGATCATAATCCAAGGTGCACACACTGATCATACTCCTCACAGACCACAGAATGAGGTAGACCTGAGAAGCCCTTTGCCAAAAGTTCCTTGCCCACCTACCTCACATGAATGGGCCTATATGACCAATAATTAATTCAGACAAGGAACTATTGGTCTAGCATTTCACAGGAGTTGTAGGTACACTTTCCATGCTATTAGACATAGTGTAAGGTCACATCTTGCAAGGGGTGGGGTTGTAGACACAACAACTTTTATACCATCATAACTAGTGGAACACACAACTGTTTGTTGGGTCAAGATTGGACGCCAACTTTAGAATGCAGAAAACAACAATTACATATTCTGATTAAGAGAACCAGTCCACTAAAATAGCAGTTAGACTGTCCACTTAAGAGAACCAGAGAACTAAAAAAATGCTAACGCACTATCAGATCATTTCTGTACAGATTAAACACGTGTTTTCCTTAACCTTATTACTCTCTGTTCACCCAATCAACACAGTGTGATCTCTAAAAACTCATATTTTCAATGATCGTATCAGTCACTAATCACTGCATTCCACTAAGGGTTGGAGCCAAAAGGTGCTATTTTTTTTGAGATCCAAGGGTTGAGTGTTGGAGCCAAAAGGCACTATTTTTTTGGTTATTTCAAAAAAATTTAACTTATATATTAATATAGTTGAAACCAGTTTTTACATATAACTTTTATATAAAACTAATATAAATTATTTTTCAAGAAAACATTCCAACATAACAAAATCATAAAAAATAAAAGAAACATTATCCCATCTCAACTTCCATAGTCCAAATGCTGGTAAGCAAAAATTCAAAAAATTACCAACAGAATCCAAGCCATCTCAGGCCAAAACTGCCCAAAACATACTATTAACTTATTCACAAGGCCATGGAACCTTAGAATATAGTTTTGAATCCCTCCCCACCTCCTAATGGATCAGACAAACCATCACACCAATCCCAACCTTTGATAATGTATTAAGCTCAGGGTAAATATGCTGGAATGAAATTTTTGTGGAGGAAGAAATCAACAATCTGACCTTTGTCATCTAGTCTTCCAATACGAGGGCTTGAAATTTTGAGTCTCCATTGGCCCAACCAATAATCATCTTAGAATTACTAACAATAACAATCTGCCTCAACCCCATTTTCACTGCAACAAAAAGCAAAGCCCATAATGCAAGTGATTCAGCTCTTAAATTTGTGGTTTAGCCAGCTTTCATCCAACCCTTATAACCTATTGTTCATTTACTCTAAGGACAAATCCAACTCCACAATATCCTTCCCATCAAACTAAAAAATGGGCCACCCCATTGGGAAAGCAGGCTATTGTAAAACTCTATTTTTCTTCATCTTAGTAGGCTTGAACCAAGCATTAAACTCCCAAGTCACCGGCATAAGGCAACTCCAATAATTTTCAAGCAAAACCTTATGACTATATTTCCAACGTTCAACTTTAATTTAAGTCCAAGCTCCAATCTTATGTAACCTTGTGACAACTTCTTCATTAGCATACATTATTCAGTATTAAAAACCTACATTAGCATCTTATATAGTATCAAAAACTAAATTCTTGTGACAACTTCTTCATTAGCATAAATGGTATTAGGAGTTAGTTTTCATTTTTTTTCACATTATGTTCTATGCATACAAATTTCTGCGTGCCCCAGCTCAGAAACCATGTTCAGTTATCATCAAATTCAACCTGCAATTAAATACAGTTCCATGTTTATCTATTACGTCTTGAATCCAATCTTCAAACCATACATCACTCTTTTTAAAACCAGACATCGTCCACCCCAGTGGGAGAGAGCCACAATGGCCAATTGCAAAAGGGTCTAGAGAAATCATAAAAAACCCAGGCTGACCACTAATTTTCAACCAAATGTTTGGTCTCCTCTGTCAATTGAGTGATTCCCAGTGAGTGATTGATATTGATATTCAACCAATTGTATGTATGTTATCCATCATTGGACTAATTTTCAACCAAATTTTTGGTCGCCTCTGTGAGTGGGAGACACATACTAAATAAAAATCACTCTTTTTAAAACCAGACATCGTCCACCCCAGTGGGAGAGAGCCACAATGGCCAATTGCAAAAGGGTCTGGAGCAATCACAGAAAACCCAGGATGACCACTAATTTTCAACCAAATGTTTGGTCTCCTCTGTCAATTGAGTGATTCCCAGTGAGTGATTGATATTGATATTCAACCAATTGTATGTATGTTATCCATCATTGGACTAATGTTCAACCAAATGTTTGGTATCCTCTGTCAATTGAGTGATTCCCAGTGAGTGATTGATATTGATATTCAACCAATTGTATGTATGTTATCCTCTGTCAATTGATTTTCAACCAATTGTAGGCTTCCAGTGATTCCCATACAAGAGTGCTGGGTACTATACACCACCACTTTGGTTTTGTACTATACACCACCATTAGGCATCTTGCTTTGATTTTTCACTTTCAGTACCTGTGTATGTTATCCATCATTGGACATAAGAATACATTGAAAAAAACGCATCATAGTTAAATTAGCATTTCAATTTCAATCTCTATCATAGGTAGTGCCCTATTATTTTCCCACTGTTTTGTTTTCTTGTTATATTAGCAGTGTATAGACATTTACTTCATTACAATTCAGTTGTGATTCCCATACAAGAGTGCTAGGTACTAAACACCACCACTTTGGTTTTGTACTATACACCACCATTAGGCATCTTGCTTTTATTTTTCACTTTTAACCAGTGATTCCCAGTGAGTGGGAGAGACATACTAAATAAAAAACTCTCTTTTTAAAACCAGACATACAAAATAGCTTATATAGCGACTGACATACAAAGTTGATTTAAATCCTTTCAAGAGCTTCCTTCAAAACATTTAAACCTTTCAAGACCTCTTCTCCATACATACTAAGCCTATGAAACCTTTATTAGGTTATACATATACATCCAATTCACCATCAATGGAACTATAATATTGACACGTAGTTCACAGTGATCATAATCCAAGGTGCACACACTGATCATACTCCTCACAGACCACAGAATGAGGTATACCTGAGAAGCCCTTTGCCAAAAGTTCCTTGCCCACCTACCTCACATGAATGGGCCTATATGACCAATAATTAATTCAGACAGGGAACTATTGGTCTAGCATTTCACAGGAGTTGTAGGTACACTTTCCATGCTATTAGACATAGTGTAAGGTCACATCTTGCAAGGGGTGGGGTTTTAGACACAACAACTTTTATACCATCATAACTAGTGGAACACACAACTGTTTGTTGGGTCAAGATTGGACGCCAACTTTAGAATGCAGAAAACAACAATTACATCTTCTGATTAAGAGAACCAGTCCACTAAAATAGCAGTTAGACTGTCCACTTAAGAGAACTAGAGAACTAAAAAAATGCTAACGCACTATCAGATCATTTCTGTACAGATTAAACACGTGTTTTCCATAACCTTATTACTCTCTGTTCACCCAATCAACACAGCGTGATCTCTAAAAACTCATATTTTCAATAATCATATCAGTCACTAATCACTGCATTCCACTAAGGGTTGGAGCCAAAAGGTGCTATTTTTTTTGAGATCCAAGGGTTGAGTGTTGGAGCCAAAAGGCGCTATTTTTTTGGTTATTTCAAAAAAATTTAACTTATATATTAATAAAGTTGAAACCAGTTTTTACATATAACTTTTATATAAAACTACTATAAAAAATTTTTCAAGAAAACATTCCAACATCACAAAATCATAAAAAAAATAAAAGAAACATTATCCCATCTCAACTTCCATAGTCCAAATGCTGGTAAGCAAAAATTCAAAAAATTACCAACAGAATCCAAGCCATCTCAGGCCAAAACTGCCCAAAACATACTATTAACTTATTCACAAGGCCATGAAACCTTAGAATATAGTTTTGAATCCCTCCCCACCTCCTAATGGATCAGACAATCCATCAGACCAATCCCAGCCTTTGATAATGTATTAAGCTCAGGGTAAATATGTTGGAATGAAATTTTTGTGGAGGAAGAAATCAACAATCTAACCTTTGTCATCTAGTCTTCCAATACGAGGGCTTGAAATTTTGAGTCTCCATTGGTCCAACCAATAATCATCTTAGAATTACTAACAATAGCAATCTGCCTCAACCCCATTTTCACTGCAACAAAAAGCAAAGCCCATAATGCAAGTGATTCAGCTCTTAAATTTGTGGTTTAGCCAACTTTCATCCAACCCTTATAACCTCTTGTTCATTTACTCTAAGGACAAATCCAACTCCACAATATCCTTCCTGTCAAACTAAAAAATGGGCCACCCATTGGGAAAGCAGGCTATTGTAAAACTCTACTCTTCTTCATCTTAGTAGGCTTGAACCAAGCATTAAACTCCCAAGTCATTGGCATAAGGCAACTCCAATAATTTTCAAGAAAAACCTTATGACTATATTTCCAACATTCAACTTTAATTTAAGTCCAAGCTCCAATCTTATGTAACCTTGTGACAACTTCTTCATTAGCATACATTATTCACTATTAAAAACCTACATTAGCATCTTATATAGTATTAAAAACTAACTTCTTGTGACAACTTCTTCATTAGCATAAATGGTATTAGGAGTTAGTTTTCATTTTTTTTCACATTATGTTCTATACATACAAATTTTTGCGTGCCCCGGCTCAGAAACCATGTTCAGTTATCATCAAATTCAACCTGCAATTAAATACAGTTCCATGTTTATCTATTACGTCTTGAATCCAATCTTCAAACTAGACATCACTCTTTTTAAAACCAGACATCGTCCACCCCAGTGGGAGAGAGCCAAAATGGCCAATTGCAAAAGGGTCTGGAGCAATCACAAAAAACCCAGGCTGACCACTAATTTTCAACCAAATGTTTGGTATCCTCTGTCAATTGAGTGATTCCCAGTGAGTGATTGATATTGATATACTGAATAAAAATCACTCTTTTTAAAACCACATACTGAATAAAAAGTCACTCTTTTTAAATCCAGACATCGTCCACCCCAGTGGGAGAGAGCCACAATGGCCAATTGCAAAAGGGTTTGGAGCAATCACAAAAAAACTAGGCTGACCACTAATTTTCAACCAAATGTTTGGTCTCCTCTGTCAATTGAGTGATTCCCAGTGAGTGATTGATATTGATATTCAACCAATTGTATGTATGTTATCCATCATTGGACTAATTTTCAACCAAATGTTTGGTCTCCTATGTGAGTGGGAGAGACATACTGAATAAAAATCACTCTTTTTAAAATCAGACATCGTCCACCCCAGTGGGAGAGAGCCACAATGGCCAATTGCAAAAGGGTCTGGAGCAATCACAAAAAACCCAGGCTGAGCAATCAGAGTAAGCTTTTCCCGTTGCTTATTTATCTTGCATATGATTTCAACTTAAAGTAGATCTTGGATATCATGCTTGCATGCTTTTGTGTGTGTGTAGAAATAGATATATTTGTTTTTCTGAAAAATACTGTTTATATTACTCAGAAATCAATATGTACAAACAAAGGATAATATGAACAAAAAAGGGATATCATAGTATGTATGAGTGGGGAAGAATATGCAATCACCCACAGCTCTAGTTTATCATCAATGAAAAACTCAGCTGATGGTGTGTGATACGATCCATGCAAATCAATGGTAGAACTAGAAAGGTGTCTTCCATGTTGTAGTGAAGTCTTGACATATTCAAGGGTTGTTTTCTTTGGTCTCATTTCAGGCTCAATAGGAGAAACGATTCCTTTTTATGTTGTATTATCCCATTTGACAAAGCATTTTGGAACCTAATCCTACTTGGGAAAACTGCTTACGAGTAGCCAACAGTGCATGGGAGGAAGTGGTATCAAGTTAAGATTGAATATTCTTTTGCACGGTGTCAAGTATCTCTTCCTTCTTCCTTAATTATATCATAAATCCTTGATAGAGAAAATCTGTTTTATATCAGTCTCCTTAATATGTATAGTCCAATGAGCCTCAATGAGTCTCCTCTGTCAATTGAACACAAAAAGGAAGCTGTGGTATAAAATTATGGCATCAGTTGTAAGCTGTGAACACTTCTGGGTTTTCCTGGGCCAAAAAACATTAGTTGTAGTCACTAAACATGTTCACCTGTGTTTTTTGGTAAAGGAAGATGGGACAAGGAATCTTGTCTCTGCACTTGCAAAATTTCAAGTTTGCGAGTTCCATGCTTGGTGTATGTTCAACATTCTGGGTACATGAGTCTCACCACTTCAAGACAGAACAAGGGTACCTAATAAGTGCAGAGAACCCTGATTCTCACCAGCTTCTAAAAAAATACTTTGGCCTGGTGCAACTTACCTGGTCCAATGGGTGTCGGATAAATCTTTGTAAACAACTCACAAAACTCTAAGATCATAATAACAAATAATATCAACTATAAATCATAGGTCTTTGGTTGGGTCATGCTGATCACCCAAAAAGGCATGGGAATTCAAAATTTTAAAGAAGGGCAGTGTGGTGAGTTCCATTCCAGAACTCCACAAAAAATTGAGTTCTATTGACACATAATCAGTTGCCAATCTCATACACCAAATTCCGTAAAACAATTTCTGTTTTGAAAAAGCAGGCCAAATACCACTCACTTAAAAGTTAATACCATGTACTTGAGAACCAAAGACCAAATACTGAATAAAAATCACTCTTTTTAAAACTAGACATTGTCCACCCCAGTGGGAGAGAGCCACAATGGCCAATTGTAAAAGGGTCTGGAGCAATCACAAAAAACCCAGGCTGAGCAATCAGAGTAAGATTTTCCCGTTGCTTATTTATCTTGCATATGATTTCAACTTAAAGTAGATCTTGGATATCATGCTTGCATGCTTTTGTGTGTGTGTAGAAATAGATATATTTTTTTTTCTGAAAAATACTGTTTATATTACTCAGAAATCAATATGTACAAACAAAGGATAATATGAACAAAAAAGGGATATCATAGTATGTATGAGTGGGGAAGAATATGCAATCACCCACAGCTCTATTTTATCATCAATGAAAAACTCAGCTGATGGTGTGTGATACGGTCCATGCAAATCAATGGTAGAACTAGAAAGGTGTCTTCCATGTTTGCTTTGGTCTCATTTCAGGCTCAATAGGAGAAACGATTCCTTGTTATGTTGTATTATCCCATTTGACAAAGCATTTTGGAACCAAATC
This sequence comes from Pseudotsuga menziesii, assembly GCA_001517045.1. Lineage (NCBI taxonomy): Eukaryota > Viridiplantae > Streptophyta > Pinopsida > Pinales > Pinaceae > Pseudotsuga > Pseudotsuga menziesii. The sequence continues at coordinate 402,834 of LPNX010016911.1, forward strand.
CTACTT
>LPNX010016911.1:423347-470849 GCA_001517045.1 Pseudotsuga menziesii
ATGTTTGGTGGAGTGTTCACTTGAAACGTAGGGACGTTTCAATACACACAATTTAATTCCATAAACTCTCTTTGTCATTATGATTAACTATAGAAATCTTCATCCTGAAGCTGTGCTTGATATGCTTGAGAAAATATAAGGAGATTAGGTGGAGATGATTCATGAACGTAATTTTTATTTTTGAATGACTAATTAATATACATGAAGAAAAAGTTGTCAATGTTTGTGGTATATCAAATATTCTCTTCAAGCTACCTTTTGAGGAATTTTATATTATTTGCTACATATATGAAAATTTTGGTTCAACTTCAATGTTAATTCATGTGATGATACTTTATGCGAATGCACCTTAAAATATCTTATAGAATTGCTTTGTGAATAAATGTAAGACACTTGCAATAAGGTTTGAAGTGAGTTTTTCCTATTATTCGTTATTATAGTTGATATAAATTTAATTGTACTACTATGTTGCATTCAAATTCATAATTATATTTTCTTGTGTAGACTTTAAAGTGGTGCCAACTTTGTACTAGTATATTAACTTATACTCAATAAATACAGTACTAACATTTTGAGCGTGCAGGTTTTATCGGTTTGTCATCATTGTGATTGATTTTCTAGATTAAACTGCGTGAACGTTTTGAGTGGACACTCCACCCATGTTTGTTACGGGAACTATGAAAAATTCATTGTGGACTGAAAATACTTCACATAACTTAATCCAAAAAATCAATCATTAAGTGATAATATCATGTTAGCTTTAATTCATGTTAGACATTATCATCACTTACATTGCATCATAAAGACAATTTAATCCATGTGAGATTTAATGCTGATCATAATGCACTGCATGTAATATAAGTATTATGGATGGAGAATTTGATAATGTGAAGGATGAACTGGTATATGTTGGACCGAGGTGCAGCAAGCTAAAGCCAAGATTCAATCCTATGATTGAATTTGAGAAATTAAAGGTGTTGGTAGTTAGATCATGAACTAAGGATGAAGGAGAGACGATTTGGATGGAAAAAACCACCTCATATATCTTCCAGAATGATGAAAGTGAGACTCTTCATGTAAAGGTTGATTGATGGAAGCCTAGTTCAGGGAAATACAAAGGAAAATTTTAGAACAATATTGGGTACCAAACCTTGATGACACATGACTTGGATATATTCCAGTGAATACCATGGCTTTTGCATGGATGCAAAAGAAAGAAGATTGCAGGAAGACCACAATAAATAAATGTGGTGTACAAGTTGTAATTGATTTGCTTGGCTGAATATATCGGAGATTATGTGGATATGATTCATGAATGTAATTTTCTCTTTGAACTAGTTATTAATATACAAGAAGAAACACTTTTAAATGTTTGTTGTATATCAAATATTCTCTTCAAGCCTTTTTTTGAGGAATTTTATATTATTTACTAATATGAAAATTTTGGTTCAACTTCTATGTTAATTCATGTGATGGTACTTTATGTGAATTAGATAACACTATTCAATTTTTAACTTTTCAATTTGTTTTTTACATAAACTCAACATGTCACTATATCAAATGTGCATAATCATATTCAATAATGAACTTTAAAACATCTTCTAGACTTCCTCTCTGAATAAAACATCCTTAAATTTGCTTCATCACAGAGGATTAGAAATGTGTAATCAAGGTGTTAACACAATCCCTCTCCCCTCATGTTGTAAAGGGTGCTAGCTAAATGGAAGAGCACCTGCATTCCAAGCAGGACGATGGTGGTTCAATTCCTCCGTGCCCTAACATAAATTAAGACATGATTTAAATCTTATTGATAATATAAATATTGTAAGATATCTATATTTTCAATAAAAATATGCTCTTTTCAATTAAACACATTGTTCAAATACTTCATAAATAAATAATGAACACTTGCAATAATTAGTTAAGTTGGTTTTCCCCCTTTCCTCTTGTATATTAAAAAAATCAAACTCTGCTGCACTAATGCTATTCTAGTTCATAATTAATTTTGATTGTTAAAATAAATAATATTAATAAATAAGGGAGGCTTTACTAACATCAATATCATTAAATAAATTTATGGGTAAGAAATTTCTCACGTTAATCTATAATTCATAAAGTAAACATTCATCAACTTAGTTTTTAATACACTACCACTACCACTACCAACAACAATAATAATAAATTATGTTTCTATTTGAATTCATAATTTATTTTAGTCATTACAAGGTTAAAACTTAGACTTTAAAGTCATAAAATATTTTCCTTTATTGATTATAAGTGGTGCGAACTTCCAAAAATAAAACAACATACTCAACAAAGACACAATTAATTACTACAACAATATTTCTAATTGTTGTAGTAACAAATACAATGTTGGTATTATGTCATAAAATAATTTAATCAACTTAACATTAAATACAAACTATAAATAATATTACTAGACATTATGTAAGGATTCCTATGACTTTCCTCATCTTGAAAGAACTCAATCTAGCGGAAGTTCTAAATTCTAGATCCACTAAATAATTACAAATTTAATGAAATATGTGTTATGTTAGGGCATGAATTGTTATTGGACTTGGAACATTTAGTTACCGAGGTCTAGGGAAACCATAAAGAGACACAAGACTGTCAGAAATGTTATGTGGATAAGAAAAGAAAAGATAAATACTATCAAGTAGGTGAGCATGTCTACTTGAAATTGACAGAAAAACGGAGCTCGTTGAGCTTGGGTAGGTGTGGTAAGTTAGCACCTAGATTTTGTGGACCTTTTGAAATTTTGGCCAAGAAAGGACCAGTGGCTTATGAATTCGCATTACCGACACATGTAAGAGTTAATAATATTTTCCATGCATCTGTATTAAACAAATATGTTTATGACAATAAGCATGTCATTGATTACTCCTTATTATAGGTGGAACCTGAGGGGGGATTTTCCCCTAAGCCTTTGCATATATTGGACAAGAGAGAAGTGTAGCTTTAGAAGCACACTGTAGTCCAATTGAAAGTACAGTGGAAGCACTTTGAGGTAGATGAGGCTACCTAGGAGAATGAGGCCACCATGAGGAAGGCTTACCCTGCCTTGTTTCATGATATCATTCAGAGTCCCCTAGAAAACCAAGGATGGTGTTGTATTAAGTGGGGAGGGATGTAATGTCCTGAATTTTGAACCTACCATTTATAGGCATGACCCTATTGATCATGATGATTATATTGATGTTTTATTTTTGGGTTGAATACCCCACTACGCATGAACACACTACAACAAATATTGTAATTAGCATCCATTTTTAGTGTAATTTTTTTTTACATTGAGTGGTCAAACTAGACGCTAAATGGGACGCGTCATGGACAAAACTTAAAGCGTCCCAAAAAATGTCTTTTTTTTCTTCCTAAATAACATCCTTTATGATGTCCAAAATAGTGTCTCTTTTTTTTCTTCTAGAATAGCGTCCAACTTTGCTTCCTAAACAACGTCAAGGTTTGCTTCCAGAATAGTGCCCAACTTTGCTTCCTAAACAATGTCAAGGTTTGCTTCCTAAATAACGTCCTTCTTTGCTTCCTAGCGAGTGTCCGCTATTTCTTCTTAAATGATACCCATGTTAGTGCCATATTTGCATCCTTAATAGCACCATGTTAGAATCCAAATTAGCATCCATTTTTTCTACCACTTTAGCATCCCATTTTGCACCACGTTTTACTTCCAAATATGTGCCAATTTTCACTTCCAAATTTGCACGAATTTTTGCTTCTTTTTTTGCATAATGTTTTGCTACCAAAATGACGCCAAATATTTATTCTATTGTTGCACAATATTTTTCTTCCTATGTAGCGCCATGTTTTGCATCCAAAGTAATGTCTTATTTTTCTACCATATCAACGCCATGTTTGGCTTCATCATTAGTGCCATGTGTTGCATCCTTTTTAATGCCTAGTTTCGTGTCTCTCATGTTTTGGTCACTAATTTAGTCATTTTTAGTATTTAACTGATATTATAATATCATTAGGGCATGGAGGAATCGAACCACCAACCTCTTGCTTGTAAGGCAGGCACTCTTCCATTGAGCTAGAACCCTTTAAGAATTTGAGAACCTAACTTACATAGTCCTCTATATTGGTAAAAAGGATCAATACACAACTTTGAGTATCTAATGGTCGAACAAGGCAACAAAGAAAGAGGCTATTTTAATACCAGAAAGGACACTCATCAACATCAACATCGTTGCATGTATCAGAAGATGACAATGTAATAGTACCAATTTGGTTACCTAAAATAATGTAGCTTGGGCATTCTGGTTATATCAGGACCTGATAAGCCATGTGATTAACAATACACATTAGTGCATGCACATGACCAGAGAAAAAAGAATGTTCCACCAATCTAGCTATCAGCGAAATTATGACAGCCTGGTTACAAATGTGTAATATCTTGCACCTTATTCTAGTAGACAGACAATTCTACTGTTGGTCCTAGCTGCAAGTGGTTACACATGATATAAGTTAAAACTTATGTACCAACATAGCTACCTGCATAAGATCAGTTTTAACAGAGTGTGGAAACAAGAGTGAAAACAAAGAGAGTGTTCCTTGAAACAAATTTTATATCATTGAAATGAATTGTGAATTGTCTATTCAAGCATTTAAAAGCATGAGAATTGAGAATTAACTGCAGAAATGCATCTGGTAAATAGCATGAGTGCTATAAGGAAGCTTAATTCCAATGTCTTTAAATATTTGTAAGGCGTAGTAGGAATAGACCACTGACTAAATATGTTGGGGGGTGGGGGTTTAAGGTATTATGGAAGGAATTTTCAGTGGAAACAGCATACACTGAGAATCTACAATATCCTCCTGAACATAAAAATGGAAAGTACAAAAGAGTAATGTGGCTGAAATACACCGAGTGGATAATGGTACTCATTATGATGAAGGGATCAAAGGGATCAAAAGAAAGTTTACAGAAAATACTAGTACCATTTCTAAAATACTGACCATTCCAGAACTCCCTAGGAATGGTTTGTTGGCGTCCATTTCTTGTCATTTTATGGGAATTTTTCTAGGTTGTATCCTTGAGGAGATGGGTCATTCCCATAAAACAAATGTAGTAACAATAATTTCATCCTATAGACCAAATTTTATGCCCTCATTTGGATATAAAGGAAATGAGCATAAAGTTTAAGAAAAACCAACAAGAAGCTTAGGTTAGTCTCACCTAATATATTTCTAATAGTAGAACATCCACATGACCTATAATAATCTTGAAACTTGCTTTAATTATCATGACCTAAATGGGAACATTATTATTATCAATGCAACCATACAACATTAACAAAAAGGAAAAACCTCCAAGCATGCATAACCAAAATCCTAACATAAAAAATTATACATATATCCGACTTACATGATAAGACTTTTTAGGATTAACATTCAGTTCACCACCATTCTCGTCAAAATCTCCTTGCTTTCTTTTTGGCTATCCTTCACACGCATTTGCAAAATGACCAACTTGACCACAAAGGAAGCATTTGTCGTGTTTTCTAGGCATAACCACAATCTGCACAATTACATATATAAGGAAAGAGGCAATGTTATCATATTCCTCTCACTATTTTTAAATACTATAATAAAATAGATGACAATGCGATCTGAATGCATTTCAGTCATACAAACCTCTTAGGCAATTTAAAAATTTCATCTTGAACAAAGAATGAGCATTAATTTCTGTTTTTCATAAAGGACAAACTATTAAAAGAGAGTCTCTACTTTTGTGGGGACTATTTTTTCACTGGCCATGCTTGGATATGGTGCATGTGTAGCATTTCTAAGCATAACTCCTACCCTCAATGGTTTTTGGTATTTGTCTCCCGGTAACACTCAAGAGTAAAGCCTAGAAATGGGGTTAAGTATCGAAATTTGAACATAGATGAGTATAACAGTCCAGGAGTTTATTAGGTTAACATTCAGATGTTTATTGGGTTTGGTGAAAGTCATCAACATATAAAACATATCTAAAGATCAATAAGAGTGATAGAAATTTGAAAGTACTTCCCATGAGTTTGAATATAGGACTACCAGAACCTCTTCCCAATACAAATATGCAATAATTATTTCTAAGAGTTTGACAATGTATGAACCATTGTTGCTTCAAGGAAACATGATCTAATAGAATGGGTGGATGTTACAATATCTAATGCACAAAAGTGCAACAAAAGAATTAGATAGAAATAAAAATGTACTCACTAAATATTTAAAAGCAAAACCTAGTGGTTGCTTCTGCATGTCAATGCATCATGACTTGTATCAAATGAAAATAAGGACCTTGATCTTGATTCTAAGCAAATAATCATGATATTGAACTACTACACAATAGTGAAGAATACCAAAAATGAGAGAAAACATAAAAAAAAGAATTAAATGAGAAAATAAAAATAAAAATACGAGAGAAGAGAGATGGGAATAGGAAATGAAAGGTGAGGTCTTTGGAGCTTTATCATCTTGTAATTGAACTTGAAAAGGGTTTCTGTTGGCCAAGAGGTGAGGATGCACAAAAGCTAAGTTGTCTAAATTGTTAAATGGTCATGGAGCCATGAGGTGTATTGTAACTTAAAATTGTTAAAATGAAGGTTGAAAAACATTTGAAGCTACTTTTCATATTTGGGTTTTCAGGGTAAAATATCTAATTTTTATTCTGTGTAATAGTATTGTTGCATTCTGCTTCCCTAAAGAATTTTTATGATAAATTTCAGAATAGAATCAAGCATGGCCCATCATATTGCTATTTCCAATAGGAAAATATCCTACACCGTTCATTTAATGGTGTCCATGAGATCAATGGTTGTAATAGTATGGTTGTTGAGCTACATTTTATCCTCATAATTTCATAAATAATTCTCCATTCCTGTTCTAAGAGGTCACTGAGCAACCAACAGGCCATACGAATCCCTTTTATGGTCGTACGCATTCCTCTTATGGCCTATGTGCCGTCCAAAGGAGAATCCAACTCTCCAATATGAGCAATGGGAGAATATCCTCCTATAATATCCTCCTACAACCATTCAATTGATGTGAAACTCTTCTCAGATGATAGTTCTATTGTTTAATTAGACCATACTAGGAGAATTTTCCTTCATCTATCTTAATCACTAGCCTCAATCGACAAAACACCACAACTGCAGTTACCTGGGTTGTATTCTTACTTAGGGGTAAAGGAGCCTTTGAAGCAAAGGCGTTACAATTATTCTCAACTGCTGGAGAATTTTATTTTTATTTCCTGTGGGAAATGATATCTCAAATGCTATAGTAATTTGTTAGAATTGTAGTTGGTCTGCCTTTGGATTGCAATAAATCATTCCCTCCTTGGGTAAGAACAAATGGAAAGAAGCTTTAGAATGTTCCTTCCATTGGTAACAATTAAAGAGTAATAAAAATATCATTGAAATCAATAGTTTTCTATGTTTTTAAATAGATTTTAGACTGGACACTTGATTGGGTAAACCATACTCTAATTGCATGAGCAATGATTTGTAGTTAATTGGTAAAATAATTACTTGAAAAACATGTATAACCAGTGGGCCAAAACAACTACATCATACAATTATGCAAACATGCCAATTCATAGAAGTTTTAAAGAGCCAAACCAATGTTCAAAGTTGTCAAGGAAAAGCTCTAAATGGAAAAACTTCAATAAGAATTTCTGAGCCTAACATGGGCGAGAAAAGAAATTCAATTTCTTTTAGGATGATGCAAATACACATAGATAGCACATGGCATTTTTATTGAATTATTTTGATGATAAACTCTACAGGTTTTCTTCTAAGGCCTTTTGCTTTCGTGTTGAATTCCCTAAATCACTAATGTGCTTTTAAGAGTGGATAGACAAGAAGGGAATGGTACATCCAATCAAGAAGAAATTGAATTTACGTACATGATGCAAATTGCTCTGCAACCCATACCAGTGTAATTTTATTGTATTTCCACCTTCATCTGTAGTAAAACCCACATGCAAAGGCTGCATTTTTTCATTCATCAGTATCAATAAATAAGTTTCCAATACAAGCAGTGACCTTTTGAATTCAAAACAAAAAACAAAACTCCCTCGTACATTTTAATTTATCCTTTCTGAATTTTCATGCAGTGAGCACATGTATTTGAAATTTTCATATGGGAAATTAATAAATAAATAGTAAAGGACCTGATGGATATATGCCATGAAATGAGAGAGAATCAGTAAGGCTTCTGTTAAATTATTTGCAAGTTATACAACTGTGAATTAGTATCCATTGGTAAAATAAGACAACATTTAAATATAATTTACAATGAAAGAAGCAAAATGAGGAACACAACACAAATAGACAACTCATTCTAACAGGATGACTATCCAAAAAATCATACAATTTTCACCAGTGGCTCTACTACCATAATTTCCAAGATGGGAAGTGTAATTTTTTATGTCACCATCAACACACATGCCCTCCTCTCCTTCGGCAATATGGAAAACCCCTGTTTGCAAACAAACATAAAATAAAAAATGCTCTAATAAGGATGCTACTCAGATATTTATATGTTGCATACCCTTCAGTGTTAGTGTCTCTTGAAGATACAAATAATTCTATTGAGAAATTCAAGTTATACCCATATTATGATGGAAAACTCTACACACGATGACAAATAGAAGACAAAATTCATGAGCAAGAAAAATGAGACTATTTGACAAAAGCAGAGACAAAATACCAAATTAAAATAGATAATCATGAGAATGAAGTGTGTTTTGGAAAATAAAACTTACTAGAATACATATAGGTACACTTGTTATCTGGTGTGTCAATGAAATGTAATGGAATTGACCAGTAATATCTGAATCGATATCTGAACCGCTCTCGATCAACCCATGAACAAAGAGAAGAAATATTTCCAAGCAAACACCTATTCAACTCCTAACTCAGCACTGAGTCATCTCTCCAATAATTTTTCCCCTTGGTTGGGTGGGAATAGATAAGAAGGAGAGTTTCCAAAAAGACATAACTCCAAAGATACTTAGTGAAGTGTTTCTACAAGGTATTGAATCGTCTGACTTCGGTAACTAGAGATATCATTACTTTAGCTCATCAAGAAAAGGCTCAAGGTGTATACTTCTAAACATAAGGCAAGGTCTAGCTTAGTTTTCCTTCTCTCTGTCATTATAGATAAGGAATGTAAACTATCCATTATATGTTAAAATACAAAAAATAAATACTCCATTTCTCATGCTGTGTACATTTGGTTTAACCAGAGAATTGTTTGGGAAGACAGTAAAACCATATGTCCCTCTCTGATTTAGAGGTTGAAAGAAAGGCTATCTATTAGTTAAATCCTACTTCTGTTTTCTTGCATAAACTTGGTTGATTTGCAAAAAAATTTGGATCAGAGTTGTAATGCAGCTACATGTATGCATTATTTTTAAATTTTGTGATATTTATTTTATACGTACTCTTCTGATAGTTCCAAATCCCTATTTTGTAAAACCTCATGGGTTCCTGGTTATGAAACATCGGGAAGAGTAATAAGCTATATTGGTGGCTAACTAACCTATTTTTCTCGGCCAGTGAAATATAACCACACAGGGTCAGTATGGTGTCTGCGGTATCACTACATGTTTCCAGGTCTTTCTCTAGCGATATAACTCCATTCTCACAAGGCGGCTTCACTATGGGGAACAGAATTAAGTCTATGGCAAGGTGTTTGATCCCAAACTATAGTTATACTTGACCCTAATGATAATCCTAATAAAATATCACACCATTTTTTGAAATGGATGGACCTAATCTGCCGTGCAGGAAGCTCTAGTGACCCATGGAAGTAAACTGGGAAAATTTGACAAATGGGTCTATGATTGGATATGTCTATTCCCCTGCTTCTATTGACAATATATTTGCTACCCGAGAACAAACAACACAATAGGAACAACATAATAGGAATAGGCAGCAAGCGCAAAGGATGAAGATCCAATAGAAGATCCCACAAAAGCAAAAAATTACCAAGGAATTATAGCAATAGTAGGGGAGTAGCTAGTGTGACCATTAATGTTTTTCCTCATGTAGGAACCCAAATTGGTGCAGACTGGTGGGCAGAGGTTCTGAGACACAGCTCCCGGGTTCTCTAGGGAATTCTGGCTACCCTACCTACCGTTTAGCTTGAGAATATTTCCATGCATTGCTTTGAGTCACATGAATTACAAGGCCATTTTACCTCGATCTGATTTTGATCTGCTTCCATCCCATGAGAGACAGTTCATTGACAATAGATCATATTTAGACAGTGAGTGCTCTCCATAGACAGTCTCTTTGCTATTGTTTCATCCAAAATGTCAGAAGAAACAAGCTTACATGAGTTTGAGAGCTTTGCAGGTCATATGGAAGAATGGAGGGTACCAACAGATAGAGAAGACCAAGGCACATAGGATGGCTGGAGCGGATTTGAAAGAATATAATATTTTCAAGATTTGAAAGTTTGCCCATGATGGGGAGGCAGGAATTCCATGTATTTATGACGGTTGATCGACACACAGAAAGGTCGAAATGAATCAGGGGAGAAATTATTTGTAAATCTAGAGCTGTATTATTGTAATTTACCTCATTCCTGGTTTCCTTCCATTGATGTTATCAATCTCCTTTTGATCGAAGGGGACAATAAATGGCAGGTTATGGCATCCTAGAAAGATGATAATGGGTATGGTTTTGCGATTTCAAAACAAAAATATTTGAGAAAAAATTTCGTCAAATGTTGGGTATCTTTGAATCTCATGCCTGAGTAATAATAATGATCAAAGCTACAATTAGGACTCTCGAGGGCTAGGGACAATAGTGATTATCCATTCTACCTACCCTTGGGAATCTCGTCAGCTGGTTATTATTTGAATATCTGACGCAATTATAATGGCTAATTCTGTTGGGATTTTTCTGTTGGGTTTTGTTGTAATTGCACCTAATAATCCCAATCCATAAACAAATATTAGGTTTTCAGAAAAGACACAAAACCTAGGTCTTGGAAATCAAAATTTGAAAAACCCAATTCATGAAATCACCTCTTGCACAGAGTGTCAATGCCTAGTATGTGGAAAATATTAGAACACAAAACCTGAAGATGTGGACAATCTGTGTGAGCTTCTATCCATCTCGATGCACTTCTGTAGCTTTGCTCCTGTGATGATTTTCAAAATTTTATTGCTTACACAATTTATATTAAAGCTCCATTTCATATCAAAATAAGATAAATGTTTACCTTGATAGAGGAAGATGAAGGAGAATCAAAATACAAAAGAGAAAAAATGAAAACCCTCAAAATCTCACTTATCATCACCAAATATCATTAAATCAATAAATTTTCACAACAATGGACATCATGAAACATAAAATCATTACTAAAGAAACAAATTGGATATGGGAAGACTCACCCTCATAATTTCCATCCAAGACTTGGTTAGAATCATTGTAATTACCCATGGAAGTAGCAGTGATGCTCTACATGAATTTTGAGACCTTCTTAGAAAAAATCGTTTTCCCTGCACTAGAAGGATCGACCAATCCCACCAGCATGAGCCCCTCATTCTTCTACATCACAAGATGTAATTCCCTGATAAAAAATACAAATAACCTTCTTGAATTATAGTCTTGGGAATCAGAGTTATTTCATATCTATCACAGTAATAAGATATATTGTAATGTGCCAGGGATTTGAAAAGAAAAATCCATATGTAAAATCAAAATATAATCAGACCCGCATCCAAATAATTGATCCAACGATCATCCAAATTGTCTCATGACTACCTTGAACAAATACACAACCTGCCGGTTCTTGAAAATATTCAAAAATCCCCAAATCCAAGTATAGGGATTTTAGTTTGAGTATAGGAAAGAAAAATTTTAAATGCCTTGAACAAATAAACAACCTGCGACTTCTTGAAAATCCCCAAAAATCTCAAAATCCAGGTATATGGATTTTAGTTTGAGTATAGGCAGGAAAAATTGGAGGGGGGATTTGCATTTGTTTCTTTTTTAAATTGACAAATATAAAATTTATATATATATGAAAATAACATATAAAAAATAAGTAGTGGTGATAAAATTTGTGTTAATTTTGTTGTATATTAATTGTTTGCAAATGACCATACTATAATATTATTATGTTGTGGGAGGCTTTCTATTGTGAATGGATGTAATAATCTCTGTAATATTAATAATTTTATAGGATGGGGTATTGAACAACTTGCTCCAATTGTAAGCAGAAAGAAAGTCAAAGTCCATGGACAACGTAGATGTGGATTAGATGGTGAGTTCATACATTCAGAAATTAATGTTAGTTATTAAATTGATTAATGGTTTAGTGTGAATGTGAATAAGAATGAGAATAAATGGTAAAATATATTTCCAAAAAAATTATTTCATTTATTTTCTAGAATGGACTATCATTCAACAACGTGCAACAATTGTAAGTAGCTAGAAGAAACTCAGTGGATGACATAGGCTTGGGTCATCTGGTGAGTTCATCAATTAAATTCCTATTAGTCTCTCTCTAATATGTAAGTCCATAGTAATTGGAAGTCTGCACTGTGTTTTTTTGGCATTTCAATATTGTGTAACAGGTTGTGGTATTGACATAATAATGAGTTCTGTTTTTTCATATGAAAGGTCAAGATGCTTTTGATATGTAGGCTGACCAATTATTATAAGAAAATTATACTTGAACCAACACAAAATTCCATTATCCTCTCTTTTCTCATACAAAATATTTCAATATATTTAAAAGGTGTTTATTCACCACTATATTTTCTCTCTCTTTCTATTTGAGCCCACCTATTTACCAATTATTACACCCAAATTCTACTTGAAGCAACACAAAGCTCCATTATCCTCTCTTCTCTCTTACAAAAGATCTCAGTATATTTATAAGGTGTTTGTTCACCACTACATCTCTCCAACCTGTGTGGATGATACCCAACAAAGAATTACAATCTTGTCTCAAGCTTCGTCCTCCAAAAAAGGACCAATTTGCAATTCACGTATTTCTTACAAGTTCATACATTATTAATATTTTCTAAAAGTTTTGAATGGATTTTTCTCGATCTAGTAAATTGTTTCACAACCTGTAGCTATAGTTGGAGACCCTAGAGAGACTTATGTCTCCATGATTTGAATTGTATTTAGTAGGAATTAAATCAGCTTTATCATATTTGAATAATGACTAGCAAAGGTATTGCGATCGATTTAGGGCTAGGGGGTTCCATGATTCCACGAGAATGGACATGCAAATAAAGAAAGCAGAAAATAAATGGCTTAAAATTCCATTAACTAAAAATTCAAAGCATTTAGAAATTGACCATAAGCTCCAAGCCAAGTTTCCTTTCCAATATAAAAAATTACACCACTTACTCAGTGGCTCTCATTGACTTATTTTCCTTCCGATACCTCTGTCTCTTTCTACACTCTCAATGGCATGCAATCAAGATTTAGAAATATGGTATTTTTCTTGGTGACCTTTCACTTGCAATTGGACAAAAACTATTTCAGCTCACCTATTTACCAATTATTATAAGCAAATTCTACTTGAACCAACACAAAATCCCATTATCCTCTCTTCTCTCTTACAAAAGATCTCAATATATTTTATAAGGAGTTTTTTCACCGCTAACTTTTCTCCTTGGTGTGTGGATGATACACAACAAAGAATTATAATCTAGTCTCAAGCTTCGTCCTCCGAAAAAAGGCCCAATTTGTCTAAACAAAAAAATTAACATGTTTGTTGTATCCCTAGTTTCTTACAAGGAATGAAATGTGGCATTGTTGAAAATATATCAACAACTATTACCTCGTTGAGTTTTAGCCCGGTTCTAGCAATTCCACTAAGTCCATGTTGATCTTTCCATGGTGCTTTCAATAGTAATAGTGGTGTATAGAATTCAATATTCTACCATTTTCCCTTTGCAATATAGCAAATTCTATAACTCTTTTCCCACTTCTTCATTCCATGGAAATACCTGGCCAATACTAGCACTTTTACACTAATGCAGACATCTTTTCCATCCCAAAACATCCACTCAAGACACCATTGTCAAACTCTCAAATGAGGTTTTCTCTCACTAGCCTTCTTTGAAGGCATATAGTTGTTCATTCTAAGCAAGAATCCTTCTTGGATACATTAATCCAAGAAGGGACAGGATCTACAAGATCGTCTCCTTATCCTAGGTTCCTCTCAACCTGTGTATTTTTCCCAACACTTGGAATGGGGCAACCTATCTAGTATCATGGAGGATTTGATGAAGTCTGAAGCACCTCTTCTTGAAGCAAGAGGGATCATCCCATGTTTAGAGACATTGTTATTAAAGTTGTATCTCCTAGTTTGGGAGAGTATTTTGAACCTTTCTCTACTTTTCTAGAAAAAAAACTCCCATGATACTATGGAGGAGTGTCTATGAAAATTTATTTCAATCTCCTCATAAACCATTTTAAGCCTTAAAACTACCTACACAAGGATTTGTGTTAAAAGGTGAATCTGAGTGTTGATCTTCCAAAGAAAATTCTTGGAATGTGGAAGGTAATATTTGGTCCCAAAAGTTGGACTATGAGCAAGTGGCTTGCAAGTGTAGACCTTGTGTTGGGACTAGTCACTTGGCTATTTCTTTTCACAAGTGGAATTTTAAGTATGCCCACTCGAAGTATTTGATAAAAAAAAACATAAAAAGGATCAATAGCCAATGGGTGGATAGAAATTGAGAGACATCATCATGCCATTGAGAGTGAGAAGTTACAAGAGCACCCCGGCTAAAAATATTGAGAATATTAAGCGAAATCATGACACTAGTCATTCCCAATAGGTCAAGGTGGTTTAACCTCAAGTGACACTGCCCAAATAAGGCCTTGGATATCTGTATGATAGTAATCTCCAACATCCATTGTGAAGAACTTCAAGGGAGTTCAACTAGATACCCTTATCTCTTTCTCAAAGAGACTAGGTGGGGAATCAGAGTGAAGTTAGAAATAAAAAAGAAAATAAATGAAAAAACCCTTGCATTAATGCTTCAATTTTGGAACAAAATCCCAATTGGAAATTAATGACTTTAAATCAACATTCAAGGACATCTTCTACAAAGAAAGAAAACATTAAACAGATCCAAAAATATTTTCTCTCAACAAACGGTTTATGGGAAATTATAAGAAATGATATCATGAAAGAAATACTTTGGTTGGGCCAAGTATCATCTTGTGTATTTTTGCGGTGTTAATTTTGTACTCTATACCCAAGATTCATGTTAGTTTACCTATTGCTTATAAAGTGTTTGACTCATGTTTCAAGTGATTATGTTTGAACTCTGAATCTCTAATACAACTTACAACTAGAAACATAAGAAGTTGCAAATATAAAATAAATCCACTCATGAAAAATAATTCAAAAAACAAAAGCAAGGAAGGATTATGACCTGGTATAGCACATCGAAGATAGTCTGAGAACTTGAATCTAGGAGCATGTTCACCCTGAATTTATGCACATAATTTCCTCCATCATGTGTTTCATCGTTTGGAGAATCCTTGGTAATATTTTCCAAATTCCCATGGTCATCAAATGTTGTTAGGGGTTTCAAACCTATACCCATGCCATATGAACCATATGGCTCCAATCGTCCACCATTGTAGGCATAAATTCACCATAAAAATACCATTGCCCACAATAAAACTACTTATGTCGCACCCTGCATTTTTTCCAATAGGGGTTTCATAATAAGACAAATCTCTGTCACCGCTAGTACCTATGCCCTCTCTATTGCATTCTGACAATTTTTTAGTGAGCTCATTTCTTTCTACGTTCCTCCATGGAGAAAAAATTCACAACTAGTAAGACAACACAAGAGCCATAGAATGAATCATGTTTAAAGCCTCTTCCCATGCCTACACAATTAAAAAACAATACCATGCAAGAATATTTGCCAAGGTTTCTATATCATTCCCATGCTTTCGCACGTGGGGAGAAAACTCACCATTAATTTGTAGGATGTGTGCCATGTGAAACATCAATGCAAGGAGTCTCATTGAGAGCCCTTTTACATGCACTTGCATTTAAATATCATTCCTTGTTGGTCTACCACATCAATATTGATAAGGAAGCATTGGATGACATATATGCTGATAATAATGTAAATGAAGAAGACTTCTAGTTTTACAGGATTTATAATCCATATTACTTGAATAATTATGATCTTATGTCCAAAGCTTTGAGATTGTCTTTTTATAGCATGGATTTAGTAATTTTGAATCAGTTTCTTCATTTATAACTTTTCAAAAGGTTGCTTCTTAATGACTCGACACTTAAATGTACATGGAAATCACCGTTAAAAATAGTCATTTTATCATGGGCTTAGCAAATGTTAATTTTGTTTCAATTTATTTTAACCACATGTGTTCCCCTTTCTTATTATGCATTGAATAATGAAATGTCAATTATTGTTTACTTAATATTATTCACAGTATTGAATAATTCTATGAACTTTACTATAGTAATTTTCCATCTTGCACTAATGAACAATGTTGATGAACGGTAGACAACTTAATTTATCATTAAAAATTTTCCAAATAATGTGGTTATCTATATACAATAGCTAATATTTTGTCATAAATTTACCACATCCAACCTATCATTGAAATGTTGTCGAGGACAAGTGCCATTAAGGTCACTCAAATGCTATTAAGGTCACTCAAATGTTGTTGAGGACAAGGGAATGTCAATGTCAAGTACACCATACATTGCATCATCATCATCATCATCAACATCAACATCAATAAGTGCATCATTAACAACATCATGGTCATCATTGTCCTCATCAACAAATACATCATCAATGATAGGGTCACTCATATCCCATTATGGTTCATCATCAGTCATCACCATTTTGATCCATGTCATGTTGTTACAATCACTCAAATGCGATTAAGGTCACTAAAATTTTGTCGACAACAACTAAATGTCAGTACAACCATTTAGGTGATATTAATATGTCTCTCACATGTCATTATTAACATTTAAGTTCGATTAGGATCAATCTATATTGAGAAGTATTATGACATGCATCATCATCATGGGAATCAATGTTGTCGTCATCATCATCATCAATGCCATATGATACATCAACATCATCTTGATCATTATCCTCATTATCATCCTCATCTTCAGCATTAAGTACATCATTAACAAAATCATTGCCATCATTGTCATTATGGTCACTCATATGCCATTAGTGTTCTTAATCACTCATTGCCATTAGGATTCATGTCATGTAATTGTTAAGGTCATTTATATGTCGTTATAGTCATTTTGATGTTAATAGGGTCGTTTAGATGTCATTACAGACTTTTTGGTTCCATTAGAATCAATTAGGATCCAAAAGTGCTACCACATGCATAATCATCATTGGCATCCACATCGCCATCATCATCATACAATAAATCAACACCATTGTCGTCATTGTATTCATCATCAATATAATTGCAATAATACTAAGAAAGGAACCCTACTACCTCATAGGAATGGATGATATAGTCTTATACTTATCAAATCATATCCATACACTCCATAATTATCGTAATACATCATTTTCATGTTGTTAGGGCCAATCAAATGCTATTAGGGTCTATAAAATGTGTTGGGGACACTCAAATGCCATTAGAGCATTTTAGGTGACATTAAGGTAATCAATTACCCCTCATAAGGATTAATCAATATCCAACAGTTCCATGATTATGATCATTTAGGTGACACTATGATAAATCAAGATCCAAAAGTACTATCACATAAATCATTATCATTGACATCGACACTTACATTGGTCACTGACGTTTACATTGATAAATTTGACCTTAGTCAGACGTTTTCGAAACACAATTCCTAGCTCTAAGCCTAGGGAAATTCCTAGTGCTATTCCAGACGTTTTTTTGAAGGCTATTTTGGGTGTTATATGGGATGCTTTTTTGGACGCTAATTGGGACATTAATTGAGATGCTAATTATCATCCAAAATAGCACCAACTTTTAAATTGGGACGATAATTGGGATGCTACGTGGGACGACAATTTGGATGCTAATTTGGATGCTAATTGGGACGACAATTTGGATGCTAATTGGGATGCTAATGATTCATCGAAAATAGCACCAACTTTTAACTTGGGACGCTAATTGGGATGCTAAATGGGATGCTAATTGGGATGCTACATGGGACGCTACTTGGGATGCTACTTGGGACACTATTTGGGACGATAATTGGGATCCTAATTAGCGTCCCAAATAGTGCTAAATTTTAAAAAGGGACACAAATAAATCCATTAAAAGCGCCATCCTGTGGAAAAGCATCCACTTTGTCCAAAAAATGATGAAAAATACAGTAAATTTGATAGTGGACGCTAAAAAGGAAGCTAAAAGAGACGCTAATCACAAGGTTTTGTTGTAGTGACATGATGATTTGTTTTGTATATTGGGCATAAGCCAATTGTTGAGGATATATATGTATATATATGGTTTGTGCTTGGCATGGACACTGAAGCACATGATTGATGAAATGTTTGTGTTAGGTGTGGACCCTGAAGCACATGATTGATGAAATGTTTTGTGTTGGGCGTGGACCATGAAGCACATGATCGATGAGATGATTTGTATTGAGCGAGAGGATTTGGAGCACATGAGTACTTAGATTTTTGTTGAGAATAAATATCTAGAAAACATGAAAATATAATTGGAAATGTTGGAAATAAGCTCTAGATCATTCCATGTTGATGTTGAGCATAAGCTCTGGAGCATCGCATCTTTGGCCATTATATCCCTAGGTGAATCATACAAGTACATCCTAGAATTTAGTGTTGAGAAAAAGCTCTAGAATTGTACTATGTTTGTAACTCCCTTCTATAGGCATTGAGTATGGGCTCTGGTAAGCGCTAGGGGTTACTGAAAAGAATTTAATAATTTCCGAGCGAAAACCGCTTGAGAAAAATATTGATCATCATCATACTTATTTATAACTGGTTAAATGAAATTTTGAATTTCTATATTCTCATCAAAGTACTGAAGAGCTACCACATTATACGAGGGTAATCCAACATGCAAGGATGTTTAGAGTTACCTAGCCTAATAGACCTAAGCCATCTTATTATTCTTGCACATTGATCTAGGAACAAAGAATCAATCTCATGAAGGAATAATCAACAAATAACTCATGAAATGGTGTTAATCGAAACCATAATGGTTTCCTCTCTATATATTCAATAAACAATGAATAGTTACAATAATAATGTCAAGAAATAGCTTGAATCAATGAGAAATTCGAATACCTTAGGAGGTCATTCGAAATCAATGAGTGAGTCTGGCTTAACTAACTCTAAACCATTGGTTTACACTCCGTTAACCACTTGACCGAAACCTTAATTCACTCACCAAACCCTAACTGAAGTCAGAGTGCAATAAATGACTGAATCTCAACTGAAGCAGATCAAAAACATGTCATACCAATCCAACCATCAAGTGCTAGTGCTCAATGACTTCAATGAACCCCGATGAGGTTAACTGAAGTTGAACTGATCATCAGAAGTTGGTGGAGGCACCCCTGTTGACTCCAGATCATTAAATAATATATTGAATGAGAGGGGTTGCCTTAACTGATTGGTTGAACTGATTGTAACCACCAGTTAGCATTTAGGTGCATTAATATCACTCATATCGCCCCTGGAGTGCTCCAATTAGCCTCCTTGACTGTAGGAGAAGGCTAAGTTATCCTCCTTGACTATAGGTAGGCATGGGTGTGACTGGATGATGTTATTTAATTCTCCAATGATGTCAATTAATGTCAGGTATACTTAGGATAGTGGTTTAACTAGGTCAATATCACCAAAAAGAGTGTGTATGGTGGTAAATGTCTCCAACACCCCCCCTTGAGCTATACTCAGGAAGAGTTAGAAAAATAGATGCATAAAAATGCTAGGTACATGGAAACTAAGGCCATAGGTCACCTTGTATAATGCTGAAACTGAAACAATGCTCAAAACATACTAATTGAGGAAAAGAGGGAAAACCCAGTGGGAAAAAAAACCCCTCAAGATGAACACTGAAAGTAGTCTGAATCACCCTAATGAACTCACCCCCAATAGTGAATGGAGGTAAGTGAAATTATTTTCTGAAAATATCTTGATGAAGATGTCTGCAATCTGCTCATCAGTTAGGCAGTATTGCAGAATGATGGTCCTGTCATGCACTAGCTCCCTGATGTAGTGCATGTGAATTTCTACATGCTTGGTCCTCTACCTGGTAACTAGATCCATGGATGTCTTAATAACACTATGTTTGTCACAAAAGAGGACAGTGGACAAAGTACTACAAAGATCAAACTCTGAAAGAATGCCTTGCAACCAAACTGCTTCAATGCAAGCATTCACCGCTCCTCGATACTCGGTCTCTGCTGAAGATAGTGCTATGGCAGCCTGATTTTTGATTGACCAGCAAATGGGGCCACCACCAAACATGAATACATATCTATAAGTTGACTTCTGATCAATAGAATCACCCACCCAATCAGAATCTGTGTATCCAACCAGCTGTAGCTCGGAGTCTACAGCATAGTGAATGTCGTAGGTCCTGGTTCCCTAAATATACTAGAGGATCCTCTTGGCTGCCTTCCAATGAATATCATGAGGCTGTTGCATGTATCTTGATACAACATTCATGACATAACAAATATCAGGCATATAACTTTTCAAGTACAACAAGCTACCAATCAGTTGTCGATAGATAGTGCAGTCCAGGGGAGGTGTGTGTTTTCCTTTTTCAAGGATGATCCCTGAAAGGAAAGGGAATCGTGCAGGCCTACATTCAACAATGTTAAAATTGAATAATAGGTCATAAGTGTATTTGGACTAAGTGACCATAATCCCATCATAATTTTGCTCGATTTTGAGCCCCAAAAATTGTTTTAGAAGCCCCAAATCACTCATTTCAAAGGCATTGTCGAGAGCAGTTTTGATGGATGAAATGGAAAAAACTATGCTACCTGTGATTAGTAAGTCATAAAAATATAAAAAAATGATAATTATATGACCATGATGCTGCTATAAATACACATTTGGGTCTGATATACATCTCTGAAATTTTTGCGAGAGAAGAAAGGCATCCATCTTGGAATACCACTCTCTTGGGGCCTGTTTTAACTTGTATAGTGACTTCTTTAGCTTGCAAACCAAACATGGATCAGTGATTTATCCCTCAAGATTATTCATGTATATATCCTCATGAATATATGCATTCAAAAAGGATGACTTAACATCCATGTGATGCACCTCCCAGTGCTTGGATGCTGAAATTGCCAAAACAAGGCAGATGCAGGGGCCATTTTTGCAACCGGTGCAAAAGTCTCATGGTAGTCCACTCCTTGGACCTGAGAGAAACATTTTGCTACCAGAATTGCCTTATATTTTTAGGTTATTCCATCATCAGAAACCTTTTTCTGAAACACCCACTTGCATTGAACCAATTTCCTTCCCGGAGGAAGAGAAACTAGCTCCCAAGTAGTGTTTTTCTGAAGAGAATTCATCTCTTCATCCATGGAAACTTGCCAGTTGGATCATTCCGAGCATGGTAGTAAGATTTTGGATATGAACTAATCATCAAATAGCATGTTTTGGACAGAAAATTATCATAACAAGAGAGCGCAATACCCGCTCTTTGGAAATCAGACTAGGTTCTCCTTGGATCGGCTGGATTTCCAATGTTGTCTCCTCCAGAGGAGAGTGTCTGTTGGGCCCATGTAGGAAGATGATTTTGCACTTCAGGTTCTGATTCAGAATTTGATGATTTATGCACACTAATATAATAAATAAGAGGATCCAAATCAGGGTCATCACCCCCAATTTCATCATCCAAATATTCAGTAGAAATTCTATTCTTTGCAGTTGCAAAGCCCTTCTTTTCTCAAGTGAAATTCAGGCCCATGCAGTGGACCTAAACACCCATAGGTTCAACACATCTGGCTTGTGTCCAAAGTATACTTCAAAATGAGTCTTTCCTTTCACAGATGAATGCGGAACCCTGTTCTAAATGTATTCTGCAGAATGCATGGCTTCATCCCACAAATTTGCAGCAAGCTTCCTTGACTCCAACATACAGGTGGTCATCTCCTTGAGAAACCGATTCTTCCTTTCTGCTACTCCGTTCTGCTGGGGAGTGTAGGGAATTGAATGCTGGACCTGAATACCAATTTGGGAGAATGTGTACAGCAATTCATTAATAACATAGTCCCCTCCATTATCATATCTCAAGATCTTGATCTTATGCCCAGAGGTATTTTCGATCAAGGCCTTCAATTCATAAAAAATTTCACATACTTCTGATTTCTTGTTGAGAAAGAAAACCCATGTATACCTTGAAAAATCATCAATAAAATTAAGGACGTACCTTGACCCATTCATGGATGTGATAGGAATTGGACCACTAATATCAGAATGTATCAGCCCCAATATGCCTATAGCTCGATTTGCCTTCCCCCCATCAAACTTGTGCTCAAGGTGTTTTCCAATCACACAACCCTTGCAAATTCCTGTGGTTGCCTTGATGACTGGGAGGCCTTCAACCATGGATTTTTTATATAATTTCTGCAAATATTTGAAATTAATATGGCCAAACCTCTCATGCCATAGCCTACTAACCTGATTTCCATGAGTTAGCAGAGCAGTGGGCTTTGCATCCGCTACAAAGTGAGAGAACTCATAGGCTTTTGCATGATGATTTCCAAGGCCTTTTGCATTGAGTTTCTTGGATGCAATTTATGTTATCTCAACATCATTTGGGATGAAAGAGACTCTCTTAGGCATTCTTATATGTGTCATCTCATAGACAATAAGGACATTTGCTGCTAGAGACGGTACATATAAAACATTAGAGAAAAAACCATTTTCAAGATCTAAAGTACCTTGTCCTTCGGAAATGATGGTGGAGTCATCTCCCATGTGGATGGGGATGGATTTTCCAGTCTCCAAGGATGAAAATGATTCTTTTTCATCCATCATGTGATTCGAAGCTCCAGATTCAATCAGCAATTCTTTGGACTACGAAGTGTTTTCCATGAGGGCATGACCTTTCTCATGCTGTGGTTCTCGATCTTGGTGATCTCTACTCTGAAAGCTCTCTGAAAGATTGATGTGATTCCTCTCAAGGAGAGAGGTTGCTTCATCAAGATTTTTCTTCATGCAGGCATGTTCAGGGTGAAAACCATTCCCGCAGTAAGAACACTTGACTTTTCTTTCCCATTGTGCCCTTTTCCTTTGTTCTTCCTTGAGCCAGAAGATTCATCATGCTGCTAGTTTTCAACTCTAGGATTGGGAGCATCAAATTTAGTTTTCTAATTTTATACTGCTTTCCTTTACCCTTCAGATCTTTGGCCCCCAAGACATCGAGGGCTTGATCATGGGAAGAACAGATGATCCCCATCTAGACAAGCTTATCATGTTCATTTGTTAGGGACTCAATGAAGGAATTGAGTGTAGCAATCTTCCATCCAAGGGTTGTGGGATTCCCTACACAGAATGTAGAAACAAAAAATGAATAATCATCCCCGAGTTTGGAGAGTATGGCAAGGATGAGATTATCATCCTCCTTCTCCACAATGCATTGCTTCAAGAGTAAAACAATATGCTTGAACTTTGTAAAGAAATCATTCAGAGTCTCGAAATTGGAAGGTTGGAGAGACATGAGTTTTATTTTTGAGTTGGTAAACACTCAAGTCATCATGCTTTCCATCTAGAGATTCCAATTTGTCCCATATTTCTTTCGATGTCTTCAAATCCGTAAGATGGAAGAGAAGGTCTCGAGAAATAGAGAGGCACAAGGAAGTGAAGGCTTCATCCTTCTTGTTCAAAAATCTTGATTTTTCTACGGCAAATCCAGGCTCAAATTTAGTGTCCATGGTGACTCTAAAAAATCCTTTGGAGTGCAGCTAAATCTCCATATTACTTTTGTATGAGTGGAAATTGTATGGAGTCAAGACATCTAGTGAGGAGGCCATCTGGATGTGCTGGAGCGAATGCATCACCTGTAGAAGCCCGAAAATCAAAACATAAAGGGAAAAATAAGGTCTAACAGCCTGCACATTCTAGGCTTTCATCACACCCAGCATAGTCAATCAAGTAAGCTTTATCAACAAGTTCTTTACTTAGGATATTGAGTGGTAATCCTTGGCTTCTAGTGCATTGTTGGATTTTTGAGATATTGCTCACTTTTCATGGAGAAATATGTCAGAAATCTTTTTTTAGAGAGACAGATCTTCATCCCGCCATATGCTCTAATACCATATTATTCTTGCACATTGATCTAGGAACAAAGCATCAATCTCATCAAAGAATAATCAACAAATAACTCATGAAATGGTGTTAATTGGAACCAGAATGGTTTCCTTTTTGTATATTCAATAAACAATGAATAGTTACAATAACAATGTCAAGCAATAGCTTGAAACAATGAGAAATTTGAATACCTTAGGAGGTCATTCGAAATCAATGAGTGAGTCTGGATTAACTAACTCTAAACTATTGGTTCACACTCCGTTAACCACTTGACCAAAACATTAATTTACTCACCAAACCCTAACTAAAGTTGGAGTGCAATAAATGACTAAATCTCAACTGAAGGAGATCAAGCACATGTCATATCAAGCCAACCATCAAGTGCTAGTGCTCAATGACTTCAATGGACTGCGATGAGGTTAACTGAAGCTAAACTAATCATCAGAGGTTGGTGGAGGCACCCCTGTTGACTCCAGATCATTAAATAATAATAAATAATCATTAAATAATATATTTAATGAGAGGAGGCACCTTAACTNATAGCAATTAGGTGCATTAAAATCGCCCAGATCACCCCCGGAGTGCTCCAGTTAGCCTCCTTGACTATAGGAGAAGGCTCAGTTAGCCTCCTTGACTATAGGTAGGCATGGGTGTGATTGGATGATGTCAATTAATGCTCCACTGATGTCAATTAACGTCAATTACACTTAGGATAGTGGTTTAACTAGGCCAATTTGACCAAAAAGAGTGTGTATGGTGGTAAATGTCTCCAACACATCTATCTACTTGACCTCCATGAAGAAGTGTCGTTAAGTCTAGGGATCATGACACATGATGCTCGAAGGAAAAAGCTAACAAGTATTTTAGTACTATGTACTTTATACATAGTATGTATAAATAATTAATTATAATTAATTATATAATTAATTAGAGAAAGAAGAGAAGCTCCACCAATTACTATTTATTATTAAAGGATTTATAAATAGTGAAAGATCTATGAAAGATTTACTAGGAACTAGTTAAAAGTTCCTAGGTTAAGAATTATAAATTACCCCAGTAAATTTAAAATGGTTAAATCAAGAAATTGAGGATTTCTTGATTTAACTACCCCTTTGACTGAAAAGTCTTCCTATAAAGACTCAAGCCAAGCAAAGGCTTGGAGTTCTGATTTTTATCTAGGAGAATTATTATTCTACCTGTTTTTTATCTCAAGTGTTTTCTTGGAGACCTGCTCATGAAACTGAAGGAGGATTGATTCAGAACTGATTACTAGATCGGAAACCCTACCTTAGGATCTCTAAGCTACTTTCATGTTGGAGTCCAGCTCAAGGGAGTCCAGATTTAAACCAGGAACGGTTCCAGGTTATGGTTGGGTGGAACGTGGTACTTCCCAAGTGATTTGTTTGTCAAACAGAGGTTAGATCTGCATTGCATTATTAATGCTGGTTATTTAAATGTGCAGGTGCATCCATTGACCAAGTTTCAAATTCAGGTATGAAACCCTGGAAAACTTATTCTATTTCATTTCCTAAAGATTCATTACTTCTTATGTTAAGTAATGTATGCAATGTAATTTATAACCCTAAGGGTTAGTTTTTATGGTTAACAAACTGCTAGGGTTTGTAATTACAATATACTAATCTTATGCTCGAGAATTTTTATTATATGTTGTTTATGTTCAGGGTGGTATCCTTCATAAATGAAACCATATTTACTAGGTGTTGATGTTAGTATTATGTTTATAATGTGTTCTCTGTATTTAAAACTCTGCTGACATATTTCATTTGTCAGAAGAGGCTTGCCCTAGAATTTTAAATAAACTAGTTCAGTAATAATTAATTAAAATATTATTTATGCTAAACTATACATGTCTATATTTTAAATTAGATCTACTAAGAAACAAGTTCATGTAATAAGCAAGCTAAACAAGTTATGAAATACCTTCCCAGTTCTGCTTCATATAATCATATAAAACAAAAATACTTTACATAACTAAATCAAACATTAAATTTAATCAAAGGGATATCATGACCATCCATTGTCATCCATGTGGTCGTTATCAAGACTCTGTCCTAAGACCTACAGTTTTAACATCTATATTAAAATACCATAAATCACATGATTTATATCTTTAAAAGTCCAATATAATATCCATAATAAACATCCCCCAAAATTTTTCTAAGTAACAATTCATCTAAATTTGTATTTTTAAACAGAGGTCGTGGTATCGACCCTCACGGGTTATAGCTTCAATTCATAAAAAAAATAAAAACTCCACAATAAGAACCTTAACATAAATCATCACCATAATCAAAATGCATAAAAAAATCCATAGAGTAAATACCCAATACCATTTCTATTATTTCTAATAAAATATTTCACAATTTGAAATCGCCCTAGCCCAAATCGATGAAGGTCGTATACCTAGTCACCAGCCACGACCAAGTTTTCCAGATCTAAACACACGGTAGTAATCACATAGGCCATGATATACTGTAAGCATTCGGGTTGTGTTTCTACCAACACATCTAATCTCTTTTAAATGACGATTCAAGCAAGAATAAATGATTTTTATAAACCCATTGTTTATATCGCCTCACAGGCCACGATTCACACCAATTCCCATATAATTAAAATTCCTATGCTAGCAGAGAGGTCGCCAGACTCCTGCAATAGCAAGGCCTTGGCCACTAAAAATTTTAATACATAGTCTGATAATTATAACCCTACTGTAAGCATTGGCCACTAGGGTTCCCAACCCGTGGTTTCTTCCACAACCCAAATTACATAAAAACCAATTAACCGTAATCAAATAAACTACAAGCTATCGCATCACTGTGGGAAGGCTCATGCCATTTATGCCATGACCTTTACCCATGCTGTTGAAATATTACATTTACCAAACTAATTAATGGAAATTACACACATAACATCCAATAAGGCATATTCCTCTGTTTCTAAAACCCCAACATATTTAAAAACAGTGCCCAATAAAAACACAGAATGAAATCGCATACACCATCTATGAAGTTAACCATTACTTTTTATAAAAACCATACATACATATATTTACAAAGAGATCCCAAATGTATGTACAAAGTCGCCATTAAAGGCCGAGAATATGGTTTTACATAGGTGTGCCAATGGACTATGGCACCATTGCTTGCAATGGTCCAACTCATTGCTATAAAAGCCCAAAACCAAAACATTAACAATTTATATAACTGAAATAAAATTAAACAGAGCCGAATGGCCTAAGAAACGATGCATGGCATAGCACCTCCATTTTAAAAATAACCAGGTCTATATTCAAAGCCCGAAGATGAAATCGAATTCGTTACAGTATCAAACCCCAACCAAACAACCAGGCGAAACATAGCTAGCCACAGGATTGAAGGGTGACAAGCATAAGCTATATTATCAGGATTATAGTGGCCATCAGTGCAAGGCTTGGAGTCAATAGTGTCATAGTCATGCTGCTCCTCCACTCCTTTCGGCACCTGCAAGAAAAAACCAAATGGGAATGAGGAGCATTCCATCTTAACAAACTATAAACCAAATAATGTGGAGGCTTATAAATTTATGCAGGCATACCACACAATCTGGAGGCTTCCTCCATGGCCATTCCTCTGCATAGAGCCAAAACGATGAAACCCCAAATGACGATGCAATGCACATCCTTTGTGAGCCAAGCCTAAGGGGAAGGCTGTCACATTTTTCAACGAGCATTAAATGCACCAGGATAGAGTCCATTAACAATTTACCAAACCCACTCCCATATTCAATACTTTTTACAATGTATCATGTAATACCATCCGCCATACCAACGCCTAAACCCTCGAATGTATGGTTTATACCATATAACATGTCACCCCAAACTCTAACATCAACATTAAAATATTACAAATCTTGCACAATGATAGTATTACTGTTGGAGGAGCAAGTTAGTATGCCAACTTGGATGATAGCCGACTTAGTAAATTAGCCAACTAAGTCGGTCAGTCAACTAATGAGAGATTAGGTCGGCCACCTAGTGTCATGTCGGTTGAGTGAACCAATAGGTAGTTATTTGTAACTGTTTCTAATTCATATATATTAGGCTATTGAGCTAGATGAGAACTATGTTCAGTTCTCTCTATTGTATGGACCCTTTCACTATAATATAATCTGTTATTCTACTTACTTGTTCTTGTCTCTTGTCTCTATTATATATGTCTATATTAATGTGTATTATTGGTAAAACTATGTGATATGTGAGATTACAACATTGGTTCCGTTGCTGGTAGTACATGTATGAGATGTATACAAGTAGATGATATCAGAACAAGAGATTAAGGACTGGTGGGAACGTCAAATAGCAAACTACTTGCAAAATTACGCATGAAGAAACATATTAATGACTGCTCAAGCAAAAGAAAGGTTCTTTACCGAGACTCATGAGAATTTTGTAGAATCATTTCCCCATCTTTTGAAGAAACTCCTGGATGAAAAAGCCGAAAGCGATTAAAGACCAACAGCTGCTAGAAAAACTAATTCAAGGGGGAAGAACAAACCTATCGGAGTGGTTCCAAAAGATCGTCGATGCATTCTGCGAGGAGCAATCCATAGAGGAAATAACTTTGGTGGAAAATATCAAGAATAAATTCTACACAGACCTCACCAAACAATTCTTGTGTTCCTTAGGGACCTTGCTATTCAAATTTCTGATCAAGAAAGGAGTAGGTCATATTGTTGAACCTCGTCCATTACTAGGTGAACAACCACAAAATATTAACTGGGTGGAGAAACAAAAGAAGTTGGAGAAATTCATTGCCGAAAGGGAGTGGGAATACTTCCTAAGAAAGTGAACAGAGCTATCTGGGATTTCTAAAGCGTCGGGTAGGAAATGGGGGGGTAGCTGGTCATATGTCGGGGTAAAGTGGAGAGCATTCTAGTCAAATAAAGAGAAACCATTCACCAGCAATGAGAATTCGACCTAAAAGGGAAATTGAAAGGACAGTATCGCATAAAGGTATGACAGACTTTCATAAAATAGAGAGGGAGAAGAGGCTACAAAGAAGGGAAGAGAGAAGAAAAAGAGCCATAGAGCTACAAAGAGGAATGAGCACTAGGGTGACAGACCAAGAGAGAAGTCCACCAGAGTCGAGTCATGACCGACATGAGGAAGGTGTGGAAAAAAAAGCTTCCCCTATGGAAGAATATTTGTGGATAGAGTAGCAAGAAGCTCTCCAATTAGAAGTCCCCCAGGAGGTAAGACCTTTATCTCCAATGGATCCGAGTACTAGGATACAAACAATTGTTGAAGAGGAACTCAGACAAGGAGCTAGTCACCTTGGTATTCAGAGCCGACTAGACGACGAGAGAAAAGATGATAATCATCTAATTATCTGTCAACTAGAAGAAGGAAATTGGGTCATGCTTCAAGCATTACCCTCCAACTGGAGTATCCACTTACTTTACCCGACACATGAAGGAGAACCCCCCTGCCAAATACGGATTTGGAAGATAAAGAAAATTTGGAGCTGCAGACAAATAATTGCAGTTGGACATCGACGAGAGAAGTTGACCCATACCGACTGCTTGTCAGAGAAAAAACGACAACCAAGATGACCAACGAAAACGAGATTTCTTTTGACAATAGTTCTTCATAGAAGAATAAACAAAATAACCCACTATCCCCACGACCTCCTAAGGAAGACAGTGATAGTGACTCTGACATGGGTCACGGGACAGCACACATCCCTCTATATGAGGGCGATGAGGAACCTAGATGACATTGGTTCGTCTGTGAGTCGACTTGGGAGGCCAACCAATTTACTGATGAAGAAAAAAAGATGGCGCAATTCACCGGTGCCTTAAGGAAAAGGGAATTAACTTGGTATATGAACTTTTTTTAGAGAACCCCACGAGCAACAAAATCCGAAGTCAAAGCACAATTTCTATTGTTCTTTAAAACTCCAGATGCAAAACATCTGGCAGCAAAGAATTTAAAGACAACATCACAAAATCTAGGAAAAACTGTCTGCGACTACACCAAACACTGGAAAGACCTTATGAGCTAGTTGGATTATGTCATTGATGAGAAACTATTAATCCAGTGGTTTCTTGCAGGTATGTCACAGAAGATTCATTGACACATCATTCTGGAGACATTCAAAACTTATGAAGACGTGGTCACAAAATATCTACAAGTAGAAATGGATGAAGACATTCCACCATACTCCACGGATCACAAACTAGAGGAACAACTTGAGATCATGCAGAACTCTCTAAAAGAGATAGACCTTAATATTCAAGATATTTGGTGCATGAAGTGCTCGACAACCGGACATTCAAAGGACAACTATCGATAGGATATTAGCTGACAAGATGTTTGATTTGTGCAAACAAAATGTTTATACAACATCTATTAGGAGCATGGAGAGCATACCACAAAATATTTCCCATTCAACATGAAGAATGGAAAAGCATCATGGTGCACAATCTGTGAAACTAAAAATCACAACACCTCCGACTACCACCTAAATCTAAAGAATCAACAAAATTATCAGGAAGTATATCAGAATAATGCAGTTGCACAAAACAATGAGAAAAACAACCAAAATAATCAAAGGTATGAAGTTCGTCGGTACGAACGTCTGTTTGACAACCAACATGGAGGCTATGGAAGTCAAGTTCGATTCTCTGGGAATCAAAACAATAAACCACGTCAACCCATCCAATGATTCACATGCTACAAGGAAGGACACTGACATGCATACTATCAATACAAGGACATGACTGACCTAAAATTCTATACTAATTGTGGTGTAGGGGATCATTCATTAGAGGATTTCCCTATTATGCTTGAAAAGATAAATAAAAAGAAGAATGTTAATGTCTTGTTGTGTGTCCAAAAACATGATATTGACAATAAAAAGAATTTACATATCATAACCCGACAAGGGACGAAAACTGGGAATAATAACCCCCAAATAAGCAAGATAAAAGAAAAAAATGTTTATCCTGACCCAGTTAAAGAAAAAAATATATATAAAGATGCAACAAATATATTTAAAGAATTTGCTCGAGAGGAAGAAGAAGATGATAATCAATAGGACACAGTAAAAGAGCTAATACAGTTGGTACAAAAAGATAAAACAATATTGTAATTCATCAACTTACTGTATAAAATAAAACACAACAAAAACACCGAAAAACAAACAAATAATATCTACAGCTTAAACCAAAAAGATAAAAGTGATGTCGACCCACTTGTCGACTTGGAAATTGAAGGATACCATGTCCGACAAGTTGTACTTGGTTTCGGATCACAGGTAAATATTATGACTCGAGACACATGGGAATAGTTAGGCAGACCTCGATTATATGAATCATACATATACCTGAAACTAGTAGACCAAGGCCTAATTGAACCTATTGGAGTCTAGAAAAATGTCAACACAATGATAAAAAGTATATCAACTAAAGTCGACTTTGAAATTATTGACCGTAAGGAAGGATCCAGCTCCTTCCCAGCATTAGTAGGTCGACCTTGGGGGAGAAAAATGAAAGCCTCAATATCCTTGGAAAAAGAAAGAATCAAATTAAAGGGGAATGGACAAAAATTCATAGTACCCATTCATCCATCCCAAGGAGAACCTTGGATAGAACCAATTGACGAAGAAGTTGACATCCGAAAACTATATCAGAAATAGAATAATGAATATTACAAAGAACCTAGTGCATATGGTGAACTTTACTTAGGAAACCAAGACTCAGTAGGATACAATTCAGATGCAAAACTATATGATTGGGAGGTCAAAAACTATGAAACAAAAGCAAGAGGATGCTGGACTATTCAAAAAGTACAGAAGAAACCATTCAAACAATGCTTTGTGGTATCCAGCATCCCAAAAATATTTGAAAAGAAAATTAGGGAATATCCTACATTACAACCAACAAATATAAATACCACAAAAATCCCAAGGTATAAAGAAAGAGAATCACCAGTTATGCATGTAGAGTAAGTATCCAGGAACATCGGTGAACATGGACGACTACAAAGTTTAGTAGAAACTTTTACAGGACAAGCAGCTAGATGGTGGGATAACCATCAGTCAAGATTACAGAGATGGACAACAACTTCAACTTATTTTGTAGAAATTTTTGGAGGAAAGAAGTTAACCAACTAGGCTCAGATACCTATATTTACCCAAGGACAGGATCCAGAAAACCATATAAAGATATGTGAAAAAGAATGGAGAAGACTGGGATATAAGGATGAACATACATGGCCACACTTCTTTCCATCAACACTCGCCAACTTACTGGAAAAATGGTACAAGATGGAAGAAGCTCGAGGTGAAACATTTCTATGGCATGAACTTAAAGAAAATTTTATCAAAGATTTCAACTTTGAACCCCAAAATGAGAATTTGGTCGAAACTGCAAAATAGATCAAAGCATTCGTACAACCGATAGAAAACAAAACCCTAAGGGACAACTGACCGACAATAAACTGTAACAACATAGAAACTGGGACAATAACACAGTCAATGAGACTACAGTTGGAAAATGAAAAGTCAAAAGGGAAAATTTTTAGATGAAAATCAAATCATGTCAAAATGACCAAAACTATTCGCACAACACTCAAAGTTGAAACAACCGATAAGGAGGATAACGACCGAATAACTGCAGTAGACTTCCCTACCACATTCTCATAGTTTAAGGAAGGAAGTCGACCAATCAATGAAGCTAAAGCACCGGAATGGATAGATGCTAAAATTAAAACTAGAGAAGTCGACATATCAAATGATGATCGACCAAAAATAGCAAAAAATGGAGACTACTATTCTGAAGCACAAACAACAGAGATCACAAACCTACTGAAATAATTTCAGGATGTATTTTCTAGAGACTATAAGGATCTTATAGGTCTAGTACATGAAATGGGAAAAATTAAGATCGACATAAAACTTGATGTTCGACCTGTCAAGAAACAACCATATAAATTAGCTCACAAATACAAAGAGATAGTCAAGAAAGAGATTGATAACATGCTTGCAGTAGGAATCATCTACCCTATTGACCAATCAAAATGGGCAATTCCAATGGTGGTTCAACCAAAGAAATATGATCCAACCAAGCTAAGGATCTGTGTCAACTTCAGAGAAATCAATAAAGTTACATTAACACACCCATTTCCAACTCCTTATGTAGATGAAATCTTAAATGAGGTAGCAGGACATGAATGCTATTCGTTTACACATGGATTCTTAAGTTATAATCAAGTGCCAATAACTAAAGAAGACCGGAAAAAGACAGCATTCGTATGTGAATTTGGCTCATTTTCATACAGGGTTATGTCTTTTGAACTTAAAAATGCACCTACAGTCTTTTCAAGGATTGTGGTTAAAACATTTCAGGAGTACATTTACAAAACAATGGCAGTATATTTCAATGATTGGACAATATACTCTACACTAAAGGACCATTGTAAATGGCTAAGACTTATGTTGGAACGATGTCGACAGATCCAACTATCACTAAACATCGAAAAGTGCATATTTTTAACTCCTATAGGAATACTATTAGGGCATATCATTTGTAAAGAAGGTATTAAATTCAACTTCGCAAAAATAAAAATCATCCTCAAATTAAAACCCCCGATGAATCCAAAATAAGTCAGGGTACTACTTGGTCATACAGGATACTATAGAAAATTCATAAGAAATTATTCAGACATGACATACCCATTGGAATAATTTCTAAGAGATGATCAAGAATTTAATTGGATAGAGGAGTGTGACAGATCATTCGAAAAACTAAAAAGAAAGCTAGTCGAAGCACCCATCCTAAGGTTTCCAAACTGGTTTATCAAATTCCATGTACACATCGACGCATCAGGCCTAGCAATAGGATCAATCCTAACTCAGCCAAGAGATGATGGAATGGACTGTCCTATAGTTTATAGTATCAGGAAACTAAACAAAGCTGAAAGAAACTATTCGACAAAGGAAAGAGAAGCATTAGGAATGGTCTTTGCACGACAAAAATATCGACACTATCTACTAGCTAATCCATTCATCTTTTACACTGACCATCAAGCACTAAAATACCTCATAAATAAGCCTCTATGCCATGGAAGAATTTGTCGATGGTTACTTCTATTCCAATAATTTGAATTTGAATTCGTTGTCAAACTGGGTAAGCTAAATAACAGTCCCGACCACTTATCCTAAATCGACACAGGCGAGGAACTGACAGGAGTCGAAGACGACTTACCGGATGCACATTTATTTCAAATAGAAGCAGTCCCAACAGAGTTAGAGGAAATATCTCAGTTTTTAGAAGATGGACAAGTACCAGAAGGCATGAGTATGAAGAAGGAACAAATATTAGCCATGAAAGCTGCACCATATAGTCTCATAAATGGATTCCTATATAAATTAGGGTTAGACGACATTCTCAGAAGGTGCATACTAAAACATGAAAAAAATAATATCATGCATGAAGCACATTACAGACCTGCTGGAGGACACTTCCAAGTAGACACAACTGCAAAGAAAATCCAACAATCAAGGTTGTGGTGGCTGACACTCCACAAATATTGCAAAAATTTTGTAAGCTAATGTGACAGATGTCAACGGCTGGGTCAACCCGTTCCTAGTACAGAAATGCCCCTGATATCAGTAAACCCAAGTTTGACATTCAAAATTGGGCTATCAACTTCATAGGACCATTTTCTATACCAGCAAAAAGAACAGGTGTAAGGCACATAATAACTGTAGTCGAATACGTAACCAAATGGGCAGAGGCAGAACCAGTCGACACATGTTCCAACGAGATAGCTGCTGAGTTTATCTATGAGAATATCATTACCAGATTTGGATGTCCATTAACCCTAATAAGTGACTAGAGAACACACTTCATAAATAAAACTATTAAAACACTAAAGAACCAGTTCCAAATCGACCACTGTCGGAGTACAACATACCATCCTCGGTCGAATGGAGATATTGAAGCATTTAACAAAACATTAACAAAATGATTAACAAAAATATGTAATGCTGATAAAGACGACAGGGATGAAAAGATACTTGCATTAATATGGGAATATAGAATAGCATACAAGTGTTTAATCGACCAAACACCATTCCGACTAGTTTATGGATAGGAAGCAGTAGTTCCTCTACGCTTTCGACAAGATACACCTATTATCACAGAAATTTTACATGTCAATGTTGAACAAGGAAGAAAGGACTGAATATTGCAACTAAGTAAACTTGAAGAACACATACTAATCACGATCCAACATCAAGAAATCCAGAAACAACAACAAAAGGCATGGCATGATAGAAACATAAAAAACAAAAATCTGTCAGTAGGATACCTTGCCTTATTATACAATAGTCGAGTGAAAGGAAAACCTAAAATGCTACATACAGAATGGATGGGAACCTATATTGTCGAAGAGATACATACCAACGGATTAGTCTGACTAAGGATGTTACAAGGCATAATATTTCAGAAACTCGTTAATGGGACCTGACTAAAACATTATAGAAACTAAAACAAATCCATCTTAAAAAAAAAAAAGACCATAACGGTTAAACAAAAGCTATAAAAATCTAAAAAAAAAATTGAAAAGAAAAATAGTACAATACACGCAAAAAATAATGATAGAGAATCACCACTTCAACCACTGACATCATGCCCATAGATATAACACCATTGACCATTTTCATAATCGACATCGACCGATGACCTCAACAGTCCCATCACGCATTCATGACTTCAAGCACCAAAACCCAAGCACCATTAACAAACACTCAATTTTTCTCACTGGACCATTGTGTCCGCCATTAATACACTCATTGACAAAAACATCCAACATGTCCACTATAAATACTTAACCACCAAAGGATCATTCACTGCAATTCAAACAAAGAGCATCAGAGCAACCAGACGACTGAAAACCGAGCGCACCATAGTAAAATTGACCCTCAGATCGACAAGATGGCACCAAAATAGACCAAATCCTTATCCAAAACCAAGGAACTACAGACTGTAGAGACACCATTAGTAAGAAGACTGAAGAACATCAAGAATGATAAGGTGTAGAAGAGTTCATGGGAAAAACTATGGGTCGAGATAAAAGAATGGGTGTACATCAACAAGAAAACTACCCCAGCTACAGAGAAAATACAACATAGTTCCATTGAAAATTATGTCAATGCGTCGCTCATGGCCAGTTTCCGTGGCACAAAAGAAACAATGGTAAAGTTTATCATAAGCCGGTACAACAATGGTCAATTTTAATTCAATCAACGAGTCGACATATTTGGGGAAGTTATTTACAAACTGAGAGGTCTATCAAACAAAGGAGACCTAGTACCAGTTAGTATTAAAGAAGGATTGGTTGAAGAAGTAATAGGGTCAGCATCAGGAAAAAACATGAAGGGGTTGATGATTTTCCACATAACAGCTCGAACACCATAGATTGTGGCCAATATCATATCCATGACACTCACAATGGCAGGTCGTTGAAGTGACCTCAAACTAGATATGTTGGAGGCAGTAGACACCATTGCAACCAACAAAAAGGTATACAGATGGGCTGAGTATGTCGTTGACATGATCAAAAACATGTTTGAAAAATGCCAAGAGATGGGAGGAATTATTAGGTTCCCATCCCTTATCTTATGGATAGTAATGTACTCTTTGTGCCCTGTTCGGGACAAGCAATTTCATGAGCCGACAAGATTTCATATGTAGAGGTTCAAACCGTTTGCCCAGAGTGGAACAATGAAGGAACTTGCAAATGGAAAATTTTTATTGGAAAAATGGCTCTAGCAGCTAAAAGTCCACACAACTAGATGGAGGGTGCCTCAGAACATCCGAATAAATCTACCTAAAGAGGTCCACATTTAGCTCGAACTCAACCATACTACGGTGTGGTACATGTAGGGCGTGAAAACAAATGCAAAAACCCTCGACTACTATCTGGTAGTTGAAGACATCTTTTGGGAGCTATCTCAATGGGAGGGAACAAAAGTACCAATACCAGCAAAGGAAAATGAAACAGACTTCTTGATAGAGGAACCGCTGATAGACCAGGAGAAGGAGGAGGATTATGAGCTTAGCCTATACATCAGTACCTTTGTGTCGGAGGAGACACCAGTCGAAGGCCCTGGTCGACTACAAATAATAATCAAACCTCCGATGACACAAAGAGAAGAGACACATGCAGAACAACATGTAACCAATCTGGCTGAAGAAAATCTCATACTGACTCAAGAGCTAAGGGGAGAGATAGAAACCAAAAATCCAGAGTATGCTGCCACCAAAAAAATATATAACCAAATTTTGAAGGAGATAGCAGCCTCAATAAAAAGGAATAAAACACAGCAACAACAACAAGGGAAAGGTAAGCACAAGCTTATCATTTCAGAATCTTTAGAAGATGAGGAGGAACTAGTAGCTGTAACCCTATACATAATAGAAGATGCCGCAGCAAAAAAAAGTGTCGGTGGAAAGCCAATTTAAAAAATTTGTCTAGGCAGGGACACAGCTAGGTCGACCAAAGAAGGCAAAGAGAACACACACTTCGACGCCTGAAAATGTTGTGGATCTAGTGTCTCCACCCCCACCTCCATCTTCGACAAAAATAACAAAAAAGCTAATAGGAGAACATTTTTCAGTAAGCCCACTTAACTTATGCAAAAATTCTATGTCGGAGGCTATGAAGGAAAAGTTCAATCGTGACAGAGGCCTCCAAGCATACATTGAAAAACTGCCTGAGGTATTCACCATGGTGCAGATGCTCTCTATCAAAGCACCTTTTTTCGATGTCGGCGGATCTTGACTACCCATTTCCCAACCTGGCCAAGTACTCCAGAGGCTGAATACTATGGAAATAATAAGCTCGACGTTCCAAAGGAACCTTGACAAAGAAGCTAAAGTTGTCGCACGTCGGACCACATCTATCACTCTGACTAACCCCGAACCCCACCCACCAGCTTCTGAACTGACCACAGGTGAGGAAGAAGAAAATAT
The DNA here is from genome assembly GCA_001517045.1 of Pseudotsuga menziesii. Lineage (NCBI taxonomy): Eukaryota > Viridiplantae > Streptophyta > Pinopsida > Pinales > Pinaceae > Pseudotsuga > Pseudotsuga menziesii. Next base: position 461,716 of record LPNX010016911.1, read on the forward strand.
GGAGGACATAAATCAAGAAATCGACCAACTATTCTCTGAACCAGACTCACCCCCTCAGATCCACAATCCATCACCCATCCATACTTCCACCAATCCAATTACACTCAGCCATTCACCAACACCATCACCACCACCCCCCAACTCATAACCTCTAATTCAACAAGATGCACTAGAACCACCTCCACCACAACCATCAACACCAATCACATCCATTTCTGGACCTTCTGTACCCAACCAACTAGAGGCACAACCAGATGCAGTAGTCAGCCAACTGACTCAAACATAAATACCATCAATCATTGCTACCCATCAAACAAACAATCTGGATTTGACTCTTACAGGTACACAGGTGCCAAAATAAGTAGAAACACAGAAGCACAAGAAGAAGAAGGAGAAAAAGAAGAAGGACCATCATGGATAGACAACAATGGTCCACATCAGTCAACTTGGGTTGACCACTGCAGTCGATGCAACCAAGTTAAGGGATGGGGAGCTAGGACAAATCATTGAAACACTGGCAATTGAAGCAAAAACAAGGAGCTAGCAGAGATGTAAGGAACTCAACAACAATGAAAAAGAACAAGTTGAGTTTCTCAAAAAATGTAGAAGCCTTGTACAAACAGTGATACCAGGACCAGTAGAGGTTGACACCGACAAACCACTAGAAAGATCTTATCAATTGTTTGAGAGCGTGGTGTCGGTGCTGCAAGCACAAATTCAGGACACAAAAGAGGAACAGAAAGAAGAAACCATTCGATTATTGATGGAGAAGCACATAGCCTTTTCGAAAGAATACAAGGTGTTGCAAGATCACATGGAGAAGTCTATAATTACAGAAGAAATACTACAAGACTAGCCTGCTTACTATGGGCAAGTCTATCAGCAATCCAGGTAGACAAGACAGGAGATCCAAGTGCTCAAGAAAAGTAAAAGTACTAATGCAACACTCAGAAGCACAATTGAAGATCAAATAGTGCTGGAAACAGCCAAACTGCAGAAGCTCGAGTAAGAAGCACATCAGTGCGTACAACAAGCCATTCCAATCCTAGAAAAAGTAGACATCATCTGCCCATAGATGAGATGATTTCTAGAGATAGCAAAGTTAAAGGACCAGTTTGTGGGTCACGACATGGAGAAAATAGCAGAATTTCCCATTCAAGAGAAAGTGTCGATATTATCAAGCTTGACCACACTAACCATCGACATACAGAAAATATTATAGAGTTGGTCGTATTTTCAACATCAGTTGGTAGTGACAGCTAAAGAAATTGTCGAAGTATGCATACAGAAAAGACCAACCATCAGACTTCACAGCCCATGAATATCAAGCACAAGAATAACTACTTAGACAGACAAAGAAATTTTGGTACCTCCCTGTTTCTTCAGGACGAAGAAACATTTTGTTCGTGTGGGAGATGTTTGAGGAGAAAGTCGGTATGCCCACTTGGACGACAGCTGACTTAGTCGATTAGCTGACTGATTTGGTTAGCCGTCTAATGAGAGATTAGGTTGGCCACCTAAGGTTTTGTCGGTTGAGTGAACCAAAATGTAGTTATTTCTAACTATTTGTAAATCATATATATTAGGCTGTTGAGCCAGATGAGAACTCGGTTCAGTTCTATGTATTGTATGGACACTTTCACTATAATATAATCTGTTATTCTACTTACTTTTCTTGTAACTTGTCTCTATTATGTATGCATGTATTAATGTGTATTATTGGTAACCCTATGTGATCTATGAGATTACAACAATTACCATAAAACTTAGTCATAGGTTGCACTAGTCCAAAGTCTAAGAACCCTTTCTTAGGTATGTAGATAATGTCTAGTCCATAGGTTTAGAGTTTAGGGTTTTAATACCATAGTATCAAGGTGTTTAGGCTTAATCACCATGGCATACAAAGTATGCCATGATAATATATCGGAATATCAAATACAAAGCTCTGCTCTCAAACCATTAATAACCTGCCAATAAAAGAACATAAAAAATGTTAAAAAAAATATATAGTAAAGACTAATATGTACAAATAGTTTATATAACAAAATTAAGACATAAGAAGTAAATGAGCAAATAATCACTGAATGGACAAGATATTAATAAGACAATATGAGTTGATTCTGAAGAGATCGAAAGTTTAAGTAGAGCATGTAATTCCGCATGAGTAATAATGATCCCCTTTGGGTAATTTTTACCAGCCTATAAAAAAAAATTTCAATTTTTCGGGACATTACAGACTCATTCTCCCATGACAATTTGAGAGGTAAAGGTGTTTACTTGTTCGCAGTCTTACTTAGTTCTCTGAACTAAGGCATCTATTTTATTTTAGATGCAGTTCATACTTTGCGATGGGGTCTTGTTTAAAGAGTACCGAGTATCTTGATCTTAAAGGACCTATTGTTGGTTGTTATGGTTCCTTACTGACTCACAATTATAACATGGTAAGTGCTATTCTCGTCAATTTAGTTATCCCAGCTAAATTTCATGTACACGACTTATACTTGATTATGGATTTACATTTTGTCTTTTAATAACTTAATATATTTTACGTTCTATGTTTATGTTATTAAAAACTATTAACATCTCCTATGTTTTCTTAATTGCCGGTTATTATCTTGGCTTAAAACCCAACCTTTGGTTTTTGTATAAGGTTCAATTGCTAACATGGCATATTCCATATGCCATGTTCACTAAGCATTAAGATTAAGACAATTGCATTGTATTAAGTTAAGGCTTTAAGCCTATGGTTTATATGTTATTTTTGTTTTATGCCTTGTGGCTTAAACCTTGGTCTAGCACATGGTATATATGAACTATGTACCCATCATAACCTTGCTATATAATATACCTTGTAATATGTTAACCTTGTGATATGATTTTGGGTGGCAAGACATCATATCATTTGAACCATATACGTTGGGGTTTAATGAATTGCATGGTGGTAAGACTATCATTTGGTAACAATTTCAAAGTATGGAAAATTGGGTTTTTGGATTTGACGTTGGAAATGAACAGGTGTTATTAATTCACCTTGATTTTCATGGAATCCCACACTTAGGCTTGGCTTATGATGGTTTGGTCTATAGGAATATATTAAACCCACTCACAACTTAGGATAAAATAATTAATCATTATTTGATTAATTATTCACCCACTAGCTTAATTAGTTGGCATCCACTTGCACCTTAAAGTCAATACATTCCATCTATATCCTAGGAATGATTTATTTCCAATTATGGTTTTATCTTGACCACCTTTTGACCTTCCAGAATTAGTATACAGGACTTTATAGCAGATTCTGCTTTATTCTTCTTTTTCTGCTTTTCCTACTTTTCTATGGATAAGATAAAAGCTAGTCAACTAGGAAACTGGGAGCTTTTGTTTCCAACCCATCCTCCATTAGTTTTTCTCCATTTTCTAGGATTAGCATGTTATTTCCATCTCCTTGACAACTCACTCATGCTTTTTCCAACTCGTGAGGTCCTTGATAGATTTGGTAAGTGCTTTATCCACCTATGGGGGTTTGCTATATTTTGTTAAGTCAGCCTTTTTGAGATTTATGAGTTGTTTCCATACAATTCAATTTTCATATGAGGGATGTACTATTTATGTACACTATTATTCATAATTATTCAATGGAAGGATACACACAAATATTCATCTCTTCATTCATGTGATTCAGTCTCTTTTCTTGTCTCTGTTTTTCCTGTGTATGCTTGTGAGAATTCTTAGTAGCAAGATCTATTTCTTGTGATTATTCTTAGAATAATTGCACATAGCATTGATCTATTATTTCTACATGGTATCAGAGCATCAAGGTTGATCAAGGTCTATAGAGTTGAGGGGCACATCCAGTCTCCTATCCCTCTCTGAATAAGAGCTTGTCTAGCTTACAAGATTTTCTCCTAGTTTGTTTTGTAGGTTGCAGAGAGTATCTACTAGAGCATATCAACAACTTCTATATGGATTCAAAAGTTTCTCTACTATCTCCTTTCAACTATGCTGATTGGAAGCCAAAGATGAGTGCATACTTGAAGAGGCAATGTCTCTTTGATGTCTCCATTGGTGCATTGAGTGAACCTGAGTCTTATGAAGAGAAGATTGATTGGATAAAAAAATATGATAGAGCTTATGGAATTATGTGTTTTGGAATGTCTCCAAGTATATATCATCTCATAGATTCTTCTAAATTTCCATTTGAGCTTTGGAAAATTTTGGACAAAGCTTTTGGTTTGGAGGAAATTGAAGATGAAGCATGGAGTGAACCTAGCATCTCCTATTGTTCTCTCTCTCAAGATTTATTGGCCTTTACATTCTCTAATGAATTTTATCATGATGAAGAAGTTTCTCATACAGTTCATGTTGTTGCTGCCCTCTTTCATTCAAATTTTTCCTCCTTCAATGAAGAAGCAAATATTGAAGAGCCATCTTTTTTTGTGTCTCTTGAAAGTGACTTTTCTTCTTGTGATACTATTGATGAAAAAGAAGTAACATATGGAGCTGCTGCTGATATTGATTATGATCCTATAGCCCATTCATTGTTCTCTAAATATCCTATCTTAGATTCTGAGATCTATGTGCCAGATTCTTCACACCTTTTGCATACCTTTCGCATTGATGGTGCGCAACCCAATGACTTCCAGGATGTTTGCTTAGCCACATCAAGCCTTATTTGTGTCATGCCACTTACCTTAATTGATCTCATGTGCTTAAACATATCCTCCTTTGTTCTTGGCAGTAATACTCAGAGCCTTCTTGAATATTTTGAACATCTCCTTACTTCTTCCTTTCATATAGAGGATTCATTACCAGTGTATTCCCATGAGTCTATTGATATGCTTATATGTGATCCTTTGGGTTCTGATTTAGAAGCATATTTGCAAGTTGATACACATATAATACCACCATCCATACCATCTAACATACCTCTGAATAATCCAAAGACTATACAAATCCCAAGCTCACTAGTTGATTCCTAATTAGGCTCTTATGTAGTGATATTTAGCTTACATGATTTGAAGTCTTTCCTAACTTTCAGTGGCTGGTTATCGATGACCTTAGTCATATATGGATTGATATTAAACATGTTTGGATCTGTTCTAAACACTTGTGGTTCAGATCTTATGCCCATCCAACATTCATATTTTTACATTAGAGGAAATTTCAACTCAAAATGGGCCTTTTAACTTTAACTAAAATTCCATGTCATCATGTGTTAGCCAATGAAATTGCTTTAAATTTGAAATACCGTATAGGTCTTAAACACTTTTTTAATATAAATTTGGGGATAGGTATCATAAAAAAAACTACTTTTTTTGTTTGTATTTTCAACATATCTCCCTGTCTTTTTACTCAAATTTTGATTGGGATAGATCGTTGGATATGAAATTATATTCCACATCCAACGAGTACCCAGTTGGCATACTTTTGATGGACCCCGCTACCCGAAAAACAAGAAATACCTGAAGAAACGTGATGATGATGTCATCATCACCACGTTTTTTCAGGGATTTCTTGTTTTTGGGGTAGCGGGGTCCATCAAAAGTATGCCGAGTGGGTACTCGTTGGATGTGGAATTTAATTCCGCATCCAACGAGCTCTCCCGATCGAAATTTGAGTAAAAACACGGGGAGATATGTCGAAAATACAAACAAAAAAGTACTTTTTTCTTTTCTTCCTCCAAAATTAATAAATATTATTTTATTATTTTAACTATTATTTTATTAAGTTTTTTTAGGAGGCCCATTTTGAGTTGAAATTTCCTCTAATGCACCTATCAGTTTTCCCCAGTTGCTCATAATTTTCCTAGTCTAGCCCTATATCCTCATGGAGCGATTGAAGCCTTTCTCCTTGCTATTCCATATGATAATATTTCTGATATATCAAAGTTTTATCAGCCTCATATCAGATCTATACAGGTGCTACATCATATTGGAAGATTGACATGTGATCCACATCACAATTTTACAGCTATTCAGGGAATTGGGTGTCAAATAAATTGCCTTATTTTTTGTACTCTTTGGAAAGGAGTATGCAAAAATATCTTTTCCATTTCACATTATGTTTGCAAATCAGAGTTTGACAGTAGAAAGAAGCATTCAGATAACGCTCCTACTTCATCAGTTGATGAGATACAAGGAGTCTCTCCTCTTCCTTCTTGCAGGTTCTACACTCCAGGGCATGATCATGGAGTTCATGATTTCTTCAGCAAATCCTTCATCCAGAAGCAGTCCAGTCAGCTCATTAAAGTGAAGATGAAGATATGTTGAACACATATTTCAAATTTTGTGCCTTGTCCTATCTTGAGGGAGGATTTTTCCCATGTGGTTTTGCCTCTTTCCTCACTTTTCTAGACATAATAATTGTTAAAGGGTGACCATAGCCTTGTTGCTGGGCCCTATATGCATCCATATTTTTTGTCATACCATCATAAAGTCAGACTTATAGGGGGGTGTAGGAATATATTAAACCCACTAACAACTTAGGATAAAATAATTAATCATTATTTGATTAATTATTCACCCACTAGCTTAATTAGTTGGCATCCACTTGCACCTTCAAGTTAATACATGCCATCTATATCCTAGGAATTATTTATTTCCAATTCTGGGTTGATCTTGACCACCTTTTGACCATCCAGAATTAGTATACAAGACTGTACAACAGATTCTGCTTTATTCTGCTTTTTCTGCTTTTCCTGCTTTTCTATGGATAAGATAAAAGCTAGTCAACTAGGAAACTGGGAGCTTTTGTTTCCAACCCATCTTCCATTAGTTTTTCTCCATTTTCTAGGATTAGCATGTTATTTCCATCTATTTGAAAACTCACTCATGATTTTTCCAACTCGTGATGTCCTTGATAGATTTGGTAAGTGCTTTATCCACCTACGGGGGTTTGCTATATTTTGGTAAGTCGGTCTTTTTGAGCTTTATGAGTTGTTTCCATAAAATTCAATTTTCCTATGAGGGATGTACTATTTATGTACACTATTATTCATAATTATTCAATGGAAGGATACACACCAATATTCATCTCTTCATTCATATGATTCGGTCTCTTTTCTTCTCTCTATTTTTCCTGTGTATGCTTGTCAGAATTCTTAGTAGCAAGATCTATTTCCTATGCTTCTTCTTAGCATCATTGCATATAGCATTGATATTTTATTTCTACATGGTCATTTCATTAGTCAATTGGGGTTTGGTCTTTTCTCTTCACAGAGGTAATGGAGGTGACCTCCAGACTTGGAAGGTAAGCTTCGCTTGGGGTCTTCTTTCTTCCTATTTTGTGTTGTTTTTAAGCTTCCATTGTTTCCATACTTCTAACTCAAGGTTATGCTAGTTGATTGTATGTGTTGAGGTATGAGGAAGAGCAGCATGGCTCAAGCTCTTTCGGGGTTTTGACTATGAGTGAAATGCAAGGTAAGCCTTGCCAACAAGCTTATGCTTGTTGTCTCCCATCCTGTCTGTGTTGTGTTTCATTGTTTGGTTGTGGGGTTCTCTATGGGGTTTCAATTCATCTTTGGGTTTTTCATGCAAAAAATTGGGTTTTTAAATTAATGGGTGGTTTTTTGGCCGTGGAGCAGACTTGCGTTCTCATAGGCTCTGTGTATTTAATTTTGGGTTTTGTAAATCATAAACGGATTTGGGATTTTTAGCCATGGGCTACACCATTGCCTATAATGATTCCATAGCCCATTGGCATGCCCATGTGGGATTGACTACAATGATGGAATTACTGTGCATAATGTAAATACTCTGCGCTTTATGAAGTAGCCATGGTTATTTTGCTTATTGTGTGTGTGGATGGAATTTATGATGCGTTAATGGTTTCTTATCGGGGTTTATAAACATGAATATGCCTTTGTTGTGGTTTATGTGTTGAGTATTTATATTTTCTTGTAATGGTTAACAGTGTGGGTTAAATTCCATGCCATATATGGCTTGAGCCTTTCCCTTAGTGGCTACGATAGCTTCAATGTGTTTTAGGATTGGTTATATTTCATTGATTAGAGTGTGGGATGAAATCATTAACAGAGTTAGTTTGTTATTATATCCATACTATGTATTTTTATTTGTCCTTCCATGGCTTGGGTGAATGCTGGAGATAGCTTCAAATGGTCATTTTATTGTTTAATGATTTCGTGGGTTTAGTATATAATGTGGATTATATATATATATATTCTAGGGTGCAATCCCACGATGGCCTTTGTCGCTATGGTTAGACTTTTAAATAGACTTTGTGTATTCTAGATGGTCAAGGCCGAGGTTGTGCTTACAAAGCAAGGGAAAAAGCATAAGCCTCATGACTTTCTGTAGTGACGTATGTTGGACGGATTAAAGTAACTGAGAGGGAGGGTGAATCAATTACATACCAAAATGCATCTTTTTAAAGGATGTTTCAGATTTATTATGGACATATGTTTAAACCATTCAACATGTAGCTACAAATTAAATAACAATCAACATTCAATCACATCAACAAACACGAGACACAATGTTTTTACAAGGAAACCAAAAAGAAAACTCTTCTTCTTAAGAATGAAAGGTAAGCTCCAACTCCTCTTTACATTCTTTTATTTTTCCTGAGCTCCAACCCATACGAGGCTGCTACCTCTGAAAGCTCCAACTTCCAATTATACAAGCACCAACTTGTTTCTATTTTCTAGCAACAACCAGAGGGATGCTGCAACACCCTAGAGAACTCCGTTCTCCCTTGCTCCACCCTACCACCCTGATTTTTCTTTGAATTACAGAATGAATCAAACCCTTACAACCCCTCACTCTCTATGACTAGGCTTTATAAATCAGCATTTACATTGTGATTCTGAATTAGACAGTATTGCAGATATTAATAATAGATGTTATAATTATATCTATGTACATTTTTCTCTATTTATCATCAAGACTAAGCACATACAAAACTCACTGATAATTTCACTGTATCATTCATATATTCTTTCTCATCTGGAATCTTCATACTCTACAACTGTTAATCTCTATTCATCATCGTATCTAGCTCTTCAATCCTTTTCTGCAATGTGCTCAATCTCTTATATTTGAAATTACCTTACTGAACAGCTCTGCCTTTTTAGTCTGCTTGCTACTATATATATATATATATATATATATATATAT
>LPNX010016911.1:472966-510072 GCA_001517045.1 Pseudotsuga menziesii
CATGTCTCTACTGACAAATAGAATATGTCAGTAAAGTATATAAAGACTAAGTGAACAATAATAGCAGGTATGAAATAACCTAGTTTGTACATAATCCAAATTTATCAATAATACTACTTACAGAAATTAAACTAAGGTGTGGAACCATTGATGAACATTAGTAAATAAATTATACTTGCTGAAATAAATCAATACATAAAATCGAGATAACCTGATATAGGAAATCACTTACATCATAGGGTTAATACTTTAATATGAAAACCATAGCAATTTTAAACAGAGAAACATATACATTGGGTTAGAAAATGCAAAGTAATCATTTACATAACATAGATATAATTTATTCTAGGAATGTAGAATAGACAGTCTAGGGATTCATACCTGTAAATTGAAGCTTTGTTAATGGGTGAACCTGCACACTCGAATAACCGGTATTAACATTTCAATACATATCTGACCTCTCATTTTGATGACAAAATCACTTTGGAACTACCACGTTCAAACCAACCATAACCAGTAACCATTCCTAGTTTTAATCTGGATCCCCTTGAGCTGCAACTCAACATGCAAGTAGCATAGAGATCCTAAAGTAGGGTTTCCTATCTAATGATATCAGATCTGTATGAGTTCTCCTTTTTCCTTCAAGGAAATTGTTCTCCAAGAATTTACTTGAGAGAAAACAGGCAGAAAAATGACTCCTCTAATGATAGATCAGAATCCCAAGCCTTTCCTTGGCTTGAGTGTTTATCGATATACTTTTCATTCAAAGAGACAGTTAAATCAAGAAACCTTGGTTTCTTTATTTAACCCTTTTCAATTTACTTTGGGTAACTATTAATATTTTAACTTAGGAACTTTCTAATAGTTCGTAATTATACTTTTCAAGTTTTGAACTATTTATTATCTTTACATAATAAATAATAATCGGATGGAGATTTTCTTTCTCTTGCATCATTAATATTATAATTATATTCGACTCTTTATAAATACCATGTATAAAGTACATAATAATATATCACTTGTTAACATTTGTCTTTGGGCATCATATACCATGATCCCTAGACTTAATGACACTTTTTTATTAAGGTCAAGTATGTATATGGTTTAGGTCTACTAGGCTAGGAAACTCTAAGCATCCTTGCATGTTGAATTTCCCTTGTATAACGTGGTAGCTCTTCAGTACTTTGATGAGAATACAGAAATTTGAAATTTCATTTAATCACTTATAAATAAGTCATGTTGAGATCAATATTTTCCTCTATTCATTTTCACTCAGAAGTTTATTAAATTCTTTTCAGTAAACCCTAGAGCTTACGAGATCCCATACTCAACATTTTAAAAGGGCATTACAATTCAGTGCAATTCTAGAGCTCCTTGCTAAGATGTACTTGTACGATACATCTAGGGATACAATGGCCAAGGATCCGATGCTGTAGAGATTATGTTCAACATCAACATGGAAGGCTCCAGGGATTATTCCCAACACTTCCAATTATCTTTTCATGTGTTCTAGAGCTTCTCACCTAACACAAACGTAAGTACTCATGTGCTCCAAATCTTCTCTCTCATCACAAATCATCAATCAGTCAAGTGCTCTAGATCTCCTCGCTCAACACAAATCATCAATCACTCAAGTGCTCTAGAGCTTCCCGCGCAATAGAAAACATCACATCAATCATGTGCTTCAGGGTCCATGCCTAACAAAAACAAGCATATATATATATATATATATATATATATATATCATCAATAATTGGCTTACACCCAATATATATAACAAATCATCATGTTCATATGTAGTCGGGTATTCAACCCAATATAAAAATAAAACATCAAGATAATCATCATAATCAAAAGGCACATGCATATAAGTGTTAGGTACAAAATTCAGGATATTACATCCCTCCCCACTTAGAACAACACCGTCCCTAGTGTTCTAGGGACTCGGAATGACATCATGAAATGAGGGGTAAGCTTTTCTCATGGTCTCTTCATTCTCCCAAGTAGCCTCACCAGCCTCAAAGTGCTTCCATTGCACTTTCGATTGGAATATGGTGTGCTTCGAAGCTACACCTCTCTCTTGTCCAGTATATGAGTAGGCTCAGGGGAAAAATCCCCTTCAGGTTCCACCTATAACAGGGACAAATAGACAACATGTTTAGTATCATAAACATATTTCTTTAAGGAAGATGCATGGAAAACATTATGGACTCTTACATGAGTGGGTAACGCTAGTTCATATGCCATTAGCCCTTTCTTGGACACTATTTTAAAAGGTCTAGAAAATCTAGGTGCTAATTTACCTCACCTACCCAAGCTCGACGAGCTTCGTTTGGATTTTACTTTCAAGTAAACATGATTGCCTCTTTGAAAGTCCTTATCTTTTCTTTTTTGGTCCGCGTAAGTTTTCTGGTGGTCTTGTGCTTCTTTAAGGTTTACCTGGACCTTGGTTACCAACTATTCCAGGTTCATTGCATTGTCAGCCTTTAACTTAGGCCAAAAAAAGTGTCTCTTGACAACAGATATCATCTTTTAATATCCTAGTTTCCCTGAGTAGGGTTCCCGATGAAATTTCATGAGGTTGTTGGACCGAAGGTCCCCTCCTTCTGGAACATATAACAAGCGATCCTTGGACCATAGTAGTCTCGATTCGTCTCCCTTGTATTCTTTTTGTTGTTGAAACAACCTATTCTCCTAGAATTTCTTGAGGATTTCCACATAAAAGGGGTCAACTCCGTTGGCCTCTCTAATCCTCTCATGCAAATCTATATTAGTTTGACTCAATGTAATGTCGCCAAAAATTGAAAATATTTTTTGTTTATAGGCTAGCGTAAACTACCCCAAAGGGGATCATTATTACTCATGTGGAATACACATGCACTACTTGTACTGTTTTCTATTAGTAAGTTGGCCTTATGTTCTATCCTTCACATTCAATCATTTATTATTAAAACATTGTACTATGACGTTATAAGTCTCTTCATTAAATTATTCTCGTGTTTGACAATACTGTCGATGTGTTAATGATTTGCATAGAACCTCATTTACTTCAGCGCATTGTTTACTTTGTTATTTATTAAGTTATGACTTAACTTTTTTTGTGGGAACAAAGTGGGCAGTGTGGCGGGACTTGTTCTCCCATGACGGTCTGGGAGGTAAAGTATTACTTGACATGCAGGCTTACTTATTTCAATTGAACTAAGGCACCATATTTATTTACTTGCATTTTTACCCCATGTAAAAAGGCCTAGCCGAGACTTTGATAATTTTGAGCTTACGTTGTGCTTACTATTTATTATTAAGCTTCCTTGCTGCTTCAGATTACAACAAGGTAAGTCCTATTCTGTTAATTAATTAACCTAGATAATTAACTATATGATACTTGGAAATCTATACATTTATGACTCATGTCTATTTCATTTTACTATTATTAACATGTCTTCCTATCTTCATTTTGCAGGTTATAACCTTGGCCTAACACCAGACCTTTGACATTTATAGCTTTAATTATTAACATGTCATATTTTATATGCCATGTTCACTAAGCACTAAGCTTAGGGTAAGCACAAGTATTGGGGATTCAAGCCTATAGTGTAAATATTAACTATAAGGTTTATGCCTTATGGCATTACACCTTGTACTAGTGGAGGCTATTGACTATGCACTGACATAACCCTTTCTATAATACCTACGTTGTAAAGTTACAAGGTGATATGAAAAGGGGTGGCGAACATTGTAGGGGTCATATATTACACAGACCTTGTAATATATATTACATAGCAAGGGTTTTTGGTGGCGCGTATTTATCATATGGTTGAGCCATAAATTAGAGAGGTTTAATCTTTGGAAAGGAGGTCATGTTAATACAATCAGATTGAACTATGGAGAGTGGGGTTTTTTTGGGCGTGATAATGGAACTAGCTGGATTCATTAATGCCATTAATACACTTGGGTTTTGTGATAGCCATAAGCTTAGGGCTTTGGCACACGAAGGATTTTTCAAATTGCTTGTCATTTGGGGTTTGTGTATTTGGCTCTACACAGGGAGAAAACATGGTGGTGACCTTCATTCAGAAGGAAAGCTTCGTTTTGGTTCTTATGTCTGCACAATGTCTTGGTGTAAGGTTGGTCATGTTGCCATACTTCTCAACCATTTGTATTTGAGTTTGGTTGCACGTGATAGGGTAGAGAAAGAGGGGTGGCTCCATACTTGGTTTTTGGCTCCAGAGTGTTTGTAATGTGGCCACGATAATCCTATGAGAAATTTTATTCTTGTTACCTCTTGGCCCTTTTGGGTAGACTACGTTTGCATTTGTTACTTGGTTGGGATTTTATGCTGTGGGTTTTCAATTTTCCTTCGGGCTTAATAATAAAGACTTGGGTTTTATTACGTGGTTAAGACATGAAGTAATTAGTAAGCCATTCAGATCTATGTAATTAAGTTTGGGTTGTAAAAATTACTTCGGATGTTAGCACTAAATAGAAAAAGGCTTGGGCCTCTAGCACACTCTCTTCTTTGTTTATGTAAATCATTTGTTAGTTTGGGCCTTTTTTCCATGGGATGCACCATTGCTTGCAATGGTGCCATAGCCCATTGACACACCTATGTAACTTGGTTTTTGGTCTTTAAATGACGACACTGTAGAAAAATCGATACCCACTGTGTAAATGGATATAAATTGTTTATAATTTATTTCTAGGTTATTATTTTATGTTGTGTATAGAATGAATGTACTACATTCTTCTATTTGATATGGTAAAATAATATGGGGCATTCGCTGGCTTGAAGGTTCTGTGTATAAATACGATGTTTATTTTTTTATGTTGTAAATTCATTAACAGCATGGGTATAGGCCATGTCATGAATGGCATGATCCTTTCCCACAGTGTTGCGATAGCTTGTTGTAGCCATTTAATTATTGTTATTATTTTTTATGCGATGTGGACTGTAAAAGCCGTGGGTTGGGAACCCATGATGGCTAAGGTTTCCTGTAGGGTTGAAAAAATGTTAATGGGTTGTGTACTTAAATTGTTATTGGCCGAGGCCATGCTATAGCTAGGGTCTTTACGACCTCACTATTAGCGTATGCGTTGTTATGTATATGTAATTTTCCGCAGTTTAAAATGTAGCCTGCATATATTAGATGTATAGCATGGACTGTGTAAACATGGTTATGCGATTGGCTTACTGTTTGTGTATAAAATGCTGATGGTTCATTATTAAAGTTTTTTCTTTGAATCTATACATCCAAAGGATTTGATGTCGCAACCTCTATTGGAAAAATGGGGTTTAGTTATTAAGTGTTTGATGTGATGCGATGGTTGTGTGTAGATTTATATGGGACCTTTAAACACTTTATTTTTTTATAAAAGGATTATTGTAATAATAGGCCCATGGATTATAACATTTGAGTTATGTAAATGGATGTGATTATTGACTAAGTGATTTGGATTGTGGAATTTATATAATAGGATAGAGGTTTGATATTGGACCACATGGATGGTCACGATTCCTTCTCTGTTTGGTTAATTATAATTATGTATATTTAATGGAATTTTATGATATTTAATTTGTACTTGTTGGGATAGACCTTGAAGTTCTTTAATGAGTTGTTATCTTAGATTTGGTTTTATTATTCTTGCACATTGATCTAGTAACAAAGCATTAATCTCATCAAAGAATAATCAACAAATAACTCATGAAATGGTGTTAATCGGAACCGGAATTGGTTTCCCCTCTGTATATTCAATAAACATTGAATGGTTACAATAGCAATGTCAAGCAATAGCTTGAATCAATGAGAAATTTGAATACTTAAGGAGGAAATTCGAAATCAATGAGTGAGTCTAGCTTAACTGACTCTAAACCATAGGTTCACACTCAATTAACCACTTGACCAAAACCCTAATTGACTCACCAAACCCTAACTAAAGTCAAAGTGCAATAAATTACTGAATCTCAACTAAAGGAGATCAAACACATGTCATACCAAGCCAACCATCAAGTGCTAGTGCTCCATGACTTCAATTAACCCCGATGAGGTTAACTGAACCTGAACTGATCATCAGAAGTTGGTGGAGGCACCCTTGTTGACTCTGGATCATTAAATAATATATTTAATGAGAGGAGGTGCCTTAACTGACTGGTTGAACTGATTGTAACCACCAGTTAGCAATTAGGAGCATTAATATCACTCAGATCACCCCCAGAATGCTCCAGTTAGCCTCCTTTACTGTAGGAGAACGGTAATTTAGCCTCCTTGACTGTAGGTAGGTGTGTGTTTGACTGGATGATGGCAATTAATTCTCCATTTATGTGAATTAATGTCACTTATACTTAGGATAGTGGTTTAACTAGGCTAATTTGACCAAAAAGAGTGTGTATGATGGTAAATGTCTCCAACACCCCCCCTTAAGCTATACTTAGGAAGAGTTAGAAAACATAGATGCATAAAAATGCTAGGGCCATGGAAACTAAGGCCATAGGTCACCCTGTACAATGTTGAAACTAAAACAATGCTCAAAACAAACTAAGTGAGGGGAAGAGGGAAAACCAAGTGGGAAAACCCCCCCCTCAAGATGAACACTGAAAGTAGTCTGGATCACCCTGATGAACTCACCCCCAATAGTGAATGGAGGTAAGTGAACCTATTTTCTGAAAATCTCTTGGTGAATATGTTTGCAATCTGCTCCTCAGTCGGGCAGTATTGCAGAATGATGGTCTTGTCATGCACTAGCTCCCTGATGTAGTGCATGTGAATCTCTACATGCTTGGTCCTCTACCTGGTAACTGGATCTGTGTAGATCTTAATAGCACTCTGGTTGTCACAAAAGAGGATAGTGGACAAAGTACTACCAAGATCAAACTCTGAAAGAATTCCTTTCAACCAAACTACTTGGATGCAAGCATTCGCCGCTCTTCGATACTCGGCCTCTGCTGGAGATAGTGCTAAGGAAGCCTGTTTTTTGCTTGACCAGCAAATAGGGCCACCACCAAACATGAATACATATCTAGAAGTTGAATTCCGATCAATAGAATCACCTACTCAATTGGAATCTATGTATCCAACCAGCTCTAGCTCGGAGTCTACAGCATAGCGAATGCCGTAAGTCCTGGTTCCCTGAATATACTGGAGGATCCTCTTGGCTGCCTTCCAATGAATATAATGAGGCTTATGCATGTATCTTGATACAGGATTCATGGCATAACAAATATCAGTCCTAGAATGTGTCAAGTACAACAAGCTACCAATCAGCTGTCGATAGATAGTGCAGTCCATGGGAGGTGTGTGTTGTCCTTGTTCAAGGCTGATCCCTGAAAGGAAAGGGAATGGTGTAGGCCTACATTCAGCCATGTTAAACTTGAATAACAGTTCTAAAGTGTATTTGGACTTAGTTACCATAATCCCATCAGAATTTTGCTCGATTTCGAGCCCCAAAAATTGTTTTAGAAGCCCCAAATCACTCATTTCAAAGGCATTGTGGAGAGCAATTTTGATGTCTGAGATGGAGGAAACTGTGCTACCTGTGATTAGTACATCATCAACATATAAAACAATGATAATTATATGACCATCATGCTTCTTTAAATACAAATTTGGATCTAATATACATGTCTAAAAGTTTTGCAAGAGAAGAAAGGCATCCATCTTGGAATACCACTCTCTTGGGGCCTGTTTTAACTCGTATAGTGACTTCTTTATCTTGCAAACCAAAGATGGATCAGTGATGTATCCCACAGGATACTTCATGTACATCTCCTCATGAATATCTTCATGTATAAAGGCTGACTTAACATCCATGTGATGCATGTCCCAGTGCTTGAACGCTGAAATAGCCAAAACAAGGCGGATGGAGTCCATTTTTGCAACCGGTGCAAAGGTCTCATGATAGTCCACTCCTTGGAACTGATAGAAACATTTTGCTACCAGCCTTGCCTTATATTTGCAAGTGCTTCCAACAGCATCAACCTTTGTGCAAAACACCCACTTGCATTGAACCAAATTCCTTGTCGGAGGAAGAGAAACTAACTCCCAAGTAGTGTTTTTCTAAAGAGAATGCATCTCTTCATCCATGGAAACTTGCCATCTTGGATCATTCCAAGCATGGTAGTAGGATTTTGGATCTAAAATAATCATCAAATAGCATGTTTCAGACATAAAATTATCATAACAAGAGAGCGCAATACCTACTCTTTGGAAATCACACCAGGTTCTCCTTGGATTATTCGGATTTCCAATGTTTTCTCTTTCGGAGGAGAGTGTCTGTTGGGTCCATGTAGGAAGATGATTTTGCACTTCAGGTTCTAATTCAGAATCTAATTATTTCTGTACTCTGATATCAGAAATCATAGGATCCAAATCAGGTTCATCACCCCCAATTTCATCATCCAAATATTCAATAGAATAGGAAGGAAATTCAGCAGTTTTCTCCTTGACTAGTTCCACCTCCTGAAAAGGCTCATTGAACTTGACACTTCTCTCGATGATGATCTGTTTGGTATTGATATACAGTAGCTTGAATCCTTTATATTCACCAGGATATCCAATAAACATACATTCTATGCTTTGCGGTTGCAAAGCCCTTCTTTTATCAAGCAAAATCTGGGCCCATGCAGTGGACCTAAACACCCGTAGGTTCGACACATCCGGATTGTGTCCAAAGTATGCTTTGAAAGGATTCTTTCCTTTCATAGATGAGTGTGGCACCCTGTTATGAATTTATGCTGCAGCATGCATGGATTAATCCCACAAATTTGCGGTAAGCTTCTTTGACTCCAACATATAGGTGGTCATCTCCTTGAGAGACCGGTTCTTCCTTTCCGCTACTCTGTTCTGCTGGGGAGTGTAGGGAATTGAATGCTGGACCTGAATAAAAATTTGGGAGCATATGTAAAACAAATCATTACTGACATACTCCCCTCCATTATCATATCTCAATATCTTGATCTTAATCCTACAGGCATTTTCGATCAAGGCCTTCAATTCAGAAACTTTTTCACATACTTCTGATTTCTTTTTGAGAAAGAAAACCCATGTATAGCTTGAAAAATCATCAATAAAAGAAAGGAAGTACCTTTATCCATTCATGGATTTGATAGGCATCAAACCAGTAATATCAGAATGTATCAGCCCCATTATGCTTGTAGCTCAGTTTTCCTTCCCTCGGTCGAGCTCGTGCTCAGGGTGTTTTCCAATCACACATCCCTTGCAAACTCCCATGGTTGCCTTAATGACCGGGAGGCCTTCAAACATGGAGTTTTTCTATAATTGCTGCAAATATTTGAAATTAATATGGCCAATCCTCTCATGCCATATCCTACTAACCTCATTTCCATGAGTTAGCAGAGCAATGGGCTTTGCATCTACAACAAAGTGAGAGAACTCATAGGCTTTTCCATGATGATTTGCAAGGCCTTTTGCAATGAGTTTTTCGAATGCAATTTATATTATCTCAACATTATTTGGGATGAAAGAGACTCTCTTAGGAATTCTTGTATGTATCATCTGATAGACACTAAGGATATTTGCTGCTAGAAATAGTACATATAAAACATTAAATAAAAAACCATTTTCAAGATCTACAATACCTTGTCCTTCGGAAATGATGGTGGAGTCATCTCTCATGTGGATGGGGATGGATTTGCTGGTCTCCGAGGATGAAAAGGAGTCTTTTTCAGCTATAATGTGATTCGAAGCTCCATAGTCAATCAACAATACTTTGGAATTCGAAGTGCTTGCCATGAGGGCATGACCTTTCTCATGCTGTGGTTCTCAATCTTGGTGATCTCTCCTCTGAAAGCTATCCAGAAGATTGATGTGATTCCTCTCAAGGAAAGAGGTTGCTTCATCAAGATTTTTCTTCATCTACGCATGTTCAGGGTGAAAACCCTTCCCACAGTAAGAACACTTGACTTTTTCTTTCCCATTGTGCCCTTTTCCTTTGTTCTTCCTTGAACTGGAAGATTCATCATGCTGTTGGTTTTCAAATCTAGGCTTGGGAGCATCAAATTTAGTTTTCTGATTTTTCTGTTGCTTTCCTTTACCCTTCATATCTTTGGGCCCCGAGACATGGAGCACTTGATCATAGGAAGATCGGATGATCCCCATCTGGACAAGCTTGTCATGTTCATTAGTTAGGGACTCAATGAAGGCATTGAGTGTAGGCATCTTCCATCTAGGGGTTGTGAGCTTCCCCGCACATAATGTAGAAACAAAAACTAAATAATAAGCCCTGAGTTTGGAGAGGATGGCAAGGATGAGCTGATCATCCTCCTTATCCACGCTGCATTGCTTCAAGAGTAAAACACTATTCTTGAACTTTGTAAAGAAATCATTTAGAGTCTCGAAATTGGAAGGTTGGAGAGACATGAGTTCATTTTCAAGCTGGTAAACCCTCAAGTCATCATGCTTTCCATATAGAGATTCCAATTTGTCCCATATTTCTTTCGGTGTCTTCAAATCTATAAGATGGAAGAGAAGGTCTAGGGAAATAGAGAGGCACAAGACACCGAAGGTTCATCCTTCTTGTTCAAGAATATTGATTTTTCTACGACGGATCTAGGCTCAACTTCAGTGTCCATGGTGACTCTAAAATTCCTTTGGATCGCAACTAAATCTCCATATAAATTTCCATGAGTGGAAATTGTATGGATTCAAGAGATATGCTAAGGAGGCCATCTAGATGTGCTGTAGCGAATGCTTCACCTGTA
The DNA here is from genome assembly GCA_001517045.1 of Pseudotsuga menziesii. Lineage (NCBI taxonomy): Eukaryota > Viridiplantae > Streptophyta > Pinopsida > Pinales > Pinaceae > Pseudotsuga > Pseudotsuga menziesii. The sequence goes on from LPNX010016911.1 coordinate 483,678, forward strand.
GAAACCTAAAAATCAAAATAGAAAGGGAAAAACAAGGTCTAACAGCCTGCACATTCTAGGCTTTCATCACACCCAGCATAGTTAATCAAGAAAGCTTTATCAACAAGTTGTTTACTTGGGATATTGAGTGGTAAGCCTTGGATTCTAGTGCAGTGCTGGAATTTTGAGCTATTGCTCACTTTTCATGGAGAAAACTATCAAAAGGCTTGTTTTTGAGAGATAGATCTTCGTCTCACCATATGCTTTGATACCATATTATCCTTGCACATTGATCTTGGAATAAAGCATCAATCTTATCAAAGAATAATCAACAAATAACTCATGAAATGGTGTTAATCGGAACCAGAATTGGTTTCCTCTCTATATATTCAATAAACAATAAATGTTTACAATAACAATGTCAAGCAATAGCTTGAATCAATGAGAAATTCGAATACCTAAGGAGGAAATTTGAAATCAATGAGTGAGTCTAGCTTAACCGACTCTAAACCATAGGTTCACACTCAGTTAACCACTTAACCAAAACTCTAATTGACTCACCAAACCCTAACTAATGTTAGAGTGCCATAAATGACGGAATCTCAACTAAAGGAGATCAAACACATAGCAAGCCAACCATCAAGTGATAGTGCTCCATGACTTCAATGAACCCCAATGAGGTTAACTGAAGCTGAACTGATCATCAAAAGTTGGTGGAGGCGCCCTTGTTGACTCCAGATCATTAAATAATATATTTAATGAGAGGAGGTGCCCTAACTAACTGGTTGAACTGATTGTAACCTCGAGTTAGCAATTAGGTGCATTAATATCACTCAGATCACCCCTAGAGTGCTCCAGTTAGCCTCCTTGACTGTAGGTAGGCGTGGGTGTGACTGGATGATGGCAATTAATGCTCCACTGATGTCAATTAATGTCAATTATACTTAGGATAGTGGTTTAACTAGGCCAATTTGACCAAAAAGAGTGTGTATGATGGTAAATGTATCCAACAAGTTTTTTTCCGTACTTAGTGGTTTAATTTAGAATATTTAAATTGTGTACTTTAGTTTATAAATAAAATAAATAGTAAATTAATTAGAAAAATATTTGAATACTGTTATATATGTATTTCTATGTATATTTAACCTGTACTTTTGAACAAAATTTGAATTTAAAACAACGCTTTGCTGACAAATGAAATATGTCAGCAAATTAATGCAACCTATAGAACAATAATATGCTAACTGGTAACAAAACCTAGATATAGTACACATAAACTAAGCATGGAAATAATACAGAAATCAACTCAAAAGTACAAACGTTGGTAATGTACAACATAAAATACAATTTACAGCCTAGACATAGTATTAAAGAAAATCAAAACCCTAGCAGATTCTAACTAGATAATCCAAGACATAGGGTTAGTAAATTAATTGAAATCATTTACGTAACAAGTCCCGTAATTAATTTAGAGAAATATAATAGGAAATATAGCCCATCATACCTGATCTTGAAGCTCTATTAATTCCCGAACCTGCACACTAAAATAACCAGCATTAACAATGCAATGCAGATCTGACCTCTGTTTGATCACCAAATCACTTGGGGACTATCACATTCCTCCCAACCATGACCTGGAACCATTCATGGTTCTAATCTAGATTCCCCCCAAGCTGGAATCCAACATGCAAGTATCTTAGAGCTCCTAAGGTAGGGTTTCCTAACTGGTAATCAGTTATGAATCAATCCTCTCTTCCTTCCAGGAAAAGTTCTCCAAGAAAACACTTGAGAGCAAAAAATAGGCAGAATAATAATTCTCCTAGATAAAAATCAGAACCCCCAAGCCTTTGCTTAGCTTGAGAATTTATAGAAATAATTTTCACTCAAAGGGGAAGTTAAATCAAGAAATCCTTGATTTCTTGATTTAACCCTTTTTAATTTACTGGGATAATTTTAAATCCTTACCCTAGGAACTTTTAACTAGTTCCTAGTTAGTATTTCATAGCTATTTCACTATTTATTAATCCTTTAATAATAAATAATAATTGGTGGAGCTTCTCTTCTTTCTTTATTCAATTATATAATTAATCATAATTAATTTTTTATACATACTATGTATATAATACATAGTATTAAAATAATTGTTAACATTTGTCTTTGGGTATCATGTATTACGATCCCTACATTTAACAACCTGCTGTTAGTTTTTCATCATATAAGGTAGCAATATGATATTAGGATATTTTCACTGAGAGAATAACAAGCACATCAATAACATAAGTGCATCACATGAGACAAGAGACACAAAGAGTTTTTATTGGGGAAACCATAAATGGAGAAAACCCCGCAACTTCTTCTAAGATAGTATCACCACAAGATGTGAAACCCAAAACAGTAAGATGTACTCCCAACACAGCAGTAGCCTTCTGTATTCTGTCAAGCCAAAGTATTTCCCTCTCCAATAGTGCGCCACACTTGAGAGAGCAAGTGATGTATTTCACAAGTGATAAATAGAGAGACTCTCACTCTCTATTTATATTCATCCATTCACTTGAATTACATTTTCACACGTAGGCTCAACCTAATATTACTTACCCGAGCCTACACCTTAATTAGTGTATAATAAATCAAGTGCCCCGAAACTGTGGGGACTTACCTAATGACTTGATATGACTTGATTACATTATTAATCCTCCCGATCGGAACATCAGGGCATGACCACATGACTCAATTACATAATAGAGACATCCCGGAATAAACATCGGGTTACAATATACATAGAAGAATACATTCTGAAGTTACATATACATCAACACTCCCTCTTAACTAGGAAGGTATTCTTTCGACACAATTTTCAGCACTGGTATTCTTCTTTGTATCAACTGGATCATCTCGTCTTCAAGTCATCTTCGTCTTCAAGTCATCTTCATCTTCAAGTCATCTGGATCTGGATCATCTCTAGTCATCATCACTGGATCTGGATCATCACTCGATCTGGATCATCATCACTGGACTGGATCTAGATCATCTCTCGATCTGGATCGTCTCTGCTGGATCTGGACCATCACTCGATCTGGATCTCTCGGAGTCATCATAGCTGGATCTGGATCATAGCTCGATCTGGATCATCTCTGGTCATCATCATGTGTGTACTATCTCGTCATGGGAAGTTCTATAGAGCTAGCCCTTTTTCATGCTGGTTGTAGGACTAGCCACCAGGTAGGTCTTCGCCCAACACTTACATCTGACCTGCTCGTCAGAAAGGCACGCCCAGCACTCACATCTAATCATGTAGTAAACTACAATCACATCAAAAAGGCCCATCACTCACATTCACCAGCATGATAGGACATCACATCACTAACATCTGTGAAATGGCTCTGCACTTATATCTGACCTACTCGTCAGAAGGGCACAATCCCATCCAGGCTGGAACCACATCCTACCACACTGATGAAAGAACCCTGTTCTTTTCACCCAGGCTGGAACCACATCCGCCACACTGATGGAAGACTTTCAACTAGGATGGAACCACAACCAACATAATGATGAAAGAACTCTGTTCTTTCCACCAAGGTCGGAACCACATCCGCCACACTGAAGAAAGATTTTGTGCACTCACATCTGACCTAGTAGGAACTGAATCCTACACCCTTGTCAGAATGGCCCCCAGTCCCTGACTGAGCTACCTGGTAACTGACCAGGTGCCTCCACTCTCTCGGAGAGTGGCAGTTTCCCTTACATCTGTCCTACTCGACAGAATGGCCAGCACTCACATCTGTCATGGGAGGAACTTAATCCTTTAGCCATGACCAGAATGGCTCAACCCTTACATCTGACCTTCTCGTCAGAATGGATCTCTCAGTCCCTGACTGATTATTCCTGGTAACTGACCAGGTGCCTCCATTCCCAGAATGGAAGTTAGCACTCATATCTGACATGGAAGGAACTGAATCCTCTCACCATGATAGAATGGCTCAGCCCTTACATCTGACCTACTCGTCAGAATGGCTTTGGATCTCTAGCACTCATATATTACATGGAAGGAACTGGATCCTCTCACCATGACAGAATGGCTCATCCCTTACAACTGACCATGGAAGGAACCAATCCTCTCACCATGTCAGAATGGCTATGGATCTATAGCACTCATATTTTACATGGAAGGAATCGAATCCTCTCACAATGACAGAATGGCTCAGCCCTTACATATGACCTCCTTGTCAGAATGGCTTTGGGACTCATCACTTTCCCTAGGAGGAAACCTCGATCTAGAGAACACCAAGTCTCTCTCTGAAGTACTCAAACTTCACTCTGGCTAATGGCTTCATCAACACATCAGCTATATGTTCCTCCGTCACAACATACAGGAGCTTCACTGCTCCTCTCTGCACCATATCTCTGATATAGTGATACTTGATCTCGATATGCTTCGACTTGTCATGGAACAATGGATTCTCTGACAACTTTACGCAGCTCTGGTTGTCACAATGTATATAAGTAGCATCCAACTGGAGATCAAATATATCAGACAGTAGCTTTCGCAACCATACTACCTCACAACTAGCTGAACAAGCTGCGACATACTCTGCTTTAGATGTACTCAGTGCCACACAGGATTGCTTCCTGCTAAACCAAGAGATCAAACCTGATCCCATACTGAAGCAACATCCTGAAGTACTCTTCCTGTCAATGGCACTGCCTACCCAATCTGAATCAACATAACCCTCCAGGTTAATCTTTTGATTCGCATCGTACTTGAGCCCATAATCAATTGTACCCTTCAGGTACCTCAGAATATGCTTTGCAGCAATCAAGTGAACACTTCTCGGATCTGTCAAGTATTGGCTCAAGGTGTTCATGGAAAAGCAAATGTCTGGTCTTGTGTTCATCAGGTACATCAATGACCCAATCATCTGATGATACATCATAGCATCAAACGACTTTGATGAAGCATCACTCAATAGCTTCAGGTTTGATACCATAGGTGTAGCCATAGCTTTGCAGTCAATCATCCCGAACCTCTTCAAGATCTCTACTGCATACTTCCCTTGTCCAAGGAAGATCCCATCTTTACTCTGCCACACCTCCATACCTAGAACAATATTGCATCAACACATAACAGGAGCATCACTGGTCTTCCACCTTCAACCTTGGATCAAAGGTTGGAATCCACTTTACTCTCAGTAAATCCTAGAATCATTAGTAATCTGCCCATCCTGTCGTACCATGTCGAACCTCAGGATCTTCTGCAATCACTCCCTCTGAAGCGAAGCATCATACTCCCTCTGTCTTCCATACTCTATGCACTGAAACATTCTGTACTGGAGTGACAAGTAGTATCCATCTAGGATCACTGGATACTAAGATCCTCTATCTTGAACTTCTTCAAAAGTTCATCTTGCATCCATCTGAGAGCTTGTCATCCTCTATCAACCTTGTAGCAAAGGTTAAGATATTCATTAAGCTCATCATGTATGTGTTTCAACTCTTACTAGTTGCAAATGTCTCTTCGTAGTCTAGGCCTTCCTTTCATGCGAAGCCTCATGCTACGAATCTTGCTTTGTATCCCACGATGTTTCCATCTACTACATGATGGAACTATGAAATTCTCTTCAGGTCTCGATACTGCGCCCTGACATCATTCTTCTTGAACTAGTCTTCCCTTTCTTCTTGGTGGCTAGAAGGTTCTGCATCAATGATGTCACTACACTCATCATATTATTCTTTGTCTTTGAACTGTCGTCACTTGTTCTTCGAAACAAGTTTTCATTCTTCTTTGCTTGCAGATGAATATGTATGCGATCTTTCCTACAAGTCAAATGCATTTGTATGGTTAGAAATATTTCATAAGGAATATTCATACTAGCAAATTCTTATGCATAAATATATGATCATGCAACTACTTTTTCCAATACAACATTCATCCATATCTCACTGAATCTTTCTAGATGCCTTCCATCTCTACCAGGACAACATTGGGATTGTGCACTAATCCAATATGTCAGCAAAGAGGTTTCATTCTAGATAAGTAGCAATGGAGAGTTGTATAGCACCATGAGCTACTTACCCATCGCATGTATATTAGTAGTATACTGCCATTAATGCAAACATCCTATCATGCATGATACATCAACTGAATATAAACAAATGCATAACAAAACAATATCATGAAATGACAATTGAATACTTATCTTTGTTTGTTTCATGGGTAGACTGCTTCTTGATCCTTTAGCTTCATCATCTTCTTCATTCATGGTAGCATCGTTTCTTATCCAAATGATAAGGAGGATAAGAGGTGCTTCAAGGGTTGAGTTCTTCATATTCCTCATTGCTTGAGGGATCTTCTTTGGACGATGGGAGCTTGATCTTCAGTTTCTTCCATCTTCCCTTATCTTCTTATGAATCGAGCTTCTTCTTCTTCTTGGATTCTGTTGAAAGGTAATCACTTCCTTCTAGAACACATTCCTTGAATGAATGAATTCCACGATCCTGGGAGGTCATTCAAGGTGGCCATCACCACTTCTGCATTCTTCACTTCTTCTTTTACCGCTTCAATTTGTTCTTGATTTGAGAGACTCTTATTCTGGATCTTCACATTCTTCAGCTGGTTTCTTAAGATCATATTCTGATTTTTGTTCTTCCCTTCAAATAGCTTGAAATTCTGGAAGACCTTCAACAACTTTTCTTGCAATAGGTAGTGCTCTGTAATGCACATGTGCAAGCCTTCTATGCCAAAGCTCATTTGGCTCTACTATGTCATGGATCAAGGCTTGTTCTAGATGGCCCTTCAATTTGTACAAGCCTCCTTCCTTATTATCCAATCACTACCGCATCATCGATAGTCTTTCCTTTTGGCCACATGATGACTTGACCATCTATGAATGCAACCCGCATTCCTTTTGCATCAATGCTGAAATGGAGAGAAGGTTCTTCTTGAGTCCAGGAACAAAAAATACTTCTTTCATTGTTAGAGACTTACCAGAGTCTAGCTTGTATGAATATTCCCCACTACCTTTTATTGGATATTGGTAGTCATCTCCTAACTTCACCTTGTGAGGTGATTCATGTTCTGACAGTCTCACAAAAGATTCCTTGAATCCCGTCATATGTTTGGAAGCCCCACTGGCTATAAGCCAATCATCACTTCCATGAGTAATGTTACCTATGAGAGCTGATATTAGAACATATTCATCCTTGCTTGAAGAATATTCACTTTCATATCTGGATCTCTTTCTGGATGGTTCATCATCCTCTACAACATGAGCATGATGTCTTCTTTGGCCTTGACCAAGTTCTTCTTGTGAAAGGCTTCTAACCTCATCTCCCTTTGAAACTGGAACCTCCATACTCATGTAGGTGTCCAATACATTTTATTCAAAGAGATCATATACTTCCAGGCTTGGAAGTTGTCAACTTACACAAGCTTGTCACCAAGCTGATGTGATAGATCACTTTGAAATGAGAACCTCAAATGGAAATAGCAAAGGATTAGATCTTACCGATTTGAGGTGTCCGTCCTTGTCCCGGAGTTTGCTGATCTAGGGTTTGTCGCAGAAACCCTAATTTTCAAAACTTGGAAACTTTTAGATATTATTGGACAAACAGATATATCTCTTCAAATGGAGCTGTCCAATGTACTCCTTTTCTGAAAACAGCGGAGGGCAGCTCCTGAAACAGGAAGCCCTAATTTTCTGATTTCTTCTGCAGAAATTCCTGTTACTATTTCTATGATATCTCTGAAATTACTGATCCTATATGTCTTAAATTTCTCGCTGAGGTAACCTCGAATGTACCTGATCCAACACCGTAGGTTTCATCAGAATTGGTTTCACCGTTTGGGATTTATGATCCTTTTCCCAAGGTGACCTGTTATAGGACTGTTCAGAACAGCGAAGTTGTACGGCATGCCACGTGTCACTGGTTCATCTTCTGAGTCTGATATTTGGACCATAGAAATTAAAGTTCGTGCCCTTTCTGTAACATCTTCAGGAATTCCATTTGGACCTCTGTATCCCAAGATATTTCAATTCTCCCCAGGTGTCCTGTTTATAGATGATTTCTAGAAGAGGCTGGAACCCTGACTTTGAGAGATCATATCTCCTGGAATATAGTGAATATGAGGCTGAATTTTGGACACAGTGTTCTTCAGGATTTTATATTTGGCTCCTACAATATTTAGCTTCTGATACTTCACCAAATTTGGAATATAGTGAATCTACCAAAACTTATCAGTTTTAGTATTTAGGGTTTTTCCTAGCTCGGTGTCAAACTAGGGTTTGACTTTCCCGGAGTTTCACCCAACCAAATTTATTGATCCAGGTCTCTAAACTTCAGTTTTGATGAGGAGAAAAATCCTATGCTGGTCTCACTCAAAAATTCCTCTTCTGTAGAAAGCCCTAATTTCCACATCGAAACTGAAAATGCTTGAAATCGAATTCCGCATCGACAGAAAGATGCACCCTTCAATGGAGAGTCATCCTAGCATAATTTTGCTGAAAACATGTGGAGGAAGATCCACAAACTAGGAAGCCCTAGTTCCTGTAGCTGCACAATGTCTTCTTCTCAGTTTAGCTCTGATACCATGTTAGTTTTTCATCATATAAGGTAGCATTATGATCTTAGGATCTTTTCACTGAGAGAATAACAAGAACAACAATAACATAAGCACATCACATGAGACAAGAGACACAAAGAGTTTTGATCGGGGAAACCATAAATGGAGAAAACCCCGCAACTTCCTCTAAGATAGTATCACCACAAGATGTGAAACCCAAAACAGTAAGATGTACTCCCAACACAGTAGTAGCCTTCTGTCTTCTGTCAAGACAAAGTATTTCCTTCTCCAATAGTGCGCCACACTTGAGAGAGCAAGTGATGTATTTCACAAGTGATAAATAGAGAGACTCTCACTCTCTATTTATATTCATCTGTTCACTTGAATTACATTTTCACACGTAGGCTCAACCTAATATTACTTACCCAAGCCTACACCTTAATTAGTGTATAATAACTCAAGTGCCCCAAAACTGTGGGGACTTACCTAATGACTTGATATGACTTGATTACATTATTAATCCTCCCGATCTGAACATCGGGGCATGACCACATGACTCAAATACATAATAGAGACATCCTGGAATAAACATCGGGTTACAATATACATAGAAGAATACATTCCGAAGTTACATATACATCAACACCTTCTTCATGAAGGTCAAGTAGATAGATGGTTTAGGTGTACTAGGCTAGGAAACTCTAAACATCCTTGCATGTTGGATTCCCCTCATATAACGTGGTAGTTCGTTAGTACTTGATGAGAATACAGAATTTCAAATATTCATTTAATCACTTAAAAATAAGTATGATGAGATCAATATTATTCTCGAGTCGTTTTCACTCGGAGGTGATTTTACTCTTTTAAGTAACTCCTAGCGCTTACAAGAGCCCATACTCAATGCTTATAATATATATTTACAAACATAGTGCAATTCCAGAGCTCTCACTCAACACTAAATGTTAGGATGTACTTGTATGATACACCTAGGGATACAATGGCCAAAGGTCCGATGCTCCAGAGCTTATGCTCAACATCAACATGGAATGCTCCAGAGTTTATTCCCAACATTTCCAATTATATTTTCATGTGTATCACATCTGTATGCTCAACACAAATGTAAGTGATCATGTGCTCCAGAGCCTCTTGCTCAACACAAATCATCTCATCGATCATGTGCTTCAGGGTCCTCGCACAACACAAAACATTTCATCAATCATGTACTTCACGGTCCACGCCCAATGCAACCAACATATATACACATATATCATCAACAATTGGCTTACACCCAATATAAAAAGAAAATCATCATGTCCATATGCAGTGGGGTCTTTGACCCAATATAAAAATTAAACATCAATATAATCATCATGATCAATAGTCTCATGCCTACAAATGGTAGGCCCAAAATTTAGGATATTACATCCCTCCCCGCTTAGTACAACACCATCCCTGGTGTTCTAGGGATTCTAAATGATATCATGAAAAAAGGCAGGGTCATCCTTTCTCATGGTGGCCTCATTCTTCTAGGTAGCCTCATCTACCTCAAAGTGCTTCAACTACACTTTCAATTGGACTACAGTGTGCTTCCGAAGCTGAACTTCTTTCTTTTCCAATATATGCAAAGGCTCAAGGGAAAAATTTCCCTCGGGTTCCACCTGTAATAAGGACCAATCAGTGACATGATTAGTGTCATAAACATATTTATTTAATAAAGATGCATGGAAAACATTATGAACTCTTACGTGCACAAGTAATGCTAGTTCATAAGCCACTAGTCCTTTCTTAGCCAGAATTTCAAACGGTCTAGAAAACCTAGGTGCTAACTTACCACACCTACCCAAGCTCAATGAGCTCCATTTTTCTTTCACTTTCAAGTATACATGCTCACCTACTTGATAGTCTTTATCTTTTCTTTTCTTATCCGAATAACATTTCTCACAATATTGTGCCTCTTTAAGGTTTCCCTGGACCTTGGTAACTAACTATTCCAAGTCTAATAACAAATCAGGCCCTAACGTGAGCCTATCCACTAGACTATCCCAAGTAATTGGGGTTCTACACTTTTGTCCATAGAGTACCTCGAAAGGACTCATTTTGGCGGAAGCCTGATACCTGTTGTTATATGGAAACTGTGCAATGTGTAGATAGTACTCCCACTTGGTGGGGTTGTTCATGACATACATTTGAAGCATGTATTCAATAATTTGGTTTACTCTTTCAGTATTCCCGTCCATCTACGGGTGATAAGCAGTGCTAAAGTTCAGTTGCATCTCTAATCCAGAGAATAAAGATCTCTAAAAGTTTATTGTAAACTTAACATATCGATCTGAGACAATTTCTTGGGTTATCTCATGCAATCTAAATATCTCTTTTAGGAATATATCGGCAATGTTCATGGCCTTGTAGGTCGATTTCATGGGGATGAAGTGCGCTACCTTTGACAACTTGTCAATGACTATGAAAATGGAATCATTTTTCTTCTTGCTTTTTGATAAGCCAGTAATAAAATCCATACTGATAACCTCCCACTTCCATTCCAGAATGGGAAATGGTAGTAGCAATCCTAAAGGATGCTAGTGCTTAGCTTTAACTAGATGGAATTCTTGACATTTTTCAATAAACATTCCAATGTCGGCCTTTAACTTAGGCTAGAAAAAGTGTCTTCTGATGGCAGATATCATCTTTTGATATCCCAGGTGCCTCGAGTAGGGCTCCCTATGAAATTCTGTGAGGATGCTAGACCGAATGTCCCCTCCATCTGGAACATACAATCTATCCTTGGACCATAGTAGTCCGGAGTCATCCACCTTGTATTCCTTTTGGTGTTGAAACAACTGGTCCTCTTGGACCTTCTTGAGGATTTCCACATAGAACAGGTCAAGCTTGTTGGCTGTTCTAATCTTCTCATGCAAATATAAATCTGCTTGACTTGGGGTCACCTCATATATCATATGATTTTGTTGACTCAAAGAATTGGCAACTTTGTTCTCTTTTCCCTTAATATGCTTTAGTTCAAAGTGATACTCACTCAGGAAATCCAACCATTTGTCTTGCCTCACATTCATATTGGGTTGCTCGAATAAATATTTTAGACTCATATTGTTAGTATTTAGAAGGAACTTCCTCCCCATGAGGAAGTGCCTCCACATATTCAGAGTGTGGATAATGGCCGCTAGCTCAAAATCGTGCGTGGGATAATTTTTCTCATGCTCTTTTAATTTCTGTGATTCATAACATATCGCATGATAATTTTGCAAGAGGAATCCTCCAACTCCTTCCTTGCTTGCATCTGTCCAAACAATGAAATCCCCATTGGGATTCACAATCCATAACACTGGTGTGGTCATCAAAAGTTGCTTAATATTTTCAAAACTTTCTTCACACTTGTCAGTCGATAAGAACTTGTTTGCTTTCTTCTACAAATCCATCATGGGGAAAGCGATTCTTGAGAAGTTCTCAATGAACTTTCGATAATACCCAACTAAAGCCAAAAAGGACCTAATGTCAGTGACACTAGTCGGGGTAGGCCAATCCTTTATGGCTTGAATCTTTTTTGTCTCGACATTTATTCCTACCTCGGATATGATGTGACCTAGGTACTACATTTGTGGTTTGTAAAAATCACATTTACTAAACTTAGCGTAAATATGGTGTTCTCTCAACACTCAAAGTACTATGTGAAGATGTTCTTCACGTTTCTATTTATTCTTGGAATAAACCAGAATGTCATCAATAAAGACTAGTACAAACTTATCCATATATTTACTAAATATGATGTTCATCATACACATAAATTTTGTGGGTGCATTGGTAAACCCAAATAGCATCACTACAAACTTGTAGTGCCCGTACCTCGTACGAAAGGTGGTCTTGGGAATGTCTTCATCTCGGATCCGTACCTGATGGTACCTAAATCGTAGGTCAATCTTTGAAAATATTTTGGCTCCTACCACCTGGTTTAACAAATCATTGATCCTAGGGAGTGGGTAATGGTTCTTTATAGTCATTTTGTTCAATTGATGATAATTAATGCACATCTGCATCGTACCTTCCTTATTCTTTATGAATAAAATCGGTACTCCCCAAGGGGATACACCGGGTCGTATATACCCTTTCTCTATTAACTCCTGCAACTGCAGTTTGAGTTCCACCAATTCTGGTGCACTCATATGGTAAGGGGCTTTGGAGGCCGGAACTGATCCTTGGGTCATTTCGATGGAAAATTCTATGTCTCGTTTCGGAGGTAATATGGGGATTTCCTCGGCAAACATGTCCTTGAATTCTTTAAGAACAGGGAAGTATTCTATGCATTGTTCTCTATCAGACTCTACATCTCAGATGTTCACCGCAAACAACTTGCAGCCCTTCCTAACACACTTCTTCGCTTGCAAGGAAGAGATTTTTCTTACATAAGATTTCTTTGTGATGCCTTGAACCTTCACTTGGTTCCCTTGGCTATTAGTAGACAAGATAGAATTTTGTAGACAATCGAGTATGACATGGTGTTGTTCCAACCAGTCCATGCCGATAAGAATATCGTATGATCCTAAAAGTAGGATGTCCAGGTTTACCTTAGTAAGGAAACTGTTCAGGTTTACTCCATATTCTTTAACAATTTCTGAAACCTTTCATTTCGTACCAGTCGCTAACTATACCATCAAAGGTTTAACATGCTTTACTTTTACTAACTTGCATAAATCAACAATTTTAGGTGCAACATAGCTCTAACAAGCACTGAGATCAATAAGTATTGAAACAGAGGTGTTCAAGATCTTACCTTCGATCTTGACCATTGTAGCTTGATGGTCTGCTTGTCGACCCTCTAATGCTGCATAGATTTGTAGGGTTCCCATTATATCCTCAACCGTAGGTTCTTCTTGCAGGTTATGCAAGACTCCATTGTTCTTGTTCTTATAATATTGGGCATAATGCTGCCCATTGCACTTCTAGCACTTGATCGCTAAAGTGGTAGCATTGGCTCCACTAGCCACTTTCTTATTACTATTAGGAGCTAGTACATAAGGATTCGTACCAGTTTTGTTGAAGTTCTTGTTCACTTGAAAGCTATTATTTTTCTTTTGTAAGGATATGGGTTTGACCCAGGCTTGCGGTTATCAGAAACGTTTCTAGAATTTTCTCTGTTTCTGTTCTATTTTTCTTGCCATAACTGCCCATGCTCATAGCAGAGTCAGGCCTTGTGTAGTGCAGTATCCAGAGTCTTTGGCATGTCGAATTCAATCCTGTCCAAAAAACTGGGAGGAAGACATCCTAGGAACTACTGGTTCTTCACCTTCTCTTCTTTGACATACAGTACATAATGCAGGAGATCTAGAAATCTGTTTATAAATGCGTCTATAGTCATGGACCCCATGCGCAGTTCATGGAACTCTTTTACCTTGCAGTCAAAGAACCTTTCTGACATGTATTTTTCTTGGAAAATATTTTGTAATTTTTTCCATCTTATTTCTTGTAGCTCATATTTCTTGGTGTGCTTTAAATATCGCCACCATTTTGCTTCCTTACCATTCAGGTTGTAGATGGAAATCCTAGCCTACATCACACTTGAATAGTTATGAACTTGGAAATACTTATTCATTCCCAGGAACCATGTTTCAACCTTTTCTCCCATATTTACTTCACCTTCATAGGTCGGGGCTCTTATTTTTCAAAACTCCCCGTGAAGGCTGTCATAATTTATTTTCCTCTTTCTCCATGTAGAAAGTGAGTCATCACTAGCAATACTGTGATGATCTCCTTTAGATGCTTCAGGTGCACATTATTTTTCTACTTCTCTTGGGCTATTAGCCCACTCATGGTACGATTCTCTTTTGGATATGTTGGTGGATTGGGTAGGTTTACCTTGCGAGCTCCCTCCTATCATGTTATGCAATAATGCTTCATTTATAGCTTGTTGTTCCTTTCTTTCATTTTGATGTCTTCTCTGAAACTTTTCAGTTCAGCTTGAAGACTGTGCAAAGTTTTCAGCACATCAGAGTTTAGCTCGACCACCAAGTTCACTTCCAGAGTGGGGGTGGTCATTTCTTCCTGCCCGCTTTTTTCTTCCTCATTATTTATAAACCGAGCAACGCTGTAGAAATTTTCCTGAAACACAAAAATTTTAAATAGCAGCAAAAATCTATGTTAGGAACAAAAATTACTTATCATACTTAATTTTCTCTGCATGAATTCTTGGTGCGCCCATAAGTCACTTAGTATTGACACTAGGCTCTGATACCACTTGTAATGTCCCCAAAAATTGAATCTAATTTTTTTTTATAGGCTAGTGTAAGCTACCCCAAAGGGGATCATTATTACTCATGCAGAATACACATGCACAAAAATTTTAAATAGCAGCAAAAATCTATGTTAGGAACAAAAATTACTTATCATACTTAATTTTCTCTGCATGAATTCTTGGTGCGCCCATAAGTCACTTAGTATTGACACTAGGCTCTGATACCACTTGTAATGTCCCCAAAAATTGAATCTAATTTTTTTTTATAGGCTAGTGTAAGCTACCCCAAAGGGGATCATTATTACTCATGCAGAATACACATGCACAAAAATTTTAAATAGCAGCAAAAATCTATGTTAGGAACAAAAATTACTTATCATACTTAATTTTCTCTGCATGAATTCTTGGTGCGCCCATAAGTCACTTAGTATTGACACTAGGCTCTGATACCACTTGTAATGTCCCCAAAAATTGAATCTAATTTTTTTTTATAGGCTAGTGTAAGCTACCCCAAAGGGGATCATTATTACTCATGCAGAATACTCATTATTAGTAAGTTGGCCTTACGTTCTATCCTTTACTTTCAATCATTTATTATTACTACATTTTACTTATGACGTTATAAGTCTCTTCAGTAAAGTATTCTCTTGTTGAAAATACTGTCGACGTGTTAATGACTTGCATTGAAGCTCGTTTACTTCAGCGCATTGTTTAATTTATTATTTATTAAGTTTTGACTTAACTTTGTTTGTGGGAACAAAGTGGGTAGAGTGGCAGGACTCATTCTCCCATGACGTTCTAAGAGGTAAAGTATTACTAGACATGTAGGCTTACTTAGTTCAATCGAACTAAGGCACCTTATTTATTTACTTGCAGGTTTACCTCGTGTAAAATTTCCTAGCCGAGACTTTGATCATTTTGAGATTACATTGTGCTTACTATTTAATATTAAGTTTCCTTGCTGCTTTGGATTATAGCAAGGTAATTCCTATTCTGTTAATTAATTAACCTAGATAATTAACTATATGATACCTAGAAATCTATACATTTATGATTCATGTCTATTTCATTTTACTATTATTAACATATCTTCCTATCTTCATTTTGCAAATTATAACCTTGGCCTAACACCGAACCTTTGACATTTATAACTTTAATTATTAACATGGCATTTTTTATATGCCATGTTCACTAAGCACTAAGCTTAGGGTAAGCACAAGTATTAGGGCTTCAAGCCTATGGTGTAAATATTAACTATAAGGTTTATGCCTTATAGCATTACACCCTGGACTAGTCCAAGATATGGGATATGCACTAACATAACCTTGATGTAATGCCTATGTTGTAAAGTTACAAGGTGATATGAAAAGGGGTGGTGAACATTGTAGGAGTCATATATTACACAGACCTTGTAATATATAATATGTAGCAAGGGTTTTGTGTGGTGCGTATTTATCATATGGTTGAACCATAGATTAGATGGGTTTAAGCTTTGAAAAAGAGGTCACCTTAATACAATGATACTGAACTATGGAGAGTGGGTTTTTTTTGGGCGTGATAATCGAACCAGCCGGAGTCATTAATGCCACTAGTGCACTTGGGTTTCATGATAGCCATAAGATTAGGGATTTGGCACATGAAGGATTTTCCAAATCGCTTGTCATTTGGGGTTTGTGTATTTGGATATACACTGGGAGAAAACATGGTGCCAACCTTTGTTCGCAAGGTAACCTTCGTTCTGGTACTTATGTTTGAACAATGTCTTGGTGTAAGGTTCATCATGTTTCCATACTTATTAACCATTCGTATATGATTTTGGTTGCAAGTGATAGGGGAGAGAAAGAGGGGTGGCTCTATAATTCATTGTTGGCTCCACATTGTTTGCAATGTGGCCATGGTAAGCTTGTGAGCAAGTTTATTCTTGCTACCTCTCGGCCATTTTGGGCAAACTGCATTTGGATTTTTTGCTTGGTTGGGATTTTATGCTATGGGTTTCAAATTCGCCTTCGGGATTAATAATACATACTTGGGTTTTATTATGTGGTTAAGGTGTTAAGCCATGAAGTAATTCATAAGCCATTCAGCTCAGTGTAATTAAGTTTGGGTTGTAAAAATTACTTGGGTTGTTAGCAGTGAATAGAAAAAGGCTTGGGCCTCTAGCACACTCTGTTCTTCATTTCTGTAAATCGTTTGTTATTTTGGGCCTTTTTTCCATGGGCTGCACCATTTCTTGCAATGGTGCCATAGCCCATTAGAAATCCTTTGTAACTTGATTCTTGGTCTTTAAATGACGATGGTGTAGAAAAATCAATACCCACTGTGTAAATGGATATAAAATATTTGTAATCAATTTCTAGGTTATTATTTTATGTTGTGTATAGAACGAATGTGATGCGTTCTTCTGTTTGGTATGTAAAATAACATGGGGCATTCGATGGCTTGAATGTTCTGTGTATAAAGATGATGTTTAGTTTTTATTTTGTAAAGTCATTGATAGCGTGGGTATAGGCCATGCCATGAATGGCATGAGCCTTTCCCATAGTGTTGCGATAGCTTGTTGTTGGATTTAATTATTGTTATTAGTTCTTATGTGATGTGGACTATAAAAGTCATGGGTTGGGAATCCATGATGGCCAAGGTTTCCTGTAGGGTTGAAAAAATGTTAATGGAATGTGTACTTAAATTGTTATTGGCCGAGGCCATGCTATAGCTGGGGTCTTTACAACCTCACTATTAGCGTATGCGCTGTTATGTATATGGAATTTAGCGTAGTTTAAACTGCAGCCCACATATATTAGATGTATAGAATGGACTCTATAAATATGGTTATGCTATTTGCTTACTGTTTATGTATAAAATGCTTTTGGTTCGTTATTAAAGTTTTTTCCTTGAGTCTGGACATCCAAAGGATTTGATGTCACAACCTCTATTGGAAAAATGGGTTTTAGTTATTAATTGTTTAATGTGATGTGACAGTTGTGTGTAGATTTGGGACCTTTAAACGCTTTATGTTTTATAAAAGGATGACTGTAACAATAGGACTGTGGATTATAACATTTCAGTTATGTAAATGGATGTGATTATTGACTAAGCGATTTGGACTGTGGAATTTATATAATAAGACAGAGGTTTGATATTGGGCCACATGGATGGTCACGATGCCTTCTTTGTTTGGTTAATTATGATTATGTTTATTTAATGGAATGTTATGATATTTAATTTGTACTTGTTGATATAGACCTTGAAGGTCTTTAATGATTTGTTATCTTAGATTTAGTTTTTGTCTGTACTTAGTTGGTTTAGTTTAGAATATTTAAATTCTATACTTTAGTTTATAAATAAAATAAATAGCAAATTAATTATAAAACTATTTGAATACTGTTATATATGTATTTCTATATATATTTAACCTGTACTTCTTAACGAATTTTGAATTTAAAACAACCATTTGCTGACAAATGAAATATGTCAGCAGAGTAATGCAACGTATAGAACAATAATCTGCTAACTGGAAACAAAACCTAAATATAGTACACATAAACTAAGCATGGAAATAATACATAAATCAACTCAAAAGTACAAACCCTAGTAATGTACAACATATAATAAAATTTATAGCCTAAACATAGTATTAAAGAAAATACAAACCCTAGCAGATTCTAACAAGAGAATCCAAGACATAGGGTTAGGAAATGCATTGAAATCATTTACCTAACAAATCCAGTAATTAATTTAGAGAAATAGAATAAGGACGATAGGGATTCATATCTGATCTTGAATCTCTATTAATGGGTGAACTTGCACACTCAAATAACCAGCATTAACAATGCAATGTAGATCTAACCTCTACTTGATAACCAAATCACTTGGGGACTACCACGTTCCTCCAAACCATGACCCGAAACTGATCCTGGTTCTAATCCGGATTCCCCCTGAGCTGGACTCCAACATGCAAGTAGCTTAGAGCTCCTAAGGTAGGGTTTCCTAACTGGTAATCAGTTTTGAATCAATCATCTTTCCCTTGCATGAAAAGTTCTCCAAGAAAACACTTGAGAGCAAAAAACAGGTAGAATAATAATTCTCCTAGATAAAAATCAAAACTCCCAAGCCTTTGCTTAAATTGAGTCCTTATAGACATACTTTTCAATCAAAGGGGCAGTTAAATCAAGAAATCATCGATTTCTTGATTTAACCCTTTTTAATTTACTGGGGTAATTTTCAATCCTTAACCTCGGAACATTTTAACTAGTTCCTAGTTAGTCTTTCATAGATATTTCACTATTTATTAATCCTTTAATAATAAATAATAATTGGTGTAGCTTCTCTTCTTTATTTATTCAATTATATAATTAATCATAATTAATTCTTTATACATACTATGTATAAAATACATAGTATTAAAATACTTGTTAACATTTGTCTTTGGGCATCATGTATTACGATCGCTAGACTTAATGACACTTCTTCATGAAGGTCAAGTAGATAGATGGTTCAGGTCTACTAGGCTAGGAAACTCTAAACATCCTTGCATGTTGGATTTCCCTCGTATAATGTGGTATTTCTTCAGTACTTGATGAGAATACGGAAATTTGAAATTTTTATTTAATCACTTAAAAATAAGTATGATGAGATCAATCTTATTCTCGAGTCGTTTTCACTCGGAGGTGATTTTAATCTTTTCCGTAACCCCTAGCGCTTACCAGAGCCCATACTCAACTCTTATAATAGGGAGTTACAAACATAGTCCAATTCCAGAGCTCTCTCTCAACACTAAATGCTAGGATGTACTTGTATGATACACCTAGGGATAAAATGGCCAAGGATCTGATGCTCCACAACTTATGCTCAACATCAACATGGAATTCTCTAGATTTTATGCCCAATATTTCCAATTATATTTTCATGTGTTCCAGAGCTTTATGCTCAACACAAATGTAAGTGCTCATGTGCTCCATATCATCTTGCTCAACAGAAAACATCTCATCGATCATGTGCTTCAAGGTCCATGCCCAACACAAGACATGTCATCAATCCTGTGCTTCAGGGTCCACTCCCAACACAACCAACATATATATACACATATACCATCAAAAATTGGCTTGCGCCTAATATCCAAAGCAAATCATCATGTTCATATGCAGTGGGGTCTTTGACCCAATATAAAAATAAAACATTGATATAATCATCATGATCAATAGGCTCATGGCTATAAATGGTAGGTCAAAAATTCAAGATATTACACTCAAGGTCCCGTCATAAATCATATGAGTTCATTGGCTCAAAGCATCGACAACCTTATTCTATTTTCCCTTAATGTGATTTATCTCGAAATCGTACTCGCTGAGCAAAGCCAACCATATCACTTGCCTCGCATCCAGATCTACTTGATCAAATAAATACTTCAGACTCATATTGTCTATCTTCAGAAGGAACTTCCTTCCCATGAAGTAGTGCCTCCACATCCTCAAATCATGGATGATCGAATCTAACTCAAGATCACATGTATAGTAATTTTTCTCATGCTATTTTAAATTCTACGATTCATAACAGATTGTGTGATCATTCTGCAAGAAGACTCCTCCAAGTCCTTCGTTGCTTACAGTCCTGCAAACAACAAAATCCCCATCAGGATCCGCAATTCATAATGCTAGTGCGGTCATCAAAATATGCTTAATATTTTGAAAACTTTCTTCACACTTAGAAGTCCATAAGAAATTACTTTCTTTCTTCTGCGAAGCATTCATGGGGAAATCGATTCTCGAGAAGTTCTTAATGAACTTTTGGTAATATCCGGCTAATCCCAAAAAGGACCTAATGTCAGTTACACTAGTAGGGGTAGGCCAATCCTTTATGGCTTTAATGTTTTTCAGGTCCACAGCTATCCGTGTCTTGGAGATAATGTGACCTAGATACTATATCTGTGGTTTGTAAGAATTACATTTACTAAACTTAGCATAAAACTGGTGTTCTCTCAACTCTTGTAGTACTACACGAAGGTGTTTTCTATGTTCTTCTTAATTATTTGAATAAACCAATATGTCATCTATAAATACTAAGATGAACTTATCCAAATACCTATTGAATATGTTTCTCATGATACACATAAAGTGTGTGGGTGCATTGGTCAACCCGAACAACATCAATACAAACTTGTAGTGTCCGTACCTTGTACGAAATGTGGTTTTTTGAATATCCTCATCATGCATCCATACCTGATCGTACCCAAATCATAGGTCAATATTTGAAAAGAATCTAGCTCCTCCCACTTGATCAAACAAGTCATCAATCTTAGGGAGTGGGTAACGGTTCTTGATAGTCATTTTTTTCAACTAACAGTAATTAATGCACATTCGCATCGTACCGTCTTTCTTCTTTACGAACAATATCATTGCTCCCTAAGGAGACACACTAGGTTGGATATACCCTTTCTATATCAACTCCTGCAACTGCAATTTGAATTCCACCAACTGAGGTGCACTCATGTGGTAATGGGATTTGAAGGAAAGAACTAATCCTGGGGTCAGTTCGATGGAAAAATCTAAGTCTCGTTTCGGAGGTAATCCATGAATTTCCTTGGAAAACACATCTTTGAATTCTTCAAGAATGGGAAAGTATTCCATGCGTTGTTCCCTATCAGACTTTATGTCTCGGATGTTTAGTGCAAATAACTTACAACCTTTCCTAATGCATTTTTTCACTTGTAAGGCAGATATTTATCTTACAAAAACTTTCTTTGGAATTCCCTAAACCTTCACTTGGTTCCCTAGGCTATCAGTACACAAGATAGACTTGCACAAACAATCAAGCATGACATGGTGTTGTTCCATCCAATCCATGCCAATAAGTACGTCGTACGATCCTAAAGGTACGATTTTCAGGTTTACTTTCCTAGGAAAACCATTCAGGTTTACATAACATTCTTTAACAATTTTTGAAACCTTCTATTTGATACCTCTAGCTAACTGAACCAACCAAGGTTTATCATGTTTTAATTTTCCTAGTTTGCATATATCAATAATTTTAGGTGAAACATAGCTCCGACAAGCACCAGGATCAATAAGTATTGAAATAGAAGTGTTCAAGATCTTACCTTCTATCTCAACCATTGTAGCTTGATGATATTCCTTTCGGCCATCCAATGCTGCATATATCCACAGTGTTCCATTTATGTCCTCAATAGTTGGCTCTTCTTGTAAGTTGTGAAAGACCCCACTGGTCTTGTTCTTACAATCTCGGGCATAATGAGACCCACTGCATTTCCAACACTTGATTTGTAGTCATTGGCTCCAATTGCTACTGGTTTGTTAACATTAGCAGTTGGTACATAAGGATTTCTACTAGATTTATTAAAGTTCTTGTTCGCTTGAAATATGTTATTATGCTTTCTATATGGCTATGGGTTGGACCTAGGTTTGTGATTATTAGGGAAGTTCTTAGACCTATCTCAGTTTTGGTTCATGTTCTCCTGCTTTAGCTTCCCATGCTCATAACAGAGCCTAGATTTGTGCAGCATGGTATCCAAAATCTTAGGCATGTTGAATTCAATCCTATCCAAAAAAATAGGAGGAAGACATCCTAGGAACTGTCAAATATTTAACTTTTCTTCTTTTATGTATGGTACATAATGAAACATATCTAGAAATTTGTTAATAAACGCGTCCATAGTCACAAAACCCATGCTTAGTTCATGAAACTCTTTCTCTTTTCTGTTAAAGAACCTTTCCGACATATATTTTTCTTGGAAAAGTTTCCGGAAAGTATCCCAGAGTATTTCCTGCAACTCATTTTTCTTGGTGTGTTTTAAATCGCTCCACCATCTTTCTTCCTTACTATTTAAGTTATAGATGGAAAGTCGAGCCTTCATCTCACTTGAATAGTTATGAACCTAGAAATACTTATTAATTCCCAGCAGCCACTCTTCATCCTTTTCCCCAGTGTTTACTTAACCTTCATAGGTCGGGCCTCTTATTTTTCAAAACTCCCCTTGAAGACTGTCATTGCTTCTTTTCTTCTTTCTTCGGAGAGAAAGAGAGTCATAATTGGAAGGATTATGATGATATCCTTTTGGTGCTTCAGGGGTCCGTTCCTCTTTTTCTCCTTCTCTTGGGCTGCTAGCCTGTTTATGGTATGGTTCTCTTTTGGAACTATTTGTGCACTAGTTAGGTTTACCCTGCAGGCTGCCTCCTGTCATATTTCTTAGAAATTCTTCATTTATAGCTTTCTTTTCCTTTCTTTCGTTCAGACTATCTTCTCTAAGACTTCGCAATTCTACTTGAAGACTGTGTATAGTATTCAAAATATCAGAATTCAGCTCCACCACCATTTCTCCTTATGGGGTGGGGGTGTCCATTCTACCTTGCCAGCTGTTATCTCCCTCAGTGTTCATAATCTGAACTGTTCCTGTAAAAATTCCTGTATTTGCAAAAAAAATTAATAACAGGAAAAATTTCTATTAGAAAAAAAATAAAAATATTATACTTTATTTTCTCTGTGGTTATTTCTTGGTGCACCCATAAGTCTCTTAGTATTGAAACTGGGCTCTAATACCACTTGTAATGTTCTCAAAAATAGAAATTAAAAAAAAAAAAATATAGGCTAGTAAAAACTACCTAGACGGACCATTATTGACTTGTGAAACTATATCGTACACTTCATGTACCACTATTTACTCGTAACTTGCTTACATTCTGTCCTTTACTTTCTTTCATTATTATTAATGTATTTTACTTACGATGTCGTACTGTGATTTACTACTTAGTCTTATGTTTATACATTTTTCGCGTATGTGCCATTACTAAATTTAAATGCTTCGTCCTTTCTGCATAGTCGTACTTGTTATTTATAAAGTCCTAACTTAACTTTGTTTGTGGAAACAAAGTGGGCGGAGTGCAGAGACTCGTTCTCCCATGATGATTTGAGAGGTAAAGGTGTTTACTTGTTCAAAGGATTACTCAGTTCTCTAAAATAAGGCACCTATTTTATTTCACATGCAGTTCATACTTTGCGACGGGGTCTTGTTTAAAGAGTATCAAGTGTCTTGATATTAAAGGGCCTACTACTGGTTGTTATGGTTCCTTACGGACTCAGAGTTATAATATGGCAAGTGCTATTCTCGTCAATTTAGTTATCCCATCTAAATTTCTTGTACACTACTTATACTTGATTATGGTTTTACGTTTTGTCTTTTTATAACTTAATACATTTTATGTTCCATGTTTATGTTATTAAAAACTATTAACATCTCCTATGTTTTCTTAAATGTAGGTTATTATCTTGGCTTAAAACCCAACCTTTTATTTTTGTATAAGGTTTAATTGTTAACATGGAATATTCCTTATGCCATGTTCACTAAGAATTAAGCTTAGGGCAATCACATTGTATTAATTTAAGGCTTTAAGCCTATAGTTTATATGGTTTTTTTTTTATTCCTTATGGCTTAAACCTTGGACTAGCGCATGCTATATATGACCTATGTACCCATTATAACCTTGCTATATAATATACCTTGTAATATGTTAACCTTGTGATATGATTTGGGCTGGCGACATATCATATGGTTTGAACCATATACATTGGGGTTTAATGAATTGCATGGTGGGGAGACTATCATTTGGTAAAAATTTCAAACTATGGAAAAGTGGGTTTTTAGCTTTGATGTTGGAAACCAGTTGGTGCCATTAATGCACCTTTGTTTTTGTGGCATCCCACACATAGGCTTGGCTCATGATGGTTTGGTCATTTTGTTTGTCAATTGGGGTTTGTTCTTGGCTTTGTGTAGAGGTAATGGTGGAGACCTCCAGAATTGAAAGGTAATCTTTGCTTGGGGTCTTCTTGCCTACTATTTTGTGTTGTTTTGAATCTTCCATCGTTGCCATACTTATAATTCAAGGTTTCACTAGTTGATTGGAGGTGCAAAGGTACGAGGAAGAGAATCATGGCTCAAGCATTGTCAGGGTTTTGACTGTGAGTGAAATGCAAGGTAATCATTACCAACAAGCGTACGGTTGTTGTATCTCATCCTGACCATGTCATGTTTCATCATTTGGTTGTGGGGTTATCTGTGGGATTTGAATTTACCTTCAGACTTGTAATGGACAGACTTGGGTTTTTAAATTAATGGGTGGTGTTTTGGCCATGGAGAAGACTTGCGTTCTCACAGGATCTGTGTATTTAATTTTAGGTTTGTAAATCATAAATGGATTTGGGATTTTGAGCCATGGGATGCACCATTTCTTGCAATGGTGCCATAGCCCATTGGCACACCTGTGTCGACTTGACTGTGATGATGGAATTACTATGCATAATGTAAATACTCTGTGTTTTATGAAGTGGCCATGGTTATTTTTCTTACTGTGTGTGTGGATGGAATTTATGCCACGTTAATGGTTTATTATCAGGGTTTATAAACATGCATATTCCTTCGTTGTAGTATTTGTGTTGAGTATTTATATTTGGTTGTAATGGTTAACAACATGGGTTAAAGGCCATGTCGTATATGGCTTGAGCCTTTTCCATAGTAGCTACGATAGCTTCAATGTGTTTTATTACTGGTTATATTTTGTTGATTAGAGTGTGGGGTGAAATCGTTAATATAGTTAGTTTGTTATTAAATCCATATTGTGTATTTTTATTTGGCCTTCTGTGGCTTGGGTGAATGGTGCACATAACTTCAAATGGTCATTTTACTATTTAATGATTTCATGGGTTTAGTATATAATTTGGATTATATATAAAAATTATAGGGTACAATCCCACGATATCCTTCGTCATTGTGGTTATAATTTTAAATGGACTCTATGTATTCTAGATGGTTAAGTCCAAGGCCGTGATTACAGAGCAAGGGTAGAACTATAAACCTCACGACTTGTTGTAGCGAAGTATTAGGTTGTTTAGTTAATAGCATTGATTTTATTTGATGTAGCCTGCATACTTTAATGTATATCGTGGACTTGGTAAATAATATCCACAGGGTTTGAATCTTGTTCATGAATAATTGTAATATGTTCTATATTATTTGGACAAGATTTGGGCTTGTATGCCCACAGGATTTGATTTCTTGTCTGCATTTGTAATTATGTGGATCTGTGATACGATTTCGATATGGTTTATTTAATATGGAAAATATTCTTGTATATGATAGAGTGTTTAATTCGTTATATGGAATGAGATGTGTGTTATGTAATTGGTTAATGTTTATGCATAAATGATATGGTTATTTGATTTAGGCCTGCGACTTGAGTTGTGAACCCACAGAGGTCAAATTTGTGATCTATGTTTATAATTACGGAGTTCCTTAATTTGTTTTAAATGTTTGGTTAGTTTATATATAATTTTTATGAGATTTATTAGATGGGACCTGTGGAATACTTGTGCATGTAATTATGATGTTATTTCTTTTAACACTAGGACTGTGTAATTAGATGTGAATAGAGAGGTGAATCTAGGAACAAAGTGATGGTCACAACATTCTTGTTCATTTAATTATAGTGTTGTTATTTAATGGAATGATTTTCTATTGAATGTGACAGACCTTGAAAGGTCTTTAATGGATTGATTATCTTGGATTTAAATGTAGAGATAGCCTTCATATTTGTTTATGTATGATGCCTTCATATATATAT
>LPNX010016911.1:510234-570352 GCA_001517045.1 Pseudotsuga menziesii
TATAACATGTCTCTACTGACAAATGTAATATGTCAATAGAGTATATAAATACTAGGTGAACAATAATAGCAGGTCTGAAATAACCTAGTTTGTCCATAGCCCAGATTTATAAATAATACTACTTACAGAAATTAAACTAGGGTGTGGAACCATTGATGAACATTAGTCAAAAAATTGTACTTGCTGAAATAAATCAATACATAAACCCTGTATAACCTGATATAGGAAATCACTTACAGCCTAGGGTTAATAATTTAAGATGCAAACCCTAGCAGTTTTAAACATAGAAACATATACATTGGGTTAGAAAATGCAAAGTAATAATTTACATAACATAGCTAGCATTTATTCTAGGAAAGTAGAATAGACAGACTAGGGATTTATACCTATAAATTGAATCTATGTTAATGGCTGAACCTGCACACAAAAATAACCATCATTAAGAGTTTGAGATAGATCTGACCTCTGATTTTGATGACCAAATCACTTGGGAACCACCATGTTCCACCCAAACATGACCCAGAACTAGTCTTGGTTTTAATCTGGATCCCCCCGAGATGGAATCTAACATGCAAGTAGCTTAGAGATCCTAAGGTAGGGTTTCCTATCTGACATATCAAATTAGGATCAATTCTCCTTTTTCCTTCCAGTAAATTGTTCTCCAAAAATTTACTTGAGAGAAAAGAAACAGAAAAAATGACTCCTCTAATGATAGATCAAAATCCCAAGCCTTTCCTTGGCTTGAGTCATTATAGATAGAGTTTTTCAGTCAAAGGGACAGTTAAATCAAGAAGCCTTGGTTTCTTGATTTAACCCTTTTCGATTTACTTTGGGTAATTATTAATATTTTAACTTAGGAACATTCTACTAGTTCCTAATAAGACTTTTAAGGTTTTGGACTATTAATTATCTTTACATAATAAATAATAATTGGATGTAGCTTTCCGTCCTCTTTCATCATTAATATTATAATTACATTCGACTATTTATAAATACTATGTATAAAGTACATAATAATATATCAGTTGTTAACATTTGTCTTTGGGAATCATATACCATGATCCCTAGACTTAATGACACTGTTTTATTAAGTTCAAGTAGGTATATGGTTTATTTCTATTAGGATAGGAAACTCTAAACATCCTTACATGTTGGATTTCCTTCGTATAACATGGTAGCTTTTCAATACTCTGATGAGAATACAGAAATTCAAAATTTCATTTAATCACTTATAAATAATTATGATGATATCAGTATTTTTCTAGATTCATTTTCTCTCGAAAGTTTATTAAATTATTTTCAGTAAACCCTAGCACTTACTAGATCCCATACTCAACGCTTTAAAAGGGATTTACAATTTAGTGCAATTCCAAAGCTCCTCACTCAACACTAATGCTAGGATGTACTTGTACGATACACCTAGAGATACAATGGCCAAGGATTCAATGCTCCATATGTTATTCTCAACATCAACATGGAAGGCTCCATGGCTTATGCCCAACACTTCCAATTATATTTTCATGTCTTCCATAGCTTCTCTCTCAACATAAAGGTAAGTACTCATGTGCTCCAGAGCTTCTTGCTTAGGACAAATCATCAATCACTCAAGTTCTCTAGAGCTCCTCGCTCAACACAAATGATCAATCACTCAAGTGCTCCAAAGATTCCTGCTTAAGACAAAACATCAGATCAGTCATGTGCTTCAGGGTCCACTCCCAACACAAACAAGCATATATATATATATATATATATATATATATATATATATATATCATCAATAATTGGATTACACCAAATATATAAAACAAATCATCATGTTCATATGCAGTGGGGTCTTCGAACCAATATAAAAAAAAAACATCAAGATAATCATCATAATCAATAGGCACATGCCTATAAGTGTTAGGTCCAAAATTCGGGATATTACATACATACATATATATATATATATATATAGTAGTTCATTTTGTAGATAATGTATTAGGATATCTAGGTTGTAAGTTTATACTTATAGGTATATATGTAACTTACCTCTGAACTAGTTTATGTAAATCTAAAACATGCCTCTACTGAAAAATGCAATATGTGAGTAGGGTATAAATACCAAAGGAGCTGATAAGTAATAGATATGGAATAACACCTAGTTTGTACTTAACCCAGTTTCAATAGTAAAACTAACACAAGAATTAAAAACTAGGGTCCAAAACCCTTGATTAACATTTGTAAATAAATTAAACTTGCAGAAGTAAAGTAATAAATAAACACTAGATAAACCTGGTATAGAAAATCACTTACAGCCTAGGGTTAATAATTTAAAATGCAAACCCTAGTAGATTTAAATAGAGAAACCTATGCATTGGGTTAGGAAATGTAATGTAATCATTTACCTAACATAGCTAGCATTTATTCTAGGAAAGTAGAATAGACAGTCTAGGGATTCATACCTATAACTTGAAGCTATGTTAATGGATGAACCTGTGCACTTAAATAACTAGTATTAGCAATTCAAGGAAGATATGACCTCTATTTTTTTTTACCAAATCACTTGGGAACTACCACGTTCCACCCAACCATGACCCAGAACCATTCCCGGTTT
Source organism: Pseudotsuga menziesii (assembly GCA_001517045.1). NCBI lineage: Eukaryota > Viridiplantae > Streptophyta > Pinopsida > Pinales > Pinaceae > Pseudotsuga > Pseudotsuga menziesii. Next base: position 512,831 of record LPNX010016911.1, read on the forward strand.
TAATCCAAATCCCCCCAAGGTGGACTCCAACATGTAAGTAGCTTAGAGCTCCTAAGGTAGAGTTTCCTATCTACTATATCAAGTCTAGATCAGCTCTCCTTTTTCCTTTCAGGAAAATGTTCTCCAAGAATTCCCTTAAGAGGAAAATAGGCAGAAAATGACTCCCCCAAATGATAGATCAGAACCCCAAGCCTTTTTGTGGATTGATTCTTTATATACAGACTTTTCAGTCAAAGGGATAGTTGGATCAAGAAACCTTGGTTTCTGGATTTAACCCTTTTCAATTACTTTGGGTAATTATTTATATTTTAACTTAGGAACTTTCAACTAGTTCCTAATTATACTTTGTAGGTTTTGTACTAGTTATTGTATTTTAATAATAAATAATAAATGATGGATCTTTTCTTCTTTCTTACATTTATTTATATTATTAATATATTTTATTTGTTATACATACCATGTATAAAGTACATAATAATATAACACTTGTTAACATTTGTCTTGGGGCATCATATACCATGATCCCTAGACATAAATACACTTCTTCATTAAGGTCAAGTATATAGATGGTTTAGGTATTCTAGGCTAGGCAACTCTAAACATCCTTGCATGTTGGATTTCACTCGTATAACATGGTATTTCTTCAGTACTTGATGAGAATACAAAAATTCTAAACTTCATTTAATCACTTATAAATAAGTATGATGAGATCAATATTTTTCTAGAGACTTTTTCACTTGGAAGTTATTAAATTTTTTTCAGTAACCCCTAGCACTTACCAGAGCCCATACTCAACAGGGAGTTATGACTTAGCGTAATTCCATAGATCTTTTCTCAACACAAAGGTAAGTACTCATGTGCTCCAGAGCTTCTCGCTCAACAAAAATCATCAATCACTCATGTGCTCCATGGTGCTCCAGAGCTTCCTACTCAACATAAAACATCTCATAAATCATGTGCTTCAAGGTCCACGCCCAACACAAACAAGCATATATATATCATCAATAATTCACTTACTCCCAATATGTGGCCCCTACACTATTTCAACTATGTGGCCCCTGCACTATTTCACAATCTACTTTCTTTCTATCCATCGTGCATGTCTCCATCATGAAATTATCCTAGACCATCAGTCTAACCTCTGCCAGATCTTCATTGTCTGAGGGTGTAAGCCCTGCAAGAATTCGCATCGCCTCGTCATATTTTCTTTTGAGCACCTTCCCGCCGTGAAATGCATCTTCACCACAGATCTGGCCTGCCTAAGGTCATGACCATTGGAATAGGAGGTCCCTACAAGATTTCTTTACCGTGACATAATTTAACCTCTATGTATGTTGGTTGCGTCATTGATCTTCTTCTCCATGGATCTACGCCATCCAAAACTTCCACTTGATAACCGCGAGTGAATTTTTAGATCCAGACCCACATGCAGGGTTATACTCCATGATATTTTTATATTTGTGCATGCCACTCCATGGGATAATCTATTTGGACCTAGAGGCTCAAGATAAGCATCCCGAGCACCTCCAAATCAAAAGATATGAAAATATTTTTCTTATACCCTCCTTCATTTTCATTGTTCCAGACCTTAACAGGGGGATCAATGTAGCTGCCTATGTAGAAATATCCAAAATTTAGCACAAGTGCTAACATGAATCCTTCAGCACACTAGTTAAGTTCATCTTATGTGTTGTCATGTGTCACGACAGTTAAAACTCATCAAAATTTGAGTCACCAATAAATTATCAACTGCACCCATCTATCAATATAACCATTTCACTTAAGTACATATAGTAAAAAAATTCCTTTAGATACTTTTTTTCCATAAATACCTATAACCTCTACTACTAAAAAAAATTGATAATTCTCCTCCTTGTATAATATAAATAAATCTTACCTGATTGTACCATTTTCTATATAAAAATTTCCCCTTTCCCTTAACCCACCTTGGCTTATGTTTCTCTAAAGTCGAATTATTATTCCCCTTTCTTTTCTTTCTAGGCACTACGTCCCCATATCCTTCAATAAGCTTAATCCTATCTCCATCCCCTTCTGCATCTCCTTCCATAAGCTTAAGCATTTTAAAAAAGGAAGAAAGGTCGTTTAATATGGATCATTTATGAGTCCCCTTCATAACTTTGAAGTGAAGTGGTATTATCCTTGATTAAAATAGGTTGGCACGTTATTTTATCGGGTGCATATTATCATATTATCAAATGAAGACATATTCTTCCGAGACATGTGCATAATACATAGTATGGTTAAAGGGAGCTCAAATGTTATTATGTTGGTATCCGAATTTTTTTGGGTATATGTCATATAAGTAATGAAAAATTTCAAGCCAAAATAAAAGGAAATATACCTATTACATTAATTATCAAGTAATTTGTATAAAATTGAGAGTTTCAAAGATTATTATCGTGTAAGGTACTAGATATGCTCACAGCTAGTAGTGAAATGACATAAAAAAATTAAATAGTGAATGGTCGTCTTATTATTAGTTTCATGATACATGACACAGAGAAGGAAGGCATTCAACGTTACCAGCACAATCTCCAGGAGCATAAGCATGCAGCTGCTCACATGCAGGTGTCTATTAGAAGAAGAGACACCAAGGGTTTGAGCTATTGAAAACGGATTTATTTATTAATTATTATGATTCAAAAACTTGGGCTTTTGAGATTTACAACGAAACTATGAAACTAGAGCATTGGATACATTCATATGGTCTCTATAAAAAAAAAAGATTCCTTATGCTTTGGCCTATTCATCACTACACTGAGAATATGAAGCTTAAATCATATGCTTGAAAAATTTAGGATAGATATTCCAGAAATACCGAAAATTTTATCATAAAGAAAGTAAATCAAGAAAATGCATGGAAAAAATTAACATCATGCTATTTCCCATTGTCCATATAAGCACGTGTCATACAATTCAACTGTCATCTTTACATACAATTATATCTTTTAGTGACCACTTCTTAATTGTTCAGCCCTCACAAAATAATAATTAGATGATTGATACCTGTGATTCTCTCTATCATCTTTAGTTTTCGTATTTTTTTTAAATAATGATAGATTTGGTAAATTACCATGTGTAAGAAACATTGTCGTAAACCACCTTTCCTCTAAATACTATAACATTAGTTTAGTGACAAAAAATCCTATCCCGGCTCTATAAGTAACATGGTAATTCATATTTTATTCAAATACAATCCAAAGTCAGCAATTGTTGTAAGAAGTCAGTCATTGTTGCAATTCAGGCCATTAAGAAGGTAGCCATTGTTGTAATTCAAGACATTAAGAAAACAAAGGACAAGGGATTTATTTATTTTATTTTTTCATAATTTAATATAATAGAAACATTTCTTATTTTTCTGCATCTTAATGAGCCATTTTATTTAAATTTTTAAAACAATATTCCCTACATAATCCATACAGAGATGCATATCCAGCTTAAATTAACCCAATATATGGATCACATATACAAACATTATCCATATCATATATGAGCGACTAAGGTTCCATTCCACAAAATGAAATATATATATACATAAAAGAAAAAGAAAAAGATAAAAGTAAGTGTATGTGCTCTCCTATTTATTAATGACTAAAATGAAGAAAAACTAATAAAATCCCTTCTTGACAATTCGAAGTTAAAACTAAAGCAATGGAAAATCTAACCCGAGCCAAACTCTTGCACATTCTACATAGTCTGAAAGCACATGTCCAAAGTATTCATCGTAGAACTCAACATCCTCCATTAGAGAACACAAATATAGGCTAGATTCAAGCTGAAGCACCAAAAATTCATAAGTTATAAAATGGAAGAAAATTATATGAATCAAGTAATCCATTTCCATTGGTTGAGGAGAAGATATTTTGTTCCTTCTTCAAGGGGTTCTTTCTAGGTGAAAAATAAAATGAGAGGGAAAAAATAGGCTCTCCAACTTGAAAGGAGGCTGGGGGTTTGGGTACGCAGGAGGAAGGATCCACGATGATCGTGCAGATTGGTGATGTCTCAGAAAGGTCAATAAAGATGGTTCCTTCTCCTCTGTGGAGGGAGAGAGAATGTGGAAGGAATGAAATAGTAGAGCAGGGCACTATTATCTTGGGAAAATAAAATGAAAATGGGAAAGGAATAGTTAATGCATCTACCATGCCCATAGATGGGGAAGGTTCTAGTGGGATCAGTAAGGAAGAAACAAACAATCAGGGCATAAGAAGGACAGGACAATGTGTCCTGAAATCCAAGACGGTGCCAAAACTACAGATTAAATTTGAAAGAGTCAGAGAGAATATTCAATACATGAAAGAGCGGGCTCTCATAGGAAAATTCGTGGGGATCTGGCCCACAGAAAAGACCCTGGTCCTATGGATCAATACAACTTAGAAACCTCAAGTACATAATGACCTTGAAGTAGGGGCCAAATGTTTCTTTACAATACTTTTATTTAATGAAGAGGACAGAATGAAAATATTTGAGAACGACCCCTACTTCTACAACTCAGCGAGCCACTTCCTCAGACCATGGAAAGAGAGATTCAACCCTGACAAAGAAAACTTGACGATAGATCCATTTTGGATAATAATGTATTTCCTCCCAACAAAATACTACAAGGAAGAAATATTAATGGATATCGAGAACACGCTAGGGAAGTTCATCAAAGTCTCGAAGGAAACTAAACAAAGAAAATACATATCGTATGCCAGAATATGTATCTACCTTAATATATCCAAAGATATTCTAGATGGAATCGAGCTAACATGGGAAGATGAGGAATGGTTTCAGGCCATAGATTATAAACAGATCCCTTTCATATGCAGAACATGTCATGAGCATGGCCATCTATTGAGATACTTCCCCCAAAACAAAAATCCAGGAGGGAAGAAAGACGAAGACAACCAAGATGTGAAGGGATTCACAAAAATTCAAAACAAGAAACAACAAGTGAGGAAGGCCTCAAGACCAGAACTAAATAAAAGAGTGTAGACCCATAATCAGTATGAGACTGTCTAAGAAGATAAGGCAATTAGTAATGTCAACCAACAAATAGATCTAGTGAAGGAAAAATTCGAAGAAGACCAACAAAGTGACCAGAACAAAGAAAACTAGAGAAAGGAGACAGAGATAACCCAACAAAAGAAATAAGAAATCGCAAAAGAAAATATGGATCCTCTTTTCTAGTGACAGCAAGAGGCAGCCAAGAAAGACTCAGGGACAATGGAACATGTCTCAGAAGACATGGAAATAGGAGATCTGTACCTGGACAGGTTGGAAGCTGCCTTCTATGACAAAACTCCAACCTAGATACCCCATTAACAACTAGCCCTGCTTGAGAAAGCCATTATTCAATCCAAAAACTCAAGCTCCTTAGGGGTAGTCATGGAATCCCTTAAAGTCACGGATGGAAAGAAATACCATAAAAAAGAAAAGATGGGAAGGCCAAGCAATGTTCAAATAATCAAAGCAATAGGGGAACAACTGGTGGCTTCACGGAAGTGTCCAACAATAGATGCTGCCCTATCACCCACAAGTTAAACTATTTTTGATGTAGATTACAACCTAGAATATCAGAGGTTGTAAGAGCACCCTTAAAATCCATATTCTCAAAAGAAGGATTGAAAAATATAAGTCAGGGATAGTTTTTTCTGCAAGAACCAAAATGCTCAGGAGAAGAACTATCAAGTATCACTCGGAAATTCTGGAAGGGTTGTAAATCTATAGCTTTAGACGCCAGAGGGGAAACATGAGGGCTGGGAATCCTCTGGAACCCATGAGAGGTGCATCTCTCTGGATTCCTAGCCACTCTTTTCACCCTATCGGCAAATTTCCACATCATAGGAACCAGAATAAGAGGAGTTCTCTCCAATGTGTATGGACGCCCAAGGGATGAACAAAAGAAAACATTCCTGGATTCGATTTCAGACATCAAAGCCATAGTAGAGGACAAATCCTGGATCCTGGGGGGAGACTTCAACCTGATCAGAAACCTCAATGAAAAAAAAGGTGGTATAGAGAACCTAAACTCTACCAACAACCACTTTAATTCTATAATTAATGACCTCAACTTGATATATGTCAGAACGTCCAACGAAATATTCACTTTGAACAACAAACAAGCGGGAGACAGAGGGATAGTTTGCAGACTCGACTAGTTTTTACTCTCATAATCAGTCATGATGGAAAGGGGAGACATAAGAGTGGTGGTTCTTCCAGCACAAGGTTTGGATCATTGGCCTATTAGCCTGGAATGGGAAAATGTTGGGGTAAACCCCCCAGGCCCTTCAGATTTGAGAAATTCTGGCTCCTCCATATAGACTTCCATGAGAAACTTAAGGAGTGGTGAGATAGTTTCCCACCAATATGAGACACTCGTATGTATCAATTTCAATAGAAACTTAAAATCCTTAAAGGTAATATCAAGAAATGGAAAAAGGAATCCTTTGGTAATATATTTCAAGAAAAATAGGCCTTAGAGAGAAAGATCAAGCTAAACCAATCTTAGGGGATGAATAGCGCATTCTCGAAAGAATTACGGATTCAGGAAAATTTATTGCTATAGGAATTCAGTCAAAGAGAACATCAAGAGGAATTCTACTAGAACCAAAAGGAAATAGTCAAGTGTATCCAAGAAGGAGAACGCAATACTAGCTTTCTCCACAAAGCAGTCATTCAACATAGATAGGGGAATCGAATGGATAGAATAAAGAGGGAGGATGGAAGTATTTTTCAAACTCAAGAAGAACTAGAAACTACCTTGAACTCTTATTTTTCCAAGATCCTACAAGAGCCAGACAAAGACGAGGAATCCTAGAGAGAAGTGTTAATCCATATCCCGAAGCTTATCATAGATTAACATAATCAAATTCTGGGAAAAGTCATTGAGATGACGGAAGTGGAGACTGTTGTAAACCGGATGGCAAAAGATAAAGCTCTGGGTACAGATGGGTTCACTACAAATTTGTTCCATGCTTGTTTGGATTGGCTAAAGGAAGAAATATGGGCTTTGGTCGAGGACTCTATGAAATCAAGGAGTATTCTCAGAGCTCTTAACTCTACATTTCTAACTCTCATACACAAAGAAAGTGCAACAGAGGATCCCAAAAAACTTAGACCTATTTCTCTAAGTAATGTCATCTACAAAATCATTTCTAGGGTTATTGCAAATCATCTAAGACCCCTCCTTCCTCTCATCATCTCACCGGAACAAGTTGGGTTTGTGGAAGGCAGGAAAATTCTGGATGGCATTATTTTGGTCCATGAAACTATGCATTCGCTTAAAAATTTGAAGACTCCAGGTATGCTCCTAAAAATGGATCTTTCCAAAGCTTATGATAAATTGAATTAGCAGTACTTGGCAAGAATTCTTAAAGCTTTTGTCTTTTCATAGGAGTGGACAAACTGGGTTATGAATCTGGTTTCCTCAGCCTTATTCTCAATCTTGGTCAATGGCTCCCCCTCAAACCCCTTCAATTCTTCAAGAGGAATTAGATAGGGGGACCCCCTATCTCCCTTCCTTTTCATCATTGCGGAGGAAGGATTAGGAAGGATGCTCAAGAGTAGGAGAGCAGGGAAAAAAATTCAGGGCTTATCTCTAACAGTAGGGATGGATCCCCATACTCACCAACATTTTGTGGATGATAATATTCTCATGGGCCCCTCATCAGTTCACAAGGATAGGGGAATCAAAGAAAGTCTAAATACTTTTTTGGAAGTTAGCAGCCTAGAAATTAACAAGGAAAAATATCAGACTTACTTCTTCAATACCCCATGAATTACCAAAAGAAACATCCTCATAATTATTGAGTTCTCGGAAGGCAGTCTCCCATCTAAATATTTGGGAGCGCCATTGGCAGAATCGACTATCAAGCAAATATATTGGAAGGAAGTGTTAGATAAAATCAACAAAAATCTCAATTTATGGACTTACAGGGACCTCAACTTCCCAAGTAGACTCATCTTGGTAAAATCGGTTCTTCAGGCAATGCCCATTTACCTCTTCTTGATGCTGGAAGCCCCGAAATCAATCATAAAACAAATCAGGAATATTTAGAGGAACTTCCTTTCGGGAGGATTGGAAGGTAACAGAAATTGGCCTCTTGTGGATTGGAAAACCATATGCACTCCAAATCCTGTAGGGGGATTGGGGCTCTGAGACCCTCTTGACAATAATAAAGTTATGAGCACAAAAATTTTGTGGTGATCGGTTAATTATGAAGAGGATCCGTGGGCCAAATTGTGGCACTTGAAATATGCCCCACAGTGGCCCAAGCAATCCCTGGTTCACTTCAAAGAAAACCTCCCAGGTTCAAGCATTTGGAAGACTGCCTAGGAAAACAGAGGATTGGTTCAAAAACACAGTTTTTGAGAGGTGTGAAATGGACAAACGACACGATTTGCAAGTGAAGCATGGAACTAGGAACTAGTTCTATCATGCGGGGATAATTTCCCTTTACTTCATGCTTTTCTCCAGAATCAGTCTCAAGGTAAGGTGGCATAATTTTGGGACACCCATAATGAGGACCATCTTTTCAAGTCGTGGAAAGATCAGAGTTGGTGGAAATCCCAAGCACCTGGGGAAGAGATTGAATATTTTATATCAAATCTCCACTCTAGAATAATAGCTAAGACTGAGGGTCAAGATAAGCTCAGATGGGGGTATACCAATTCAGGCAACTTCAATCCCAAAGAATCCCTTGGTCTAATAACAGGGACTCAGAACATGGAGCCTGAAGCTAAATGGGGGAAAATTTGAACAGGAGGATGGTGGCCAAAGGTATCAGTTTTCTACTGGCTCGTGATTAAATTATGTATCCTAACATGGGATAACCTGTAAATCAAAGGAATCTATGGACCATCTAGATGCCACATGTGCGAGGAGAACAATGAAACCATCAACCATCTACTAGATGAGTGCAAAGTGGCAGACTCAATTTGGGAAAAAGGAGCAGGAATTTTTAGAAGAAACCAACGTCAAAAAGGACAACCAGACTTCACAATCACAGAATGGCCTATGAAATGTTTCAACAATAAAATTTTCAATCGCCTCTGGGAGCTACTACCTGGCTTCACATTATGGGAAATATGGAAAACCCGCAATAGCCAGACCTTTGAAAACAAAACAAGAAAGCAAGGGGAAATATGTAATTCCATAGAGGATCATCTCAAAGAAACTATTACCCTAAATCAATGGATGCAGGAATAATTTACAGCTAAAGCAAATGAAAGAATCATTCTATATGAATTAGGGATTGGGGAATTACCTCCCAACAATTTTATTTCTCACTCAGTTCCAACATCCATCTCTAGCCCAAATTCCTGGATAGGACCACCAACTGGGTCCTTCAAACTCAATGTCGATGGAGCAGCCAAAGACAATCTAGGTCCCACTGGATTTAGTGGCGCAATAAGGAATTCAAAGGGAGATATTCTTAGTTTATTCTGGGGATCAATTGGCAGCATTACTAACAATATGGCCAAGCTTGAAGGTCTTATAAATGGATTAAATTTGGTAGTGCAAACAGGGAAAAATTCACTTGTGGCGGAGAGGGACTCGCAGATTATTATCAATATCGCCCGTCGACTTCAATCAGGTGCATCAACCTCCTAGGTCTCAAACAACTAGAGATGGGAGGCTCACTTAGGCACTCTCAAGGAAACCATAGCAAGCCATGAATCCATTCTTCTCTCACATGTTAAACGGGTGGGAAACAAGGTGGCAGATTCCCTCATGAATGCAGGAGTGGAAAGCAGTCGATCTTTCCATGCAGAGGAAATACCTAGAATATTTGGCAATGTTGCTTGAAGTTGGAAAACAATGATAAGGAAGGGATATATATTCCGTACAATTTCCCAACTCAAACCATTCTACAGCATGTGAAGGACAAGTGGCGACCAACTTTAATCAGAAGGAAGATGGAAGGGGTGCCATCATCGTGAAGCAAGCCCACAATCCTCACGGTGGAAGACACGGAAAGAAAGGAAATGTGTCGATTACTAGGTGGGACCAGTTATGCGTATTCCTAAACACGTGGCCATGGTATGGAGCATGTTGAGGCAATGGAGGGTCAGATCGACAGTAGGGGAGCTCAGTAACCGTCATTGCTTTATATCCTCGAGCAAAAACTCATTGCAGAATGATCTATGGGAAGGGAGGAAGAGAGGCTGAACCTGTAAGTTTATGGGTACATAGAATACGTTAGATATTGCAATAATGGGAAATATGATGGATATCCGTATTATTTGGTGCTCAGTGCAGCAAAAGGTGGTGAATCACTCGCACAAGATGAGAGATCTGATGAAGTGGGGAGAAGGGCAGAAAATTATAGTGATTAAGGTGAGAAGCACGAGAAGAGATAAGGATTATTTTTGCAAATGGGAGGATCAACAATCTATAAATTTAGGTTCTCCAAAATGTAAGGATCCAATCAAGGTGGCGATCCTGTTCTTCTCGTATCCAAGAAATACCCTATGTGTAGTAATCATGTTGTGATATTGGATAGTTTACAACCGGGCGAGAGGAAACAGTAGAGGGGAAAGCTACAGTGAGGCTTCCCCTAGTTCTATGCATGATTTCATGCCATCAATGGGCGATGATCCTATGCTGGAACCCTTCAGTTGGGGAGACTAGTATATGGCGGAAACGCCAACTGCAATCGAGGCCTTCATAGCCATTTTGGAAATTGATCTCCTATGGGAGTATGAGGCCCTAATGGGGCAACCTTTGATGTCCAACCCATTCTAGAATGCTCACATTATTCTGGCCTGGGACATTCAAGCTAAAATTCAGATAGCTCAGGGGATCCGATATGCACTGGACATTATTCACCATGGCCAGCAAGAAAGTTATGTTGGTTTCACACTGCTGGAGCAGATTGCGAAGGACATGCTTGAAATCCCAAGGAATATTTCCACCACCTCGATGAACACCCTGACCAATTCGCTTGCAAATGATGGATTCGACAACACTCCTCCTCAACACATGGATCACCATCCGCACCCTAACCAGGAGGCAAGAAGTTAAGAGGGGGCTTCCTGTCCTCGGTCCTCTATCTTTTTGTTGTTAAGCTCTCTGTAAAACTATGTTTTAAGGTTATTTTCTGATAGGATCTAAACCTATAGGCTCTCGCATTGTAATAGCTCGGTACAAAGCTTATACTTTTACTTCTTGGTTTAGTTAAGATCGGCGGGGATGGCTTTATTAGCTGTTTCTTGGTCCAGACTAGTTTCGTTAACCAAGACCTTTTGTAAGCCTATCTTTTTGTACTATCTTTCTGTACTATAATATAATTTTCCTACTTAGTCATAAAAAAAAAAGTAATCCATTTCCATTTGAATCAAATTGGATCGAGTGGTATACGTTTTATCATAAAAAATAAAGAAAGTAGATAGTCTAGAGCAAAATAAATGTTACTTTCGAAATTCACAAAATGTTAAAAAGTATAAGCCTCTACAACAAAAAGATGACATTTCATATGAGAATGGTGGAATATTTTCATATTTCACAAAATGGCATAAAGATAAACATCTTTTCATTGATAAATCCTTATCTTGAAGCAAACCAAGCAAACCACAATATATTATCGGTTTTTTAACTCACCTTTGATTTTCCATATCATAAGTAACACAAAAGAGAAATAAAAGAGGTGAAAATGAAACAAAAGTGAATGGAACATTACAAAGAAATCCGTCCACCTTCAATAAGATAGTCACAATCATGAAACGCAATTGTTCTTCAATATGGTCTGGTTCATCCATAACACAATCATCAAGTGTAGGGATTCCCACATCTCCAAGGAAAATGGAATGCAATAGCTAAACTTCCTGCCTCTAAAATACACTGCTTAAAATTATTTTACATGTTAGATCCTTTAAATTATTAAATATAAAAGCTAAGAAGAAGTACCAATATATATGCGACAAACACAAAAGGATTCAGATAAAATTTAAAATAAAATTAAGGTTTTCAAAGTGCAAAAATATACTGGCGATTCAGTCAACCAAAATGTTATGTAGTGATTCCTCGACCAAAAATAACATGGCATGAAAACTGAGTTTCAGTCCATTGCTTGCAAGAACAAAAAAAAATAGAAAACAATATAAACAGGTGAGTGGATTGATAGAGCACAAAACAAACGAGTGAAGGGATGCAGAGGATAATCACATGTATGAAAAATGGGAAAACAAAGAAGGATGATTTTGGTAATTAAGCATTAGCAAGATGAAATGATTCATTTAGATTTAGTAGATATTTTGAATAAAATGCAGCGACCCATAAAATATTTGTGAGCTAGAAACTAGCATTTTGTGGCAAAATTTGAATAGAATTTTGATATGGAAACCAAGGGATTTTGAATAGTTGTATAAGTTTTGAAGGAAATTTAGGGAAATAGATTGACCTAGAAATTGAGGTTTTCTATGCTTCTTCTCTTGACTGCTTGAAAGTCATCACTATCAACTACAACAAAATACACAATAGCCCCTCGGGTGAAATGCATTGTATTTTGGCTTCTTCTTCTTATTTATGGGTCACTTTTGGACAAGTTGTCATTAAGTAGTCAGATTCCTTACAATTATGCACTGGAATTCTATATTTTTATAGTCTAAACTATCACATGTTTATGGTTTTTAATTGTATGTGGTTACTTGGACAATATGCATGACACCATAGTTTTAGGCTTTGTAGAAATTTTTTTAGCCATGCTTTTATTTTTCCTCGTTTGAAGAACCATATATGCTATTTCAACTTAGTAGAGCAATTTTTTTCAAGAACTCTATGTATCGTTATGCTATCTGTGCTTTCCACAACCCTTATATAATATAAATTCTACCAACCTTGTTAAAAAATAAAAATAAAAATGAATTTTGAATGAAACTTCTATCCATGTTTATGTCTAACTATGTAAAGCTAAACTCACAATGAGAATATTGTTGTAATGGCTACGAGCCTTGTTTTTTATTTGGCCTTTTTCGTTGAAGAACCAAGGTTTACCCTAGGTACCATTATGTTGAATCCCTATTGTAGACTTGAAGCTTATTACTTGAATATAAGGAATGATGAAAGCTTATATATTGATGAAATATTATACTTTGAAATTCAAGTTTTTAAATCCAAATCTTGAAATGATTTCATAAAGTGGGGTACAAAATCTCTTCTCGACAAATTTTTTTCTTATCTTGTCTATTGTTCAATTATTTTGAATGATTGTTGGGAAAAAAATTGTTTAGTACTCATGTATGAAATTTTTTTGGATCTGTGTACTTCATATACATGGAGATGAAAATATCATAAGTATGAATGATCTACCACCAAATTGGAATTTCATGTTTAGCTCAAATCCAGAGTTTAGTCGTTGTAAAAGTTTAGATGTCAACTACAGACTTATGAACTTTGATATGGTCACAAGATTGAACTTGAGAACGTGATTTGATCATCATATAAATATTTAGAAGATAATACTCTTATTAATACTCTAATTCTTATCCTTTTTTGAAGATACCAATGTACTTTGAAATTATTTTCTTCCCGTTTAAATCAACCCCAAATAGGCATCATATTATACAAGGTTACTTGTAGTTAATTTTCTCTTTCATTTTAGAATATACAACAAGGAACTACCATAAGACATTGCTATGCATTTGTAAGACAAAACAAGAGTTTCCAACTCATTATTTTACTTGTATGCATTTGCATAATACCCTTCCCTATTTGTTCCATATCAAAGTTATAGAGATAGGAGGATGCCCTCATTACTCCAAGTTATACATGATGGATTATATTGATGCATGATTCCTTTAACTATATTATCAATCAAAATAAAGCTATTTTTCACCAAGGAAAGAAAACTATTGGGAATTTGCACTTACCACTAAAAAGGTTGACATTTACATGGCTTATCAAGTTCTTAATTTACACTAGTATTGATTAGTTGACATTGCAAGATGGCATAGAAATAAATAGCCTATCTCCAACACCAACATCAACATTATATTCACCAACATTTTAACTAATTCTAAAATTGACTTGATGCAATGAGCCCAAATATGGATTTACATGAAAAGTCTCCACTTCTAGTTCAAGTTTGTGTACATGGATAGAGATATATGGAAGTGTTCTAAGGGTTCACATAAAAACCATATTTGAATTTTACAAACATATATAGAGATGTTTTGCAATGTTATTATTGGTTTATTTAGTGTGGTATCTAAACGTTGATAAGTAACTTGACTTGCACAGTAATAGGTATATATAGATTGACATATTTTAGTGAATTGTTTTCCCAAGGGTAATCTAACATCCCTTTTTTTACCCTGCAATATAATCATGTATATATTTATATAAAGGATAGAAGCTAAAAAGATATGGTCCATGATGACTTATACATTGTAAAAATGTGCATTTTGAAATTTTCATAATATTCACCATTCATTTAATCATTTTCATTATCATCATATTCATAATTCATGCCACCATTATCATCCTTATCATAATTTGTATCATCATCATCATTATGATTATTGACATTGTCATTAGTTGTTCATCAAAATAACTTATAAATACCATCATTGCTTTTATCCCAATCATCGAAGAATGCTTTTTTGGGTTAGTATTTTCAAATTGACCTATAGTTGGTGCTAGAGTTGATGCATAATGCATCTAGTTTTCTGCCTAGGAAACCTAGCACAATGATAATTTAAATGTATTTGATGTAGGATGCTAAAGTGGATGCATTTTTTGTCCACTTTAGCTTCATCCCAACATAATTCTCCTAGCGTTACACCTAGACAAAATATCACAAGGAGAATTTAAGTGTAATTGATTCAAGATGCTAAAGTGGCTGCAATTTGCATCTACTTTAATGCTATCCTGATAAAATGCACCTAGTTTTGCACCTAGACAACCTAGCATAAGGAGAATTAAAATGTAATTGATTTGGGATGCTAAAGCAGACTCAATTTGCATCTATTTTATCACAATATCAATAAAATATGCTTCATTTTTCACATAGACAACCAAGCATAATGATAATTTAATTTTCATTGATTTGGGATGCTACTCTAGTTCCTAAGTGCACCTAGTTTGGCACCTACTTGGAAGTTTTCTCATTATTAGGATTACAAGGGATATGGGGGAATGTTAGTAATGTCATGGAGAATGACAATGATGATTACAATAACGATGATGATGACAATGACAATGATGATGATCATGACAAGGAGGATGCCAATGATGATGATGGTGGAGATGATTGCAACCCTAATCCATTTACCATAATTAGATTACATGGGATGAAAGCCATGGGCTAAACTAGACCAAAAATAGCCAATTTGGTGCAGGGTTTATGCAAAGAATATAACACATACCCAACAACAAATACAACTATAATGATGATAAACAATGATGATGATGAAAATGATGACATTAACAATGATGTGATTTGATGATAATGATGACAATACCGACTAGGATGTTGGCAATGACAGTGACAATGATGATGATAATGATGAGATGAATGATGATGGTGATAACGATGATGATGATGAAAATGAAAATGGTGATGATGTGATTATATGATAATTAATGTGATGATGATGACGACAATGGCAATATTGATGTTGATAATGACGATGATTATAGTAATGATGATAATAGTCATGATGAAAATGATAGAAATGATGGAAATAATAATGATGACAATGATAGTGACGAGGAAAATGAGAATGACATGAATGATGATGATGACGATGATCGTGATAAGAAAGTGTTGGTAGAGGTAAATAAACCCAGTTTCAGTACAAGCTCCAAGATTACAATGTGTTCAATTATAGTTATAAGTTATGCATGATTAAAATTGTAACCATATCCCACTTGTTATGCATGCTTTAAATGGTAACCATATCCCATATGATTTAAATGATGATGATGATGAACTAGATGACAATGATAGTGATGATGTTTTTGATGACGATGATGATGAACTAGATGACAATGACAGTGATGATTTTTTTTACAATGATGATGATGGAAATGATGATGATCATCATCATCATCATCCTCGTCATCGTCATCATTGTCATTTTCATTATGATTATCACAATAGTCATGATCATCATCATAATCATCATTCATGTCATAATCATTTCCATTGTCCTTGACATCCTCACCATCATCATCATGATTATTAACATTTTCATCAGTTATTCATCATTACCTTTGGCATAAGAAATAACATCTAGCCAAAAGATGTGATTACTGAAAAAGGGTCATGGAGGACACATACGATTTATGCATGAGAAATAACAACTTTATTTTTTAAGATGATCAACATCATCATTCCCATTGTATTCATCATTAGTGTCATTGTTATCATCATCATCATTTTCATCGTCCTCCTCATTATCAACAACATTATCATCATCATCATAGTCATCATCAATATCATAATCATTATCCTCATTGTCATCTTAAACATCTGGGTGCAAAACAAGAAGCAAAAGTGGATAAAAACATGGATGCAACAAAATTATATTGATAAATAATTTCTAACTTATGATGATATTCACTTAGGTAATGGAAATCAACATCTATCTCATAGTTTCATAGTTTCACTTAGGTAATGAACCAACATCTATGTCATAGTATTTTGGTGTTTTTACAATTCTATTTTGTTGCAATCCATTCCTAAATTATAACATCCAATTTCAATGGATTGAAGTTTTTTGTCTTAAGGAAATTGTAAACATTATTATTATAATATATTTTTCATTTATTTCACTATTATAGGCTTCTACCGACAAATATTAACATAAATATTCACACTATTTGCATCTTGAAAGATACTCAAGATTTCCCTCATCATTCAATTAATCTACCATAAAAAAGTTTCATGATCTTAGAACAATAAACATAGTTCCATTTTGAACGTCAATGGTAAGATTGAATGTTGTCTTTGTCCTCCTACACTTAGTTTGAACACATATTGATTCACCTAATACCATGTTTATGGAAGGAACATCCATAAGATGTGAAATTACATCGAAGACATGCTGGAAAGCATTGGCAGTTACGTTGTCGTGTGCCAAAAATTCCTCATAAGATGAATTAGTGCCATCCACCAATACTTACCTTCTATTCTCCAATGCTCTAACTTATTTCCATTATTTTATAACATATGAAGAATACTTGAAATCCTAATAGTCTCTTTCCATATTATTTTCTAGGATGTTATTCCTTCCTTCAGTTAATTTAAATGGACTTCATTTTCTTTTGAATGTAGGAGAAATAAATTCCATGTAGGCGGTTCAAATTAATATTCATAATCTCTATTCCACAACTCAACTAAACTTAATATTCGTCCTCTCTATTCTACAGTTCAACTTGGTTGGATCATTCAATGCATCTTATGGATTCATTATGTCAAACATTGGTAGATGATTTTGTACAATATATTGGATTTATGAAAAGAATGATGTTTGACTAGTATTAGCTTCCATTTGGCGATATATTCATTCAAGAAAATTTTATCATCGCACATCCTATCAATTAGTGTGAGTGTCTCTTTACTTTTCATGTTTTTCATATTTTACCCTTGATGCCATATCTAACATCATGTGTGTGCCCCATAGGAAAAAACCCAGCCTCAACAGTGGAAAAGACACCGAGCATGGTTTCCACAAGTGATAGAAACATGAAAAGATAAAAATTATTATTTTCACATTTTCCATTGTTTACGTAAAGGAAAAAAATGTAGATGGTGTTTAAAATCAATATCTTTGTTTTTTTAATCTTCTATACAATGGAATTGTTGTTCTAGAATTTATATTTTGACAAATCAAGAAAGGAATGTTTTAGGGGAAAAACTAACAACATGGTCTAATTTTCATTTTTTTCTCAAAATAAAATGTTTCTCCAATTTACATTTTTTATAAATGATTCACCGAAAAAGTTTATTTCCTAAATGTTGTCAAAGTTGTCGAAAAACAATATAAAATCTTTATCATTTTAATAGTTTTACAAATATATTGCCAAACACCTTATTGTTGGAAATTTTAGAAATAGTAAGATTCAACCATGTTTATACACTTTAAGAAAAATATGAGTCTTTAAAATTTCCCCTCGATTCAAGTTGTCAAGTAATGCATTAGAAAGTCAATTTCCTGAAGTACCTCTCAAAAAGGAAATCACCATACATATAAAGTTGTGGGTGTTGAATATCCCTCAAGAACATAGTGAAGGATCTCATAAAATGGTAGGGAAAAGTTACAAAAACCACATATCTTATGGATGTGTGTCATTATACCTACCAATGACAATCTAAGTTGTTCCTACAATGAATTTTAATTTGACACATCACATTGAAATTAAAGTTTTTTTTTTGTCCATTTGACAGTATATAACACTCAAATACTACAATCTCCTCTAAAACAAGTCTTTTAGGCATAATAGAAATATCATACTTCAATTATTTTCTTAGACTGTAGTGCATGCCATTTCTTCCAAATATTTTATAGTCATTGACATCATTTATGGTTTCAATATATTACATTCACCAAAATGGTTGTTCTTTGAGATTGTCACATCTTGAAAATAAGTATTCTAGATATTTCTCATTATGGACTATGATATTGATGGGTAATTTATATTTTTAGGATCCTCATTGATCTTATTCACTAAATACGTTGTGTGAAGTCCAACGAAGGAGAAAAAGTACAATCATATTCAACTCTAGCACAAATATGAATTCTCAGGGTAAGCAAATTATTAATCCATTATTTTTATGTCATGTGATATTATCCCCTCACTAAGAAATCCATTATCTAACTCCAACATAAATTTGAATTATCAAGGTAAAAAAATTATTAATCCATTAGTTTTATGTCAAGTGATCTCATCCCACTAACTAAGGAATCCATTATCTAGTAGTAGCACGGAAAACATTATAAAAGAATTGTCAACTTTAGTATGGGATTCAAAGAATGGTTGCATGAGATGTTAACTTCGTTAGGCTCTTGTTGGCTCAACGTTTAGATTAATTGTTCATGATAGGTGGTCTTTTCATAAACAATATGATGAGAGCAATTTATCCTTTTTTTTTTTAAGAATGTTTTATAACTTTTTCAATTATTCAAGAAATTTGCATGGAATTCAATGGTGATAGTCTCATCATTAATTTTGCACAAAAATTCCTTCTCATACTCCATTGATTAGGTCCTTTTTAAAACCCCACATGCATGACTATAAAAGTTAAAAAATTTATGCCTTGATAATTTCTATATCCCTATTTTAGGATTTTCTATAAGATCTAAAATTACTACATTTTTTTTAAATATCTCTCCTCTATTTTAGTTTGAATAATTTCATTTTAGTGATTTGCATGTTTTAACATCAAAATTTCATAAATATTTATATCGTGTTTTGAAATTGTTATTGGGATCATTTCTAAAAATAGTGTTTTAAGATTCTTGATGTTCTTTGACTACTTGTTAAGAGGTATAAAATAAAATTTAATTGCATCAAAAATATGTCTACGGATTTCTTCTTCTTTTAGATTGAAAGTAACTTCTAAAATCTCATAATTTCATTTTTATGAAAATAATAAATTTGCAGTTACATTTCTTTAATTAATTTATTTTAATCAACATTCTTGATACTTACCACAAGGACTTCCCTGGTTGACTAATATCATAGCATGTGAGTTCATATTGCGAGTTTTAAAAGTGTAAAAAATCAGGCCAATGTATTGCAAGTATTGGGGTTGGATGAGGGGTTTAAGGTTGGGGCATGTGTTTATAAGGATTGACATATAAAAAGGGGTGGGAGGTATTTTTTAGGTATTGGGAGGGGGTTTCAACAAAAGAAGTTTGGGTCAATATCTACATAAATTAAGGATATTATTTAATATCCCACGATTACAAGGTCTACATTAGAGGTTTACTAAGTGAAGACCTTGTGGCAATTCAACAAACTAATTTTCAGCATTCACACTTACTTTTCAACTCTAGTATTTTCCTTGTTTTCTTATTTTATTTAAAGTATTTACTTTCATTCCAATGATGATATATTTTATAAGTTGTTAAGTGTAATTTCATTTTTTTCTTGTGATTAACTGATAATATCCTAGAATAGTTTTTCTTTTACTTAGCGTAATCAACTGTATTTTTTATTTTATTAGGGACCACCCCAATTGGCTTCGTTAGGAGGTTTCCTAGACAGAGGAGAGAAGGTTCAAGTGATAGTTATTGAATCGTGACTTGACCCGAAGGATGCATCCATTGGATTGAAAATTTATTTGATATTACTTGAGGTGAATATTAGTTAGCAACATTTTGGTTTCAATTGCTGAGGATAAATATTTCTATTCCTAGAATGCAACTTTTGTGTCCTTTTTGTTTTTTTACTCTATTTGATGAATCTTGTGAGTATTTGAAATTTACTTGATCCATCTAGTGACTCCACTTTCAAATAAATCTACAAGGAACTCTACAACAAGGATATTACAAGGTCTATTTAAATCACTTCGTGAACCTAAAAGGGTTTACCGAAATAGCTTAAGTAGACCTACTTCACATAAGATCCTTGATAATATTGGATATAAGTCTATTTCAAAAATCCACCTTTTATTTATTAATTTACAAGTAGAAAATAAAATGACTGATTTATTTAGTTGACTAGACTTTTTAGCAATAAATGGTTACCTTCATGCCATCCTTGAGAAAACCCTTTCCAAGTGGCCTACTTTTCAAGGAAATAATGTTGTAATTGCTACCTTTCACTATAAATGCATTTTTAACTGTCACACTAGATTTTGCGAGACTACCCAACATGATTATGTGAAGATGAAGCTATTTTCTTGTCCTTGAAACAATATGCTTTTGATTGGTTCTCTAGTCTAGATGATGACAACTGCAATACCTTCAAAGAGATAGAAAGTTGCTTACTTTGAAGATGTGGTGCTAAGAAATAAGATCACCACATTCTAGTATCTCTTACCACCACAAAGAAGAATGAGAACGAAACTATGGAAGACTTTAATAAAAAAATTAATTAATTGTTATACTTCACAAAAATATCAAACCTCTAGATGCTTCCATACCCATATATTACATGGAATATTTTTATGGTTAAATGTGACATCAGTTGAGATACAAGGATCGTCGAAGACTTAAACGAGCCCAAGAGATAGCTGAAAAATAGATAGGAATATGAAAGTATTTAGGAAATCTAATAATCATGGTTTCACAAGGGGTATTTCTCCACCTATAAGCAACAAGAAAATAAATAAAGGGACACTACTTTAAATAATAAGGATTCTTCCAAATACCCCGTACAACATATGATTGATATGACGAAATCCTCGATCACTAATAAAACAACTAAAATGAATGTGATGCAAAAGAGGTTGATTTCCATGGAGAGGGCGTAAGAATCCCAAGGTCAAAATAATTTTCCTCCTAGACCCAACATAGAAGGGAAAAGGAAAGCATGTCCTTATGAATAGAGACCACGTAATAAATTAGAAACAACAAACATAGTGCATGATGAGGAACCTACCTTTTGCATAACTTGTCATGACTTTCATGAGGAATCCACTTACCTCATATTTTTTCAAATTAATGAGCAAGCATTTCCTGAAACAATCAACTACGTGGGCTATCCAAGGAGGCCATATTTCATAAATGTTGTAAGCCAAACTCACCCCATATCTAAAGAACATTGGAAACAAGCTAAGGAGAATATGCAAGAAACGGATAATGTTTCCAAGTATTGTGAGGAGAGGCCTACATATGAGGATATTTGAGATATGGATAGATTCAAGGGAGTTACTTACTAGAGGAAGGATAATGTTGAACCAACCATGAAAAACCAATATATTCCTAAGGTAATAACTCCTCATGTTGTTAATGATTTAAATTTTTATTTTTGTAGTTGGATAACTAATAAAAAAAATTTGTGTACCTATAATTGAGATCTTTAAGATTCCATGTCAAAAAGACAAGTTATTGAAATCCATAGAGGGAACTAGCGACAAAAGCTTTGATAAAATAAATAAAATTATTATCCTAAGAAGAAAGGATCCATTGAGTATGCCCTTGTTATTGTACATAGAATGGATCCAAGTAAATAAGATCATCCTCCTTTCTATGTATCCTTGATAGTAAATGATCTTCTACTTCACAAGTGCATGTTAGATTCTAGTGCTTCGTCCAACATTATAAAAAAATGGTTATGGAGTAGCTAAATATGAAAATCATTGGTCCCTATCGTAATGTTTGTGGCGTCGACTAAAGTCTTATTGATATAGTTGGAATAGTTTTTAATCTACCAGTGAAATTGGAAAATACCCCGATATTCATTTAACTATAGATATGCAAGTGATTGATGTACCATACAATTAGGGTGTGCTCTTATCAAGAAAGTGGTCTACATTTTTAGGAGGTTGTATTCAAATGGACTGGACTTACAAAACCATACCTTCATCATAAAACACACAATTAAAGCTCCATAGAGAACGTGAAAGGAAATACCATGTGGAAGATCCCAATAAGTTAGCAAATGAATGTCTACGGTATAGATAATTTTGGGAATTGTGTTATTTTATCAAATTTGTTGTATCCAATTTAGGAAAATTTTAAATAAGAGAAGGTCAATTAAGTGTGGAAAATATATTTCAGTGGGGCATATTTAAGGTCAGGAAAAGGGCTAGACATAGTTATCAGGTCACTAGATAACCAAACTTTTAACTTTTCTTCCTGGCTAGAGTTTGATGCATATAATAATGTAGTAGAGTATGGGGAACTCTTACTTGGACTATAAACATTAAAGGACATGGGGATTAATATGTTGAAAGGGATATTTTTACTTAGGACTTTCCCAAGTTAAAAATAAATTTGCATGTAAGAGTGACAAATAGGAAAAGTATAGGAATGCAATCTAGGATATTACGGAATGGTTTGACGCATTGGATATTTATAGCAATCTCTATAGAATCTAAAATTTTGGCAGTAAAAGCTTCCACCTTTCAACCCGTTGAGAAACTAATCAATGGTGATGTTAAAATTGAGATAAATTTTAAGGCCATGAGTTCTTGTGAATGTGGATAATTGGCAATTTTTTGAAAGTGATGAGAAAATATTGAGGTTTATCCATAATGTCCAAGATTTTTTGGATTATCATATCTTGAGGAATAAAAAGAGTATTAGTAAGAACCAAAAAATATAAAAATGAGGTTCTTCGATGGATTGTGATATTAGTCCAAATGTTTAGTAGACAAGATAGTCATAAAAGTAAAAAAAAATCAATAAAAGTCGGGGCATACATTGAGATGAATAATGGTACAAATAAAGAGCCTAAAATGATAAAAATGGAAAAAGTAAAAGAAATAAAAGACCTAATAAAGCCTGTCTAAGCGTATAGGAATTTTTTTATTTTAGTTATGATAAACTAAAAGCATATAAGAAGGTTTTCTTTCACATCATCATTCTTAAGAAACAAGTAAAGAAGTGAATCCTTTTTCATAAAAAGTTAAAGCAAATAAACCCTAAGTTGGCCTGGATGGTGCAAAAGGAATTGGCCTGGTTCAGATTATTGTTAATTTTTTTTGGTCTCCTTTAACCACATAAAGTCTATTTAATTCATTTCCCTACTTTATGAGGTCTCATCACTTCACCAATGCATGAGGGACATAACTAGTGGATATATGCTACTTATTGCACCTGTCTGCATGCATTTTAGAGCTCGAGGGATCAATCCCTATTTTATTGTTGACTCGAGTAGGTCATCAGTTATTCTTAGTGGTTATTCTGCATGATGCATTTTCCGAGTGCTTCTTGTGCTTGTTTCACCGGCTACTTTACTAAGTTATTTCCACATGCTTCGTTTGCTTGATACATCTAATGAAAAATTGAATTTATTTTTTCATGTTGAGTGTGTAATAATTTATTTTTCTTCTCGATCATTAAAAAAAGTGAAAGTGTTAACTATCTGATTTATCGAATTTAATATTTTTTTTATCTTTAACATTTTCATGCCCATGATTCGCGAATCAACCATTGAAAGGCTTAATTCACATTATCTAAGAAAATAAATTCATTGAGAAATGTCAAATTTAGATTCAGATTCGGCCCTGATAGTTATATAAGGAAACACGAGTTGGGTCGACGTCCAACCATATTGCATGCAGAGAAATATGTAAAGCGTGTACATCTCCAAAGACACTCGTACATTGCCAGGAATATATTGGGTAATATGACAGTGGCACAAGAAATGTTTAGTGTGGCTGATTTTACTTTGATGATAATTCCCTGATATATGTTATAATCAGCACTGCCATAATCAACAACCCTATGATAAATATATAACAGCCACTATACTTTGATATTTTGGTCATTGTTAGTAGCCCATGCAATACTATGATTGTGCCTACTTTCCTTTGAAATAAACACTTCCATAGTTAGCATGCATGCCTATAAGTATTTGATAGCCATCATTTTTTGATGAGAAGACAAGATAAATTATCAGTTGGACATACTTTTCAAGAGAAATTATCAGCTGGACATTCCTAGCAGTCGGAGCTAGGTTCAAGGTTGTAGCCCTAGCTCTTTGAAATGATATAGTTTGGAAAGATTCAATTCAACACAAATTTTATAATACCATTTTGTTATCAAATTTCCATACCACTTTTTTCTTTCTTTGAGTGACATTCTACACCATATTTGCTAGTCATAACACAATTAACTTCATTATATAGACTTGATAAATGGATGTAAATGGAGTTTAGATATCTTTTAATATAAAAGCCTCCATCCTATTGGTTTTAGGGACTTGTTTTCTCCGTAAAAATTCTATTGGCTACTTGAACATTTTAGTGACCACTAAACATATTTCCTATTTCCTTTATTGTTCATTGAATTATTTATTTTCTATATAATGTGCAACGGTATTTTTTTTTGCGATTTCTATATATCGCTTCCAATAAAAACACCAAAGTCCATTCCATTTAGCTTTTTTCCCTATAACATTGTCATTTTCATCCTTATGCATAATACTTATATGTCCTTTAACAATGTATATGATTGTTTTTTTTGAATCATGTGTCACCGTATGTGGATAGTGTGTATTTAATATAGAGTTCTCACACGCATTCATTCTACATTGTAAAATATTGACCTTCTCTCAAATAGAAAATCCAAAGAACTATTTGCACATATAAGTCAAGTTAAATAAATTTAATCAGAAAATCATTTAATATATTATCAATAATATTTGACATAATGCAGGCCAATTGTTTTTATTTACTTATGCTCTGTCCCAAATAAATTACTAAGTAAAATGTCCACAACTCTTTTCTTGTTGTGGAGACTTAAATTGTGTATGTTTATTGCAATAATACCATCAAATGGCAAAGTGGTGCTGACTACCCTCCCAATAGTCCTATTTGTATAATTTGTTGCACTCTTTTCCAAGTTGATTATCTTAAGCCGTAGAATTTCTTGGACAAGCAATATTTTCAAAGTATTTTACTACCTTTACATTTAAATAAAAAAATGGGAGTAAATAAATATTCACGCTTTGAAATACTTATGTAGTATTCTCATCTTAAAGTGATCACTTTGTGGTTGGGTTTATAGTGAAGAGATAGAAGTGATCACATTGGTTGTGTTTATAGTGAATAGATGGTAATTCTTTTTACATTATTTATATTTGAACTAAAATTTGGAAGAAAATAATATTTAAACTTGTTATAAATTAAATTATAAAATACTTACAATTTTTTAAATTAAATTAAAATTAAATGTATTTAAACTAACAAAAAAAACTAATTTTTTTCATATATGATAATCTAATTTAACATATTAAACATGATAATTATTATACGTCTTTATAGCATTTTCTTTCAAACCAATATTTATTGTTAAACTACCTATATGTATCTCTTTTCTCCAGAAAAAAAAATCATAACTTTATTATTAACAAAGTTACATTCCACAAAATACATAATCACTCTAAAAGATGCTACAAGACTAATTACAATTTTATTGAGCAAAAAGCTCATAAGGTGCCTCATAGGATCAAAACATAGAAAACTAAATATAAATAGCTCCAATTAATACAAAAGCTAGGATATCTCCTCCAGATCCATATAGGGAGGAATCTTGGTTTAAACCTCACCACCAAAACTGGTTCATACTTGTTGGGTGATCCTCCAAACCACCGAGCAATGGAAACTCAAGGCCCTACAAAATTTGCACAAGGAAAGAGAAAAATCATCCAAAATATTCCCAAATTTGATATCCCATCCTTTTTATACCTTAATTTGACCATTTCCTTCCAAAAGTATGAATTCCTTCACTAATTGTCATTAATTGCTAATTAATTGTGATTGAGAGTTTATAGTCAACTTCCCACGTCACTTATCCCTTCTCTGTGCCTCATGCAATTAGAGTTATCTAGGTGAGGAATCCTTCTAGAAACTTCCTTGTGGATAAATTTAGCTATTTGACCTCTTACAATGTCATAGAATTTTGTCATAAGTGTCATAACATGTTATACTTGTCGTAACTATCTAAATTTAACTCTTACATTTCTTACAATGTGGTAGAAGCTTGGCATAGGTGTCATAACTTGTCATGGGAGTCTTCACATGTGTTATAAGTCCTATTCACCTACATAGTTCACTACCTTCCCCCTCCAACTCAAGTTCATGATGATGCACGAGAGAATATTAGTCCATGTGGTCCCTTCCTCCACCTATTCATCCTATACGGCATGTGGGGCCCTTTTCCACTTCATTTGGAATATTTGCAAATATTTCGAGCTCTTTAAATGAAAATTTCAAATTCCATATTCAACTTGGGTCCTTCGAGTTCCACATTTAATTTTTAATTTCTCCTCGAGACATTAGTAACTACATAGGACAAATAATTATTAATTTGCAAAATTATTTTTTGGGGACATTACAAATATTCTTCAAAATCTCTCTAAATTTTCAAAAATAGAGGTTATGAACTTTTCGTTTAATAACCTATGTGAACCAATACCAACAACACCACAATTTTCCACTCTCACTACAACTTCATTCAAAAGAATAAGTGTTTGCATAGGAGTATTTTGCAAGCATGTAAGAATACAAGTTCAATGGGTGGTGCTGGTAGGAAAAACCATGCCGAATTATGATTTTTGAATAATGTGGATGAAAAGATGTTATTAATAACATTAGGTATAAGAGTGGTAATTATATTTTGGGAGTGGTTGTTCCCTCCGTATCTTGAGAGCAAGAAATTGTATATTACACAACAATAAAAGAAAAACTTTTTTTTAAGTGTATTCATTCCATAAATAGTGGAGCATGGAAAAGTTTCATTTTCTCTCTTAATACATGAAAATCACGAGAATACTAGTATGCCATTACAATTAACTTTTAAGATACTAAATGATTTCTAATTATGCATATAAGGCTTAAAATTTATAAAAGCATTTTTTTAAATAAAAAAAATTATTTATATGTTTGATCATTTTCATGCACTTGTTACTAGTCATTTTTATTTTCTAACTTAATTCAGGTTTTAATATAACACTTTTCTCTCATTAAATTCTCTTATTATTAGTCATTCATATTATGTAATTATAGTACAATTATATTTAAAACTTATTTCTTAACATATACATGTATATAACTAAATTACATATATCAATATTTTTTTGTATTCTTAAAATGTTTATATTTTTATTTTGTAATGACATTACCAATAAGAACATTTAGCTTTCTCTATTCTTGGCATTTCCCTAAGGACAAATGAATTTAAATTGATATGAACTATATGTAGGATTTTCCAAAAAATTATGAAACATTTGGGTAAGTGCAAGAAATTATGTAATAACCTTAGTTTGACCCTTGTAATGTATTCAATTTTATTATGAAACTGACATCAATATGATATTATGGATTTCTAGTGTGGAGCTCAGGTCCAACACCCTACTAGTGAAAGGCTAGGAATGGATGATGTAAATATTATTATTGAGCCCATATGGTTGGTTTGTCATGCTAACTCGAAAGATATGTAAATATTTTGTGCATAAATAATAAAATGGTTTAAGATGGATATGTAAATAGCACCAAAGGGGATATGATTCCACTAGAGGCTAAGTGAAAAGCAGGTCTATGGGAGATTAAATCTCTCAGTGTTAAGTGTCAACCTTAAAACCCATCCAAAATGATGTCATGTGCCTTGAATATGCCAATTATCTCCTTTTTTATTACTATTTTCCAATCATTGAATGCATGTTTGAGGTTAGTGGGAAACGTCACCTCATACAGTTATTGAAGCATGGGGATGATCGCACTTTTGTGATAGTTCTATGAGCTTCCAGATGTTAGATTGCATCTATGAGGAGTCATTTCTTATAATGTCAAATGAATTGTCATTTATCTTTTCACCATTTTCTCATATCCCTAGGAGTCAACCCTAATTCTCTCATTATTGCATGCAAATATAAACTATGGAGAGCTCTCCATTATTGTTTAGTGACAATTACCAAACCATGTATGACCCAAAAAATTGAATTTGGATAATGGATTACATATTTGGAATGAAAATAAATAGTTGTCGGTGAATAGAGTGGTTTGTAAATATACGAATCGTTACCCTTTAAGTTGTGTTGGTCATTGATGCTTGAGAATCCACAAATTTCGATTACAGGTGGTTCTTCAACAACATATAACAGATTAGTCTCCTTCTAACAACATATTACAGCCTAATAAGTGTATTAGATATGATTTAATTCAAGGGACTTAATAGTTTTTCAGGATTTTGGGAAACATTTCCACTTGATTCTATCATGTATGAGGGTATGAGACTAGAATTTAATTAAGGACATTAAACCCTCTATAAAACTTGATGTTGGTGGTCCTAACTATTGAACTCCTCTATCATGAACTTAATAAAAATGTACCCTTCACTCAAGCAAAATCACTTATTAAGGATGGGAATCCTTTTCTACTTTACTTTATTGATTGGATTAGGAAGTTTCATCAAAATGGTAGGGTTTCAAGTATATTGACTATTGTCCTTGGAGGATAAAATTTAAAATTCGAGGTAGGTGCAAGGACAAGAGTGTAGAGGAGGGGGGCATAGGGTGTTATTAATGAATATGATCTCAATATAGCAATGATTTTGATGATATATAGTTATGAGAGGAGACAACTCACATTTGATTCCACATCAATCCCATTACCTTCCACCATGGCCCAAGTAGTTGGAGCTTCCATTTCCACCATAAGCTCACCTAGAGCACCTACATGACCACCTATTGCTTCCAAAGGAATTTGGTGTTCCTTGCTTGTAAAGGGGGTAGATTCTTGTGAAAGGGGTAGAGGGGATTGATGATTTGTATTATTTATCATTGTATTATGTACTATCTAGATGGTGCATGAGTCATGGTCATTCATCTCATGAAATACATTTATTTTCATCATTTAAGATGATTTTGTATAATCTTCTCAAGAACATATTTCATATTTCCATTTTATTGCTGATATGAGATCATCATCCACCATTTGACATCTTATGCATCTTATATATCAGTTGTATTTTCATATTTATGTAGAAACATGCTTATTTAATGTTGTTCTTTCTTTAGATGTCAAAAAGATTCAAAAACATGGTTATTTTTGAATTTTTTTGTTGTTGATATTTTCCGATATTTTCCATGTTGTTTCCAATAAGTTACATTATGGTTGGCCATATATTCTTCTTCATGATATATGTAACTTTGTTATATATTTGTTCTTTTACATACAAACTGGTTAAGCTGTCAAAATCATTCATCTTTAGGTTTATGAACTTCTCAATTCTAGTATACTATTGTGTGATCAATATAATCATCCTTATAAATCTTTTTTAGGTTGCAAAGTTCTGAGAGAACACTTGGGTACTTCACCTCAATACCAACATGACACCCAAGATAAACCCTAAATTATTTAAGAAGAAATCCTGAGAGCTAAACATGCCACTTACATGAAATTGAAATAGAACATAGCCAGAAAAAATTACACTCAATCATGAATCACTAATGTGCTACACAATATTAAGTTATTTATCAGTTTGATTTGTACTTTATTCTCTTTACATCTATTGGAACAAGTCTCATTTTTTTGTTTTTTTTGTTTTTCTCTTTTTTCATCACCAAAATTCAATGAAGTAACCATACCTAAGAATACCTTTATTATTGTTAACATTTCAAACTTGGTCTCCACACGGAGTCGGTTCTCATAGACTTCGTGTGGAGACAGACCATCATCTACCACGTTCGGATAGGATCTATTAGGTCAGGCTCCGCAGGACACCATACTGTGGGGGTCGTCGTCATGCTTACAACTCACTCATCCAGAATGAGGGCGAGGAAGGATGGCTCGTCCGACAGAGGAGGGCATCAATAAAAAAATTCTTCTTACTAGATTTCATATAGAAAACATTGATTTATTTTCTTGTTATTTTAAATAATCAAAACATATTTGAAATGCAAACATAAAACAACTTCAGAGTATATTAAATTGTAATAAATTAAAAAAATTATTTTACTTAATTTTATAATTTGAAACCTATGTATGATATTAGAAAAAAATGCGCTCTTGTTATTCCATAAAATTGATATCAATGTTGTTTTTATCTTTGAATTTTAGAAAAAGGGATAACATTGGTGTGTAGAAGATATAATCAAATAAATAAATAAAATCATGGAATCAGAGAGTGTTCTACCTGAGAGTGTCATCAATCAATCCCTCATAATTTCTAACAATATTTCATTATGACTCCGAAATTTGACAATGCAAAAACCTGACAGTTTAAGTTCACATTATCTTGTTAATGTTAGTACTTACAAGACTACTAGCAAAAGCCATGATTCGAGGCAGGGGCATATATCCGGTATGATTGTGCAGGGCTACAGTGTTTATTGGTAAAACTGAATGTGGTTCTAGAGCAAACAGTGTAGACAGAAGTCCATCTTAGAAAACAAATTATTTCCACTCATAAAATATATTGGGAATGAAAACTACAACCAGAATCGTATCAAGCTCCTCTTTTTCCTATCTTCCTCTTTCAAGTGGATAACTAGGACAACAAATAGAGGCAAAGTTAATTCACAGTTTGAATTTGTTTAATGTCCTAATTTTATATATCCTTATTGCAGAATATGGAGTGTTTGTAGAAAAAGCCGCAGAAATTGCTCCAGTAGTGATATTACAGGAATATAAAGAGAGAATTTAGTGTATGACTCTGAATAAATGCAGTGATTGATGGGAAAGATTATTTTTTAACAGTAGAAGAAGAGGGAAAATATGAAATTGTTTCTTTTTAATTTATTATTTATTAAGTACACTAGATGGTCAAATCTTGGTAGTTAATTTGGTTAAAGAGTGAGTATTCTTAACAAGGTCACCTTGGTTCAAAATCCTTAAAAATATGCTAATTGAAAGGAGACAACAAAACTCCAGCCATATTAAAAGTTGGTATAATGCAAAGTGCAATACCTAAATGATTTTGAAATTACATTATTTAATATTTTATTTTTTATTTTGTAAATATTACTAATCGAGAGAATTAATTTGCAACGATAATCAATTTATTAAATTTTAACCCAAAAAAACTTTGCATTAAGAAGAATTTGCTTTAATGATTTAATTACGATCCATTTCTCTTATCTTTTTAAGATTTCCCTGTCGCGTCTCATTTCAACAGCTTGTATTTCCACATGCTTCTTGTTTCACCAGCTTCCCATGGTTCGCGAATCAGCCATTCAAAGGCTTAGTTCACATTATCTCTGCATTATCTTAGAAAAAATCAACTTTATATTCTGCCCTGATAGTTATATAAGGAAACACGAGTTGGGTCCACGTCGGACCGTAAGGCAATATGTAAAGCAAGGAGAGCGTGTCAGGAATATATTGTGGAATATGACAGTAATACAGGGAATGTTTAGTGTGGCTGATTTTACGCTGATGGTAATGCCTTGATATATGTTATAATTAGCACTGCCATAATCAGCAGCCCTGTGATACTTATATAAAATCCATTATACTTTGGTCAGAAGCCCAGAGAAATTATATTTTGGAGATACACTGTCCTGGAAAAATGTATTCTCAAAATAAATATCTCCGCGCTCCTATCCCTAAAATAAATATGTCCGTGCTCCTCTCCCTAAAATAAGGAATAAACTTGGAAAGATGAGTTGTGCATTGTCAGTACCCCATGCAATACTATGACTGTGCCTTCTGTCCTCTGAAATCAACACTTCCATAGTTAGCAGCCATGCCTAAATGTATTTGATAGCCATCGTTCATTGATGAGAAGACATCAGCTGGACATACTTAGCGTCTCCTTTAGTTATTTGCGTGGTGAAAAGAAATGGCAAGACATTGTGTGGAAAAACATGGTATCATATTCGTGATGTATATCGGGTTCATTGCAATCCTCTTTTTGATGTTGGTAACGCATGGTAAGAAGCATACCGTTATTTTTTTCTTATCGTAATTATCAGTTGTATATTATCTTTATTTTTATTGTTGTTATGTGGTTTTCAGATATTTCTGCTTCTGCTGCTGTGGTAGAGGCTAGTAATTGTGATCCAAATCAGATATGTACAACTGGTGAAGACTGCCCTGCAAGCATGCATGTTTGTGATCAGAATATATGTTGTACCTCCTTGCAAGCAGGTTATCATAAGCCATAATTTGAGAAAAACACTTTATTATGTGAATTATTGTTTTTATATTTAAATAAAAAAGTGGTAGTAATCAATTCACTTATGTGTATGTTTTATGAGGATGTTATATTTTGAAATATGTGTTATAAATGTTGTTGGTTGTGGAAATTGGGATGATATTCATGTATAACTAATATTTTAATGAATCTTGTTAATATCAATTAACAAAGAGCTTTGTGTCTACTTTGAAGACATTAATCTTAAATGAGAGTAATTTCTTCAACTTAATATAAATTTGAATTATACATTACAATAACAGTTATTGATGTTTTGCATTTGTTTATGTTATCATGAATTATTTTCTTATACATTTGTTTAGAAGTATGATGGTAGTTATAGAAGGCATTATGGAGAATTTATGTATATCTTGTATCATGATCTATTACATGTTACATTCTAATCAAGTGCATGTCTTTTACATTCCTAGCAATGGGAGGTGGGCTCTTTGAAGTGATATCCTTTGAAAGGAGTCAATTCCAAACAAATTTCATAATACGATTTTGTTTTTAACTTTCCATACAACTTTGTTCTTTCTTTGACTGTCATTCCACAACATATGTGCTAATCATAACACAATTAACTTCATTATATATACCTTATAAATGGATGTCAATGGAGTTTAGATCTTGTTTAATATAAAAGCTTCCATCCTTTTGGTTTGAGGGACTTGTGTTCTCCATAACAATTCTATTGGCTACTTGAACTTTTTAGTGACCACTAAACATTTTTCCTTTATTGTTCATTGAATTATTTATTTTCTATCTAACATAATAATGTGCAACCATATTCTCCTTTGCAATTTCTATATCATTTCCCAAAAAACACCAAAGTCCATTTCATCTAGTTTTTTTCTCTATAACATTATCATTTTCATCCTTATTTATATTACTTATATTTCCTTTAGCAATGTGTGTGTTTGTTCATTTGAATCATGTGTCACCATATGTGGATAGTCTATATTTAATATGGAGTCCTCACATACATTTATTCCACATTGTAAAATATTGACCTTCTCTCAAATAGAAAATCCAAGAAAATATTTTAACATGTAAACCAAATCAAATAGATTGAATGAAAAAATCATTTAATATATTATCAATAATACTTAACATAACATAATGTGTTAAAACATTAAAATAACTTAGTAAGTAAAAAGTCCACAATTGTCTTTTCTAAATATTTATCTTCCATGAGTTTTAAAATGTACAATTAAACTATGCTTTATAAAGTGTATTTTTATATTTTATGAAAAACATAACTTTTAAATAATATAAACATAGAGAAGTCATAGTGTATATATACATTATATGAAAAACTTAGTAATAGTAAAAGACCATATACAAGTTAATTTACACATTTTGTTTGGTTGTTTAGGTTGTGAAAAAAATTACAAGACACTCAATTATATATGTGGCATATATGAGATTCATTGCAATTCTCTCATACTTGTAATTCATGACATTCTCCTTGGTTGTTTAGGTTGTGAAAAAAATTACAAGACACTCAATTGTATATGTGGCATATATGAGATTCATTACAATTCTCTCATACTTGTAACTCATGGTAAGATTAATTGTTAGTTTCTTCTTAATGTAAATATTAATTATTGTATAATTTATTTATTTTAAAGGTTGATTGTGGTTTGAAATTTGTTTTATTTCCAAACTCTTATGTTGTTGTGGAGACTTAAATTGTGTATGTTTATTGCAATAATACCATCAAATGCAAAAATGGTGCTCACCACCCTCCTAATAGTCTTGTTTGTTTAAAATGGTTTTTTTTGTTGTACCATTTTGCAAGTTGATTATCTTAAGCCATAAAGTTTATTGGATAGCCAATATTTTCAAAGTGTATTAGTGCCTTTACATTTAAATAGAAAATGGGAATAAATAAATATTCATGATTTTAAATACTCATGCAATATTCTCATCTTAAAGTGATCACTTTGTGGTTGCATTTATAGTGAAAAGATAGAAATAAGCACCTCGGTTATGTCTATCCAGAATAGATAGTAATTCCTTTTGCATTATTTATATTAAGACAAAAATTTGGATAAAAATAATATTTAAATTGTTATAAATTAAACTAAAAATATTATAATTTTCAATACATGAAAAATAATTTAATTTTATGATTTAAATGGTTTTTGTTTATATATGTTAAAATTTGGCCATTTAAATAGTCTTTAATATTTAATATATGTGTAGATATAAATTGAAATATCATCTTTCAACATTAGCATTATATTATTCTAATTTATAATATATATCTCTAAACTTTAAATTTAAAAATAAAAATTTATTTAGTTAACAAAATCACTTCTTATATTATTATTTAATATTAAACATAATAATTATTACATATATGTTTACAAATAATATATTTTTAAAAAAGTGATTCAAAAATAATGTTATATCACACTCATGTATCACAATAAAATAAAGATTATATTTAAATATGGGATGATACATGTAAATATAAATTAAGGAAATATGTGATACCATAGTTGTATTTAAGTAATTTTAAATAAATATATTTAATTGGATTAATCATTTCATACATTAATCTAATTCAGCATATTGAGATGGAAACTATTAGAATATCTTGATACAAATTCTATGATCTTTATGAGCGTGGGTTGGTACTTATTGTTATAGCATACTCATGTATCTCATGTAAATAAAAAATATATCTGAATAAATGGTATCACATGTGAATGATATTAATTTTGTGATTTAAATAAATGGTGTTTACATTATATATTTATTTGAAAATATTTTCTTATTTTATTTATTTTATATACATGTTAATATAAGTTGAAGATATTATTTTTATCATTTTAGGTTAATAATATTAGTTTAATCTATAGCCTATATTTTTTTTAGATTAAACTGTAAATGTAATGTCCCCAACATTTGAAAGTATTTCTTTTTATAGGCTAGTAGAAAAACTACCTAAAGAGGATCATTATTACTCATGCGGAATTATATGCGATACTTAACTTTTGATCTCTTCAAAAACTGCTTGTATTGTCTTGTTAATCTCCTATCCATTCAATGATTACTAGTTTGCTTACTTCTTATCACTTAATTCTGTTTATTTAAACTATTTGTACATCTTAGTTATTACCATTAGTGAGATAGTGATTTGTAAAGTTATTGATTTACTTCTGCACATGTGTACTCTGTTTATTAAGTATAAATAACTTAACTTTGTTGATGGGAGTAAAGTGGTGGAGTGGCGGGACTAGTTCTCCCATGACCATCTGAGAGGTAAGGTATTACTTAGTTATGCAGGCTTACTCAGTTCAATCAAACTAAGGCACCTTTCTCTTTTGCTTACATAGTTTATTACTTGCGATGAGATTGGATATATATTGTGTTGACAACCTAAGTCGTCGATAACCTGCTGCTAGTTATTACGTTACCTATCAAACTGATTTTCCAACTTGGTAAGTGTTGTTATCATCAATTTAACCATTACGGCTAAATTTATTGTATATTAATTATTCTTCACTATGGTTTTTACTTTCGTCATTATTAGATGTCATTAATATCTTTCGTGCTATGTATATTTTTACTATATGCTCTTTAAACATATCCTATGTTCTTCTATCGACAGGTTATTTAATGGTTCGAGAGCAGTCTTGAATTTGATAAATTGAGAGATTTATATGGCATACTTTGTATTACATGGTGCCTAAGCCTAAACACTTTAACATTAAGGTGTTAAACCCTAAGCTCTCACCTATGTACTAAACCTTATCTATACTCCTAAGCAAGGGTATTAAACCTTTACTAGCGCAACAATGACTAAGTATTACTTTTATATTATCATAGTGCAAGCCTTGTATTATGGTAACGTTGATGTTTATATGGTATGAACCATACAATACAGGGTTTAAGCAATGGTATGGAGGGTGGCATGAGACATTACCTTGGAGCGAGTCGTGACTATGGGAGTGGGTTTATGGAAACGATAATGGGTTCCAACTTGGTGCATTTAATGGTTGTGGAAAAATGTGACACCCTTCCCATTAGGATTGGATCACGATGGATGTGTAAACCATTTGACATTTTGGGTTTCGTTGTTTGGATCTGCACAGAGGTATGGCCATGGAGGCGACCCATAGCTTGTGAAGGTAAGCCTGCTCGAACTCGTAAGTCTATACATTAGTTTGGTTTTCAGTCTAGAAGGGATTGCATACTACTCATCCCTATTTGTTGTTGTCTTGTAGGTGCCAAAGGGGATGGAGGGAAGAAATTCTACAACATAGTGGGATCACAGCATTGCATTCGTGGCCACAGTAAGCCTGTTCATCAAGCTTGTGCTTGTACTCCTTCGATCTTGTGGTAGGGCTTCGTTTCACATGGTTGTTTGGTTTGGGTTTAATACTGTAGTGAATTTGATTTCTCTTCTGGGCTTGAATACAGACTTGGTTTATTTTAATGGAGGCTTTATGCCATGTCTTGATGCTTAGGCCATTCGGCTTTGTGTATTGTTCATTTTGGTTATGTAACTCATTAGTTTTGGTTTTGGGATTTTAAAAGCCATGGGCTACACCATTGCAAACAATGGCGCCATAGCCCATTAGCACCTTGTGTAAAACCTTTCCATCGACCTTCAATTGCGACTATGTATAGACATTTGGGAAACTCTGTGTAAATAGATGTATGGTTTGATAATATGTAATGGTTACGGTGCATGCATTTTTTCTCCCAATTTTTAATTGAATACTGTATTTAAAATGAGTTGGACTTTTAATGGATAGAGGAATACGCCTTACCTGTTGCTCTGTGAGTGAAATCCATCGATTATCTTGGTTTAAGTACTAAATCGATAGCGTGGGTAACGGCCATGTCATCAATGGCATGAGACTTCCCACAGTGTTGCGATAGCTTTGTGGTTTAAAATATATACATCATCTGGTTATTAGGTGAACATTTGACTGTGTTTTAAAACGTGGTTGGCCGAGGCCATGACTTATGTGAGTACTGTGTATTAAATCATTGTTTGGGTTTCGTGGAGGCTAGGGTATGCATACCCTCAATGGCACTCATTATTTTTAATATAACTTGGACTCTGTATTAATTTGTTTAACGGTCGAGGTCGTGCTATAGCTGGAGTCCCCCGACCTCTATGCTAACGTAGGAATTTTAATTAACTCTATACTATATTTTTAATGGTTTTAATTATAAACCACATCCCGCATACAAATTCGTTAAGCATGGCCTATGTGAGAATGATTATGGGGTTTTATTGTTGTAGGTATAAATAATAGATATGGGTTTTTTATTATGACATTGCCTTGGGTCTTGACATCCATGGGAATCGATGTCACGAAATCTATTGGCAATGACATAATGTAATGTACTTTGATTATATTACTATTCTTATTGTGGATTTTAATTTTGTTTAAACAATGTAGTTGTAACCTATGAGGATCGATACAACAACCTCTATTTATTAATTAGAACCTCTGTATGTTAATACAGAGTTATAAGAAATATTACTTGAAGAAGTTTTAGATGGATTTATGTTGTGATAATGAATTATGTGACTTGGTTTATGGTTAAGTAAAAGTGGATATTATATGGATTTTTCTTAGATATAATGCATGTACTTATGGTATGTTTAATGTAGATTGTTTATATGCTTACAGACCTTGAAAGGTCTTAGATGGATTGTTTAATTTTGGAAATGAATGCATAGATAGCTTTTTAAAGAGATTTATAACTGATAGTTTATATATATATAAAAGAATAACTCTCGTTGTAAGTGATAGCCTAGAGTATCTATATAGTATATATATTTCTTTAAACTTACTCCTATGGTTAATACTACTATAATCTGAAACACATGTCTCTACTAACAAATGTAATATGTCAGTAAAGATATAAGTAATAAGTGCACATTTTAAAAGTAGAAGATCTAGATTTACCTAGTCTATAGTATTAATTTCTGAATATGAAATAAATGCAGAACACAAATTGTAAAGATGGGAACTTATCTATATACAACCTATGATAATATTTCCAATCATATGAATAATTGAAGGGAAATAAAGACCCTAGCAAAACCTAGGCAGCACATTAATTACCTAGGGTTAGTAAAATATATAGAAACTTTTACATAAAGCATCCTGCATTTACCCTAAAAATGAACTTTGACATACTAAGAATTCGTACCTGTAAATTATCTTCCTGAAGCTCCTTTAATGGCCAAACCTCCACACTTTTCAAATAACCAACATTATCAATTTAAGACAGATCTGACCTCTGATTTTGATGACCAAATCACTTGGGAACTACCATGTTCCTCCCAACCATGATCCAGAACCATTGCTGGTTCTAATCTAGATCCCCCCGTGCTGGACTCCAACATGCAAGTAGCTTAGAGCTCCTAAGGTAAGGTTTCATATCTGGTATTCAGATTCTAAATCAGTCCTCTTTTTCTTTGCAGGAGAAAATTCTCCAAGAAAACAGTTAAGAGCTAAAATAGGAAAAATAAGAATTCTCCAAGAGAAAAATGAGAACCCCCAAGCCTTTACTTGGCTTGAGTCATTATAGGCAGAATTTTTAGTCAACAAGTAAAGCCCCTGTGGTAAATATTAAGAATGCTGATTAAAATAAATTAATTAAAGAAATGTAATTGCAAATTTATACTTTTCATCAAAATAAATTATGTGATTCTAGAAGTTACTTTGAATCTAAAAGAAGAAGAAATCCCTAGACATATTTTTTATGCAATTAAATTTGATTTTAGACCTGTTAACAATGTAGTCAAAGGAAATCAAGAATCTTAAAACAGAATTTTAGAAATGCTCTCAATAACAATTTAAACACATGATATAAATCTCTATGAAGTTTTGATTTTAAAACTTGCAAATAACTAAAATAAAATTATTAAAACTAAAATAGAAAATAGATATTTAAAAATTGTAGTAATTTTAGATCTTATAGAAAACCCTGAAATATGGATATAGAAATTCTCAAGGAATAAACGTTTCAACTTTTATAGCCATGCATGTGGGGTTTAAAAATGGACCTAATACATAGGCTATGGGAAGGGAATTTGTGTGCAAAATTAATGATGAGACTATCACCATTGAATTCCATGCACATTTATTGAATAATGGAAAAAGTTATATAACATTCTTCAAAAAGATAAATTCCTTACATCATATTTTTTAAGAAGAGACCAACTATTATGAACAATTAATCTAAAATATGATCCAACAAGAGACTAACCAGGTTAACATGTCATATACACATTCTTTGAATCCCATACTGTGGTT
This sequence comes from Pseudotsuga menziesii, assembly GCA_001517045.1. NCBI lineage: Eukaryota > Viridiplantae > Streptophyta > Pinopsida > Pinales > Pinaceae > Pseudotsuga > Pseudotsuga menziesii. The sequence continues at coordinate 552,892 of LPNX010016911.1, forward strand.
GACAATTACTTTATAATGGTTTCCACTACTACTAGATAATGGATTCCTTTGTGAGTGGGATGATATCAAATGACATAAAACTAATGGATTACTAACTATTTTACCTTCTGAATTAAAATTTATGTTGGAGTTAGATAATGGATTACTTAGTGAGGGGGTGATATCACATGACATAAACTCATGGATTAATAACTTGCTTACCTTGATAATTCATATTTTTTCTAAAGTTTAATATGATTGTACTGTTTCTCCTTCGTTCGACTTCACACAACATATTTAGTGAATAAGATCTATGAGGATCCTAAAACTATAAATTACCCATCAATATCACAATCCATAATGAGAAATATATAGAATACTTGTTTTCAAGATGTGACAATCTAAAAGAACAACCATTTTGGTGAATTTAATGTGTTGAAAAAATAAATGATGTCAATGGCTACAAAATATTTGGAAGAAATTGCATGCACTCGAGTCTAAGAAAAGAATTGCTAATATTTTTATGGAAGTACGATATTTCTATTATGCCAAAAGACTTGTTCTAGAGGAGATTGTAGTATTTGAGTGTTATATACTTTTAAATGGACAAAATAAAAACTTGAATCCCAATGCTATGTCTCAAATTAAAATTCATTGTTGTTTAATTAAAATTCATTGCGCGAACAACTTAGATTGCCATTGGCTAACACACATGCATAAGATATGTTGTTTTTGTAATGTTTCCCTAACATTTTATGATATCAAAAATGATCATGGCATCCCTCACTATGTTCTTGAGGGACCTTGAATAACCACAACTTTATATGTATGGTGATTTCCTTTCTGAGAGGGAGTTCAGTAAATCGACTTTCTAATGCATTAATTGGTAACTTAATTCCGAGGAAAATTTTAAAGATCCATATTTTCCTTAAAGTGTATAAACATGGTCGAATCTTACTATTTCTAAAATTTCCAACTATAAGATGTTTTGCAATATTTTTGTAAAACTATTCAAAATTCTAAAGATTTTATATAGTTTTTGGGAAATTTTGGCGACATTTAGAGAAGAAACTTTTTGAGAGGATCATTTATAAAAAATGTAAATTGGAGAACCATTTTATTTTGAAAAAAAAATGAAAATGAGACCATGTTAATTTTTCATATGTTATAAAGGAATGGAAATAAGTTAGATCATTGGAGAACATAAGATAAGTACTGGTAAATGGAACTAATTCATCTCATGACGTTTTTTGGCACAGGACAAGGAAACTATGAAAGTTTTCCAGCATGTGTTCCATGTAATTTCAAGTCTTATGGATGCGCCGTTTAGAAAACTGGAAATAGGTGACTCGATATGTGTTCAAACTAAGTGTAGGATGCCAAATACAACATTCAATCTTACCAATGACGTTCAAAATGGAAATCCGTTTATTGTTCTAAGATCATGGACTAGTTGATGGTAGACGACCTCCTTTGGGCCAACATAACTTTTCCAGCTTAGCATCCTTAGTACTTAGAAACCGACTAAATAAACCACCCTACAAATGAGATCTGATCATGTTGGCCCTAGGAGATCGATAGACTTCGTAGCCCCTGAGCCCACAAATTGATAATTCTAATAACAACTTCCTTGTTTTGGTTACAAAGTAAGATTTTTCCCCTTACTCTCTTCAACAAGGTTTTCCCCTTCCTTTTAAATTTTTTTTTCCCAAAAAAAACAAGATCGAAGATCCCCGATAACTCCCTCCAACGTTTCCTATATACCCAACTTCCTTATGCTACCTTTAGGCTTACTCCACCGAATTCCCTCTATCCTATCAAGACCCAAACCCATTAATCCCCTTTCCACTATTCAAGAAAATTTAATATTAAATATGTTTATCAAATCGTGATTTTCTCTCGATTAGTTCAAATAGTATTGTTCATTAAGTTAATTCTGTCAGGATGACTCCAATTATTTATTGATTTTTATGAAAGACCACTATTGGGATGCTTTATGAGGCTTATCTTGTTAATTGAAGGATCCATCTACCACTTATGTTTTAAATGTTCTAAGATAAACTAATAATTAATGAGAATGACTTTACATAAAGAAGATTCCAATGTCTTGATTACTTAATCGAATAATTTTTGGCAAGGATGCTCGGATTTCCAAAATAAAATATTCATATATTATTAATATAATATTATTCCATTTGTAAAACTCATTCCCAATTTTTTTTAAATAATAATTTTATTCCACTTCTCCAGGGAGGAAGAATAACCCAGGAATTTAAATAATTTGTTTGACTAGCATAAAGAAATTACTTATTTCACAACAGTTTAAAATAACAATAATTATAAAGATATTCATAATAAAAAATAATAATTATTGAATAAATAATAATAATAATAATAATAATAATAATACTAATAAACATTCATTACTTGTTTGTTTAGTTTTTTGGGGACCTATTACCAACATAATACTCTTACACTTATAGACAAGTATCCTTAAGGGTGAATCTAATTGTAATTAATAATTCAATAGTACAATTCCACTCTCGAATATGGAACATTGTTCATGTTTAATTTTGACAATTTCTGACAATATTTCAACCGACGACACTTTAATAAATCCTTTATTATAGTGGTCACATACAATTTCAGTATCACTAAATGACTAGTTTAATACATGACATACGAATCTTAACTTCCATTATCAATGTACAATAGCTTACTATTCTGTAACAACTTTCACAATCATCTAATATTATGATCAATTGTATAATGATACCAATGTATATATGAAAAGTATACATGCGTGGCTAGTGCATCCACGGACTACATATGTACTATAAGTAACCATATCCTTCCTATGCATACATTCTAATTAAAATAATAATGTAGACATAATTGTCATAGATACTAGATAATATCTTGATACAAATTCTATGATCTTTATGAGTGGGTTGGTACTTATTGTTATAGCATACTCATGTATCTCATTTAAATAAAAATTATATATGAATATATGGTATGACTTATGAATGATATTAATTTTGTGATTTAAATAAATTGTGTTTATATTATATATTTATTTGAAAATATTTTCTTTCTTTATTTATTTTATATAGATGTAAACATAAGTTAAAGATATTATTTTTATCATTTTGGGTTATTAATATTAGTTTAATCTATAGTCTATATTTTTTCAGATTAAACTCGTAATTAATGTAATAATGTTGTATAAATTTAGAATAATATACTTTATTTAAATTTTTATTTGAATTTTTTTTCAAATATATATATTTTGTTTTTCATTATGTAAATGTGTATATTCAACATAATAATATTGACTATATATATCAATATAAAATAAATTTATTTAATAAAACATGAATTCTAAATTTTATTCTTATCATTAAATTATTATTATGATTTATATATTATATTTAAAACTAATTTTGGGGATTTTTTTAAAGAAATTTTGACATTTAAAATTATTTAAAGGGATGATGGAGAATCATGGACTCTTTTAAAGACACTTTAGATGCCACATAATACTGGAAAAACCTGGAAACTCTGACTTTAGGTGACAATTAGGGGTACTTCCCTAAGTTATTTGAAGATGAAGTTAAAAGACAAAAGATAGGTAATTGAATAAGATTCCATAATATATAGCATTTATGCACACAAAAATGTTTGTAAATGATTATAAAATTAATTTTCGTGAAATTGGGTTTTCAAATTTTCAACACATCATAAAACATATGTTTGTGTGGGTGCAACAATATATGAGGTAAATGATGCCAATTTGGGATAAAATATTGCATAAATACAAAGGACATATGGGCCTAGTGCAACGCTATTTATTCAGAATTTTTCATGAATTATTTTTTATTATTATTAATTATAGAAGTCAGAAAAGCTTGAAATGAAAACATTATGTGCGGCTGCAACACTTTAGTGGAAAAAATTAATTAAATCCTTGATTTCTATATATAATATCGTAGAGATTGCTCTTGTCTAGTGCACCATATAGTTTTCTTGGGAAATGGTGATGGAAATCAAAAGTTATATAAAAAACAATCGATGTATCTATTTTCGAAAACTGACGTGTGTCATTTAGAAAAATAATAATAAATAAATAAAACATAATTTTGAAGGAAAAAATTATGTATTCAGAATCGTAAAATCGTACTCTACAATATTCTAAGTTTTTATAAAAAAATATTGTGTTTGTCATAGAAAAACATGCCATCAAAACTGAGCATATTGATAGAGTTCTAAAAGACAAGAAATAGACTTGGTTTATTTGTCCTAGAAAATAGGTTCAGTAGTCCGAGGCTATTTCTTAACATAATACCAAACCTTATTCCGGTCGATTTTTTTATTTTTTAAAAAATGCATATGTGTTATAGCTTATTCATCTCACATATGTGCTATATTGCATATGCGATATTGTGCAGATGTGATATGAATAAGCTATAGCGCATATGCGATATTGTGCAGATGCGATATGAATAAGCTATAACGCATATGCATTATAATGCATATGCATTTTTCATTAACTAATTTGGTACAAGAGTAAAATAGAGTAATTGCATCCTTATCCCATTATAATACCATTTAGACTCCCAATATTTTTTCCAGGCAGTCTATGGGGTGGCTCATGGCCCAACATTACATTGGTTAAGAGGGGGAGGGGAGCCAAAGGAGGGAGAGGAAGGTGTAGAGAGAATCATGAGAGGGAGGGAGGGGTATGGGGGATGAAGGGAGGATAAATATAAGGGGAAGGGAGGGATGGTTATAGGAGATATATGAGATGGGGATGGCAGAGATATGAGGGGTGGACGGTTGTTCATCGATGTCTGCAAATGTACAGTCCACAGAATAGAACAGATCATCTCATACCAAGAATATTCACACAAGTGTCTGGCCATTAGTATAATGAGTGTTTATATGTGAATTAATAATTTTGATGGTTTTCAAGATTTAGTGATTAGTATTTATAATAAGAGGGGAAAATATCATTACTATCATCGTCATCTTCATCATAACCATCATCATAAACATAGTCATCATGATCATGACCATCATCATCATCATCATCATCATCATCATCATCGTCGTCGTCATCATCATCATCGTGATCATCATGATCATGATCATCACCATCATAACCATCATTGTTCATCATCATCGTCATCGTGATCATCACCATCATCATCATCATCATCATCATCATCATCATCCTCATCATCATCATAGTCATCATCCTCATCATAATCATTGTCATAACCCTCCTCCTCCTCATCGTCATTCTTCATCATCACCATTCCATTGCAAATGCTTGAAAATAAAATCAAAGAAAAGTTTCAACTAAACCTGTCATCATCATCATCATCCTCATCCTCATCATCATCATAATCATCATCATCATCACCATCATTGTTCATCATCGTCATTACCATCATCATCATCATCATCCACATCATCATTATCATCATCATCATCATCACCCTCATCCTCATCATCATCATCACAGCCATCCTCCTCCTCATCATCATCATCACCATCATTATTTATCATCATCATCATCCTCATAATCATCTTCACCATCATCATCCTCATTATCCTCATCATCATCACCACCCTCATCCTCATCATCATCGTCATGGTCATCATCATCATCATCATCATCATCATCACCCTCATCCTCATCCTCCTCCTCATCATCATAGTCATACACCTCCTCCTCCTCATCATCACCATCATTGTTCATCATCATCGACATCATCATCATCATCATCATCGTCGTTGTCCTCCTCATCATCATCATCATCATTATCATCACCCTCATCCTTGTCATCATTATCATGGTCATCATCCTCCTCCTTCTCATCATCGCCATCATTGTCCATCATCATCGTCATCATCATAATTCTTCTCCTCTTCATCATTACCATCATTGTTCATCATCATCGTCATCTTCATCATCATCAACCTCATCATCATCATCATCCTCGTCATCATCATCATCATCATCATCACCCTAATCCTAATCATCATCATCATGGTCATCATCATAATCACCCTCATCCTCCTCATCATCATCATAGTCATCCTCCTCCTCCTCATTATATCAATCATTGTTCATCATCATTGTCATCATCATCATCATCATCACCCTCCTCCTCCTCATCATCATCATGGTCATCATCATTCGCCTCCTCATCATCACCATCATTGTTCATCGTCATCATCATAATCATCATCATCATCATCATCATCATCACCATCATCATCCTCATCCTCCTCCTCCTCATCATCATCACCATAATCATCCTCTTCATCATCATCCTCATCATCCTCATCATCATCATCACCCTCATCCTCATCATCATCTTCATGGTCATCATCATCATCATCATCATCATTATCATGGTCATCATCATCATCATCATCATCATCATAGTCATCATCCTCCTCCTCCTCATCACCATCATTGTTCATCATCATCACCACCATCATTGTTCATCATCATCATCATCATCATCACCATCATCATCATCATCATCATCATCATCACCATCCTCATCATCAGCATCATCATCATTACCATCATCATCCTCATCATCATCATTATCATCCTATTCATCATCATCATCATCAACCATAATTGTTCCTCATCATCGTCTCCATCCTCATCATCCTCATCCTCGTCATCATAATCATCATCGCCATCATCGTTCAACATCATTGTCATCGCCATCATCATCATCATCATCATCATCATCATCCTCCTCATCATACTCATCACCCTCATCCTCATCATCATCATCATAGTCATCATCCTCCACCTCCTCATCATCACCATGATTGTGTTACCACCTAATTTGTACTTAGTGGTTTTCTTTATCAAGTGAGCCTGGTGAACTGGATAAAGATGATTTGTTTGGACTTCAAAAGACCTATTGAATTGCTTCTAGAAGTGCTTATTGTACTATATCACATGAACACCCCTTTGGGGGAGTTGTAATAAATATTCTAGCATGATAGTGTCTGTAAAAGACTCGGTCTCTTAGACTTTATTTGTCAAATCTGATCAGCCCAAGGTGTTTTTTCCCTTGGTTATTATTGGTTGTTGAATAAACGACTAATAATTTATGAGTTTTTCACTAATACCTCCAAATTTGGGGTGGTCAACTTGGAATTTTTACCTTTTGAGGTTATTAGAGTCTATGTGTCAATGTATAAAGATGTGTGGCATCATGTCCGAGTCATATGAACATGTCTAAGTCCCCCTAGGTTTTTTAATTTTTTCAATGTTTTCTATTAAAATTTAATTTTTCCAAAACTTAGGCTACTTTTTAATAGTTTAATTGGAAAAATTGGTTTTGTAATAAAACTGCGCTCAATAATTAGTTCCAGATATGTAGGTGCTCATTTTCAAGCTAAGAGCACCCAGTAAACCTATAGACCCACAATTTCCAAGTTTTGAGTGATTTTCCATCACTCAGGTCAGAAAGCCCCAAAAAGCCAATTATTAATTATTTTAATTAATAAATTCATGAGTAATGGAGCAAATCCAAAATCCTAGATCAATGTATTCTCAATTGAATTGATTGAAATCAGTCTCATCGGCACCAGATTAACCAGAGATTGCAATTCCTTGAGTGAAGGGGCTAATCAGGGTAGATCCAGAGTTGAACTTCAGCCTCCTTTATGGGGAATTGCACTCTCTCTCTCTCCTCCACACGTGTGGGCTCTTCTGGGAGCTCTGTGGTTGATGATTCAATTAGCAGGTTGATGTGTTAGCTCAATCAACCCCCCAATTGACATTTATACTTAGTACAAGCTAATTTCAGCTTCAGATGAGGCATTGATGGACTCTCCTTCAGTTGGAGTTGTCTATCTCCTTGGGATTTGCACCCCCTCTAGGCTGGGGTTTCAATTTTTTGTATAAATAAAGCATGGTTGCCTCCTTTCCAAGTTAGCTAGAGTTGGATTGAGGAGCTATTTCTATTTTAGCACTATGTAATATCATTTTCTATTGGAATAAAGTGAAGCTTTAGAGGCTAAAGCAGTGTAATGCTCTTATATGTGTTGAATTAACATTGTCTTGCAGCTTTCTGTTACCGATGTCTTTCTCTCAATTTCTGCATCTAAATCCTATCTAGCCTGAATGATTTAGTTGAATCAATAGGAGTATAGTTGGGCAAGTAATATTACTTGTTTTTCAATATCTCATAGTATATATGTTTGAAGATTCATATTATACATGTTTAAATAAGTTTATTTGCATGTAATCCCTCTCTTTTTTCGTATATCTCTATCTATATCTCATAAGGTTTTTGTGTAGGATTGTTTGTTATTTTTTAGGTAATAGGAGTTGGACATGCTGTGGATCTAGATTGACTCCCCTGGGCATCCGACTATTTTGTGAAGGCATTGTCCCTCGGCATTCCACTAACTAGTCTTTTTTGGAGATCCATTCCAGCAATAAGCGCTCTTCCGTTCCTCTTCCTCCAAATTTCTTAAAATCAGTCCAGTTACTTGTTTTGTAGCTTTAGAATTGTTTATATATATCAATTTCAGAATTAATTTTACATATATCTTGTTTCCTTAAAGATCATAAACTAGATCTCATTCCTAAAGAAATTTTAGAAGCATTCTAGATCTAGTTTTAGGGAAAATTGTCATTTTTCAAGGTTGTGAAAGAAGATCTAAAAATTGTTCAATGCATTGTTGTTTCCTTAGAATATGAAAATTTATATTTATTAATTTAATTGATTCATATTGGCTTCCCCAAAAGAAGGCCAAGATCCCAAGGAAATCTTGCTTTCCTTGGTTCTTTTTCTGCTTCTTTAGAAACTAGTTTTAAGTTAGAATTTTTGGGTAAAAAGTTTGTTCATCCAAAAGTACTTTAAAAGTAATTTTGGGCATATTTAACTGTGATAAGATTTATTTTTTTAGCAGGTGTAACATAAAAGAGTAGCAGGTGCTGTCTGGAAAGCATTTTCGGACCATTCGAAACCCCCCAGGGGGTCTCCGTCTTCCCAAAATTTTAAAATTTTGCAATTTGTAAACCTTTGGTATCATTATGTATAAGTACGAAGTGGATTAATTTCATTTTTTTGCTAATAAAAATAAAAATATTTTGTAATAGGCTCTTTCTAGCCTATTCACCATCCCCCCCTGGGGGGATTCACGTCTGTGGCATTTTTTAATTTTTTTCATCTTTTTACAATATAGTGTAGTTATAATATACAGGATTGTATAATTTGATAATATTTTGCATTATGCCATATTTTCAATTCAAAATTAATCATACTACTTACCCCATGACTTCTCGATTGAACCGTAAGGGGAAAGAGATGTGTGGTAGGACTAATTAGAAAAATGGTGTTGTATATCTCTAATTCCATTTTCATTAATTGTTTTAATAATCATAATAAAATCAACCCCTCCTTGATTCACCGATTGAGGTCCACTTGGACCAAAAGAGGTTCCTGAAGGGTTTTCTTTTTAATAAGAACACCTCTTTTAAAATTTACTAAAAATAACAAAGACTCCAATGTGTATGCTCTATACTTGTCTCCAATTCTTCCAATCAGTCAAGCTGCATCAAAATCAATTGAGTGACTATATTAATTAGTCTTCACCTCCCAAATTGACAAACCATCAGACGAAAATCCAACGCCTCGAACAAACTGTAAGCGGTGGGAAAATACCCAAAGGAGTGGGAACAACTGGAAAGAGACCTCAAGGTGCCGATCTCTATCACAACCTAATGGGTGTATTATAAAAAATAGTCTCCGAGACTCCATTCCATCCCACAAACATCTTGCAGGTAGCCATGAAAGTTCACTTTTGGACATACTCCAAGTACCCCTCAGGTATATTTGGAGTCCCATTTTCGCCTAATTTAATTCATTCACATTCCAAATTAATTTAAAATCTACCAAGAGACATTTGCAAAACATTCTTTCAAGCGCATGCAAGCACATTATTTTCTTTGTTGACTCCATTTAAGGCACTGCTGATTTATTTGATCAATTCTTTTGATTATATATATATTGAGTGTCATTAGTGTGCTTATCTGCTTAAAGTCTTGCATCTTGTTATCTTTTGTTTCCACTGGTTAATTTCAAAATGCCTAAACAACTTAATCAATATAACACCATCACACTAAGTAATTAGCCTTAGTAATGTAATAGGGTCTACCCTCCTTGGCTTCGTTAGGAGTTAGCCTGAACGGAGGAGTCGAGAAAAAGGTGACATCCTTGAATCGAGACTTTCCCCCAATGACACACAGAGTGGCTTGAAGATTTCTGCCACATAACCCAGGTGTGTGAAAGGTGAAAACACATTCTTCATCATCACCATCATCATTGTCATCATCATCATCATCATCACCATCACCCTCATCCTCATCATCATCATCATGGTCATCATCATCATCATCATCATCATCATCATCACCCTCATCCTCATCATCATCATCATAGCCCTCATCCTTCTACTTCTCATCATAGTCATCCTCCTGCTCCTCTTCCTCATCATCATCCTCCTCATCCTCATCATCATAGTCATCATCCTCATCATCATCATTTTTGTCATCATCATCATCATCATCATCATTATAATCACCATCATAGTCATCATCATCCTCATAATCATCATTGTCATAGTCATATTGATCGTGATCATCATCATCATAGACACTACCATGGTCGAAGGATAGGGTTGGAGGTCTTAACCATTGGTATGGGGTTCATTGTAAGGTTATAGAAGTTTAACATATTTCAGTCCAAGTTTGATATACATTTAATATTTAATATTTTAATATTTTATAAGCATAGATCAGTAAAGTTGCACATTCAGTGAGCACTAAATCGCATATGCAATATATCACATATGCATTTTGGAGATCATGTAAAGAAACTGCCCATTAATAAAAAACATTGTATCCATATTGCATATGCAATAAAACGAAGGTGCGTTATATTGAATATGCAATATGTGTTATATAAAAAATGTTGGGTTGCATGCTATGGGCCAGGTTTACTGGGGAAAAAGACATAATTCTTCTGAACCCGTGCAAAAATAACTGTTCAACGTGCAATTTAATCATTACTTACATAATTCCAGAGTTTTGTACAAGTTTGGGTGGATTTCAATGGGGAATGTATGTAATAGAGGTCAAAAGTCAGCGAGGAAGGTGCTTGCACCAGAATAAGTTGAAAATAAAAAATAAAAAAAGAGGGAAGATTCAAGAAATAGTCGACATTCATTACATTAGCAAATAGTTCCCATTCCCCCTCAACATATACCTAATGTAGAGGCTGAGAAAGATAATGCAACATTAAATGAAGCTGGTTATACTGAAGCTGATATTATTGATCCATTAGTAAAAGGAAAATCTTGTGAAGAGCTCAATAATTATGTTACTCCCGATGAAAATGTGACTCAGCAACAACTATGGCCGGTGGTTCAATCTCTTGATCGAAGTTGTCAGCCTGTAGTGGATGTAAACGCCACTGCAGCATTTCAAACAGCAAGAAATTTTGCATCAAAATGAAAGAGAACTCCTAAACGCATACAAGTGGATGAGAGCGAATTGAATTCCATGGAAGGTAAGGTGTCTAAACACACTATCTTTCGTCATTGTTCTCACATAATGAAACAATATTTTGATAAAAAATCCGAAGCCCCAAAATTCCAATTGTTTTTAGCTTTGCTTAAATCTAGAAATATGGAAACTAGTAGAAGAAATTTAGGCATAATAACAATGAAGAATATTGAATCAAGTAATCACATTGTTAAATCTCTTGCTTCTGCATTCACATCAATTGGTAAAAAATCTCATTCACAGGACTATAATGTGGCTTGTCGTGTATTGGCTAAATCAATTGTATGTATATCCACAAGACAGCATCGTTTACTTAAATGCACCTCACAAATTGTGCCTTTACATCCAAAGACACTTAAAAAATATTCAGTAAGAAGAGACAACCTTGATGTAGAGGGACAAATGGAAACATTATGGGCATTTAGCGATAGGTTTCCCCAGAAAGACATGAAGTTAGTAGAAGCAGTGAATGACCTAGTGCACATATTTTGGCATGACAACACAAGGCCTTATTCTAACACAAAGGATGTGTTAAGACATTGTAGGGGTTCTAGAAACAATGAACCTCATGCTAAACATTATCTTGATATGACACAAACTCAACTCTCCGAGATGTTTAAAGTTTCCCACATAGAGCTAAGGCTCGGGAAAAGATCTTTTGAAAAATGCAAGCTTTGGTATGTTATAATTGAATACAATTTGGAACACTTGTTGTTGTAGATACCACATAGAGTTTGAACTATATTAGCATACATTTTCACATATACGTCATTTTTTGTATCCTAAACATGTGTAGGAATGCTCAAGTACAGTACTGCCAATGTCATCCAGAGATTTCATCCATAGCATAATGTGTCCCAGGAAAGACAAGAAGACACATTACTTAAACCAATGTGTAGACAGTTCTTGCAACAATTGTGGTGGGCTATCATTATGGTCTGATTGAATCCATGAAAGTGAAGATCAAGCATTTGGGAATGTAATTGAAGAGAAGCAGAACTATCAGTATGAGACATATCAACTACATGATGGGAAAGAAAGCAGGAAGATTAAATTGGTGACTTCACACATAAATTGTTGAATATTGACATATCAATATTCATGTACACATTTTTTTATGTGGTTTTATAACACTGTTTATTTTTTTACACCAGGTGCAAGTATGTGATTTTATTTCATAGTTTCGTGGAAAGATCCAACAATACATTCAACATGTTGATATGGCATGGTGGCAAGATGAGCAATTCAGAATATGTTGGGACACCTTCCCTCTTGGAAAAATACTATCAGTGGTTGACTTTGTAAAAATTACACCCTACAACCAAAAAATGAAATACAAAGTCAGTACTATCACTCAGAGAAGGTGAGCATAATGGTGCATATCACGTATCAACATGGGCCAGATAGCAATGAAGAGAAATGTGTGATACTGAAAGAAAGTCACTTCTACATAAGTGACAACCGGACCCATGACATCCATTACATGCAACATTGATTTAAATTATTCTATGATCATGTGATAGATATGGATATACCATTTTACCGTCTTTTCATTTGGTCAAATGGTTGTGCTGGACAGTTCAAGAATGCACGTGTATTTGAATGGTTGTGCTTGTTGCAAATAAAATACAAGGTTCCACATGTATGGAACTACTTTGAAACTGGTCATGGAAGAGGAAATCCCGATGGTGCTGGTGTATGCATTAAAACTTCCCTTCGAAGGGAACAGATGAAGTTTACAGGTGCTCGCCTTTGAGACGCTGCATCTATAGTGAAATGGAATGCATTTTTCATGGGAGAACAAGCAACAAGGAAACACGTAGTTAAAAGAATATTCTTGTAGGTTACAAATGTGGACCACTTCCAAACACATCGGGTGAACATAGTGCATGGAACTCAATAGTTTCATTCAATTAGAAGCTCAAACAACTCGACCCTACAAATTTGGACAAGATTGAAGGCTTTCTTTTGCAGTTCTTGTAGCATCGATGAATGGGATGATTGTGAGTATACAGATACCGTTGATACATGGGATCGAGTACACTTGGCACAAATTTCAATGAGGTGAATGAAATAGAGAATTTGGAATATGATTAGACACATATTTCTATAGACTATGATCACATATCGAATCTCATACAATCAGGTACATGAGTAGTGCCTAAATTAGAAAATGCATTTATGTATCAAGTTTACTCGACCTAGGGTTAAATCGACCTATTTCCTTTCACAGGTCAGATATATGCAGTGGTTTCCCCAAAAAAAATGAATGGGGTTCTGACTATTGGTTGGCACATTGCTTAGAGGGGAAACAAACCATTCTCGAAGCTATTACAGATGATGAAAATATGGAATTCCCAACTAGCTCGATGGTTATAAAAGCGGAGTACTTGACACTTGCAGCACAACAAAAAAGGAAGGGTGGGTATGTATATCAGAATTATAGACCAGGAGCTATTGTATACCACTTCACCAACCTAGTAGTTGGTATAAACATCAAGCTGCGCACACTTGGTAACAAAAATAGGTCACATGTACGATACTTGCTACCTCATATAAAGCACGGAAGATTGATGGACACCATCGGCACCAAAGATGATCCAGATGGCCTACTTGTCTGAGTGCATTGTCAGGTGCGGTATTTAAACTCTAAAGTGAATGTTGAAGCACAATTTTAATTATTTAGCCTTAGTTTATTCCCAATGTAATAAAATTGTGATACTGGACACTATAAACACAATCGTACAACCTTGGGTGAGTTATCTATAAATCATGTCTGCTCATTTTCATTGGGTTCTCTTTTTTTCTTATGATGTTACTAATGTTTAGACTTTCATGTGCCTAGGATACAACCACCATCTATGGCACATTAGAGGCTCCAAGAACGGTGTCTTTAGACAACAACAAATAGAATTTGGAAAATAACGTGCTCTCGAATTGTTGAAATTTACATTTTTTGATATTTTTAGTTTAAGATACATTTAATTATATTCCCATGTACAAATTGGAAACCAACTAGGGTTTCATGAACACCAATTTGCATGTTATCACTAGGGTCGACAAGTTATGACATGGAACTAGGGTTTAGTGACCTCTTTACAAGTGATGACATGGAACTAGAAACACATGGACATGTACAAATTAGAAACCAACTCGGGTTTCATGAACACCAATTTGCATGCTATTACTAGGGTTGACAAGTTATGAGATGGAACTAGGGTTTAGTGAGCAATTTGCAAGTTATGGGATGGAACTAGAAACACATGGACATGTACAAATTGGAAATCAACTAGGGTTTCATGAACACTAATTTCCATGCTATCACTAGGGTTGAAAAGTAATGAGATGGAACTAGGTTTTAGTGACCTATTTACAATATATGAAATGGAACTAGAAACACATGGACATGTACAAATTGGAAAGCAACTAGGGTTTCATGTACACCAATTTGCATGCTATCACTAGGGTTGACAAGTTATGACATGGAACTAGGGTTTAGTGACCTCTTTACAAGTTATGAGATGGAACTAGAAACACATGGACTTGTACAAATTGGAAACCAACTAGGGTTTCATGAACACCAATTTTCATGCTATCACTAGGGTTGATAAGTTATGAGATGGAGCTAGGGTTTAGTGAGCAATTTACAAGTCATGAGATGGAACTAAAAACACATGGACATGTACAAATTGGAAACCAACTAGGGTTTCATGAACACAAATTTGCATGCTATCACTAGGGTTGACAACTAATGAGATGGAACTAGGGTTTAGTGACCTTTTACAAGTTATGAGATGGAACTAGAAACACATGGACATGTACAAATTGGAAAGCAACTAGGGTTTCATGAACACAAATTTGCATGCTATCACTAGGGTTGACAAGTTATGACATTGAACTAGGGTTTAGTGACCTCTTTACAAGTTATGAGATGGAACTAGAAACACATAGACATGTGCAAACTGGAAAGCAACTAGGGTTTCATGAACACCAATTTACATGCTACCACTAGGGTTGACAAGTTATGAAATGGAACTAGGGTTTAGTGACCTCTTTACAAGTTATGAAATGGAACTAGAAACACATGTACATGTATGGTATGATGCGGTACATGTTATTATTGTATGGTATGCAGAACTAGTTTGGTATGGTATGTTAGTATCGAACTAGTGTTTAGTGAGCAATTTACAAGTTATGAGATGGAAGTAAAAACATATGGACATGTACAAATTGGAAACCAACTAGGGTTTCATGAACACCAATTTGCATGCTATCACTAGGGTTGACAAGTTATGACATGGAACTAGGCTTTAGTGACTTCTTTACAAGTTATGAGATGGAACTAGAAACACATGGACATGTACAAATTGGAAACCAACTAGGGTTTCATGAAGACCAATTTGCATGCTATCACTAGCGTTGACAAGTTATGGGATGGAACTAGGGTTTAGTGAGCAATTTACAAGTTATGAGATGGAACTAGAAACACATGGACATTTACAAATTGGATACCAACTAGGGTTTCATGAACATCAATTTTCATGCTATCACTAGGGTTGGCAAGCTATGTCATGGAACTAGGGTTTAGTGACCTCTTTACAAGTTATGAGATGGAAATAGAAACACATGGACATGTACAAATTGGAAAGCAAATAGGGTTTCATGAACACCAATTTGCATTGTATCACTAGGGTTGACAAGTTATTACATGGAACTAGGGTTTAGTGACCTCTTTACAAGTTATGAGATGGAAGTAGTAACACATGGACATGTACAAATTGGAAAGAAACTAGGGTTTCATGCACACCAATTTGCATGCTATCTCTAGGGTTGACAAGTTATGACACAAAACTAGGTTTTAGTGACCTCTTTACAAGTTAGGAGATGGAACTAGAAACACATGTACATGTATGGTATGTTGTGGTACATGTTATTATGGTTTGGTATGTAGAACTAGTATGGTATGGTATGTTAGTATGGTATGATGTTAGTATGTTATGGTACATCTTATGTTATTATAGGGTATTGTAGGGTATGATGTTAGTATTTTAGGGTATGATGTTAGTGTTGTAGGGTATGGTATGATATATTACAATGGTATGGTATGTTAGTATGGTATGATATTAGTAATTTATGTTATTGTATGTTATTGTATGTTAGTATGGTATGCTGTTAGTATCATAGGGTATTGTAGTGTATGTTATTCTGTGTTAGTATGGTATGATGTTAGTATCATAGGGTATTGTAGGGTATGATATAATGTATTACACATGCATGCATGACTTAGTTTTATGATGTTATTGTATGTAATTTAGGTAGTGTATTGTATGGTTATGATGTTAAAATGTTGAGGATAGCCATAATGTTAAAAATTTGAAGAGTCATAAATTCTTCCTTTAAGTATTGGAAACTCATACTAGCACACATATGAACCACACATACCATGTTCCAACATCAATTCAACCATATATGTATAAATTTGAACCTTGGTTTATATTATATATGTATACAAATAATGTTACAAAAATTGGCATGCCACATGGACATAATACAAAATAGTGGATCAAACTATACATTTGTGTGTATACAAAAAATGTTACATCTATGTATCCCACCTATACATTTATTCTAGTTATCCCCCATTTCGCTGCCACTGCCAATGTCTTCGGAGAAGTCTAGCTTTCTTTTCCGACTACTCACTAGTGATCCCCATCGTTGAACAAGAGGGATAGGTCGCATCAGTGGAGACTGCAGAGAAACAAAATTTTGTAAGTTAGTTTACCAACCTATAAAAATTCTATGTACATTTGTTCAAATTCCAAACCAATATAACATTTTTACTTACTGTATGTGAGTAAGTAA
>LPNX010016911.1:570597-581488 GCA_001517045.1 Pseudotsuga menziesii
ATAAGCGTACAAAGAAAGCAGTACATAAATGTACCTGCTGGTTCATTAAAGGTGGATCACCGATTTGGTGCTCTTCAAGCATCGATGCCTCACTAGAATCTTGCATAAAGTAACATATATGTCAATTTTAGATAACAAAAAGAATCAAAGACATATATACTACATAGAAAAAAATGATTTCCAAAGAAAGTGAAACATACATGTACCTGGTGGGGGGGAGAGGTGGGTCAACAACAACCTCACTTTGGTGCTCTTCAAGCACCATTGTCTCAATAGATTCCTGCATAAAGTAACATATGTCAAAGAGATACATAAGAATACAAAAATGTACAAAGAGAAAGCACCAAATTAGATAAATCCATACATAAACGTACAAAGAAAGCGATACATAAACGTACCTACTGGCTCGCCAGAGGTGGGTCTATAACAACCTCACTTTGGTGCTCTTCAAGCACCACTGTCTCAATAGATTCCTCCATAAAGTAACATATGCCAATGTAAGATAATAAAAAGAAAAAGAAACATATCAATGGGGGCAACAAGGAAAAAGATACTTGCATGTACAAAAGGCAATATAAGAAAGAGTTGCAATGTATAAATATACCTGGGGGACATGAGGAGGTGTGTAACCAGTGGATCAATTAACTAACAATGAGGGAAAAGGAATTCTACTTGTACTAGTGAAGAATCTCACTTTTTGGACATCTTCATCAAACTCACGTTCCTACATACAAAAGGATAAAGATACAATTAGACAATTTCAAAAAATTAAAAAAGTACATGTTGAATCATTAAAATCACAATTAAAGGAAAGAGATACATAAATGTACCTGCTGGATTGTCATAGGTGGGTCATCAATCTGGTGCTCTTTAAGCATCGGTGCCCCACTAGAATCCTGCATAAAATAACATATGCCAAATTTAGATATTAAAAAGAATCATAGACATATATACTACCTCGATGGAAAATGATGTTTTGAAAGAAAGAAAGGCATACATGTACCTTGCGGGGGGGAAGAGGTGGGTCGACAACAACCTTGATTTGGTGCTCTTCAAGCACCAATGGCTCAATGGATGCCTACATAATGTAACATGTGTCAATGTCAGATAATACAAAGAAAACGAGACATATACATGATGGACGAAAATGATTTTTCTAAAGAAAGTAAAACATAATTAAAAGGACATTTAAAATCATAATTAAAAGCATTTTTAAAATAGTTTCTCCATTTGGGAATCTACCTCTACATGAGAGGAACTAGGCTGGGATTCAATGTACTCATCCTGATCACCCTGCATAAAAGATATTGTATCAAAATTAGGATGTATTGAATGTTACAATCTATACTATAAATATGTAAATATTGTTGAAAAATTAACAAGTATAGTTCTTATTGCTAATGGTGAAGAACCAAACCCATATGCAATATTGACAACAGCATCAATGTTCTCAACATTAATCGGCAGACTATGGGACTCTCGGTTCCATGTGACACCAACTGTATATTTGTTGACATAATTTGTTAGATAATTAAATAGAAATAAATTGCAAAACAATTGAAAATTGTGATTTGAAAAAAAATATAATATGAAAATAATGAGTTTTACTTACAAATCGAAGTAATCCATCATCCCGGAAGTCTAAAGTAGGGCCATAACATATGCCTCCACATGATGTGCAAGCGTGTGGAGTAACATGACACTCTAAATGCTCTGCGTCTCCTATGTGATCTATAGATGGATCCTTATTGTGCGATGGGCCGGCCTTAGAAGTGCCAACACCTTGGCCTACATTGCCTTGGACATCAGTCCAATGCTGAAATGTATCTTCGAATTCAAATAAGGCCTCCTATGTATCCTCAATCATAGGACCCACAGGAGGATATAGTTGAGGGGGTTTTGGTGTGTGTGGAGGGTGTGGAACACGATTAGGATCCGTCCAGGGCCCCTTCCCTATCTTGGGGCATCCCATGACCAACACCCTGGAAGCCTAAAATATAGAAATAGTTAACATGTTTCCCTAGGATGAATTCTGCATACAACATCCTAATGAAATAAAATGGGATGTCCCTATTCCCATGACGGTCTTCATCAAAGACCACATACCAATGATCCATCCAATTGGCCTTTATATTTGGTTCCATGCACCAGTCTCTGGGAATGTGTTCTCAACTGGTGGGTGGAACCAATCCGGTGCTAGGGTCCCGAAATAATGAAAATAATTGGTCTTTTGTAATCTTTAAGTCTTTGATGTCTTTATAACTCAAACCATCAGAGTAGTATTTCCTCATGGATTCTTTGTATGAGCTAATGTTGTACAGAGCTTCTTGGGCATTGGAAATTGTGTTTGTTATTTTGTCCAATGCCTTGGCTAAATATTGTCTCAAATGATCCCCCCCTCAATAGATGAGTTAAGGCACCTCAATGCAGCCAAACACGCTAGAATCTGTGAGTTTCAGTATTCCTCCCCCTCCGAGATTGGGTTTGGGTTCATGTTTGGGTTAGGTTCTTCGTTATTAGTGGGTTCGTTTTCCACAGTATCTTGCTCATTTATGTTATTTGTTAAGATTTAAACAACAAAATACAAATTGTTTTAATTTATCATTCTTTGATTTAATTCATTTTTTTATTAAATTTGTTTTAAACAACTGTAAAATCTATGAAATTAACAATAACAATAAAGAATTGAAAACAATTTGTTATTGATACGAGTAGTTACCTGCCATTGGAGCCAAGCCACCTCGACAACCACCTCCAAATCAACCTCCAAATGCTTAAACACAAATCGCCTGTGTGGTTTCTCTCCTGTGTGGTTTATCGCTCTCCCAAAATGTTGATTATTTCAAATGGAAAATGAGCCCTGCAACCTTTGTTTTGTTTTTTTTGTTTTCCATATCGCATATGTGTTATGTAAAAGTTAAATATCGCATATGTGATATATCGCATAGTAGACTGCCTTACTAACCTTAGCCTTGTGTTTGGGATCGGGTTATTATGAACATACCATCAATAACACATATGCATTATTGATTTACACTTCAAAAGCGTGTTTCCAATTTCTTAAGTGGCACTAAAAAGTGGAACCAACTTCGTGCGACTTCTTTAAACATAATATTGTCTTTGTTAATTATCTTAATTATGAACATGGTAATTATGAATATTTGTTGCTATATGATGCTGGTATCACTATAAAGTCTAAAGAGAAATGAAATGAAAATATTATTGTAATGCCCCATAGTTTGACTAGGCATGTTTACCATTATACATTTTGCACTTTATTTTTCTTATTACTAGTTGGACTCAACTAAACTGAGTAAGCTATATTTTGACACGTTAGACCTGGTTTTATGTTATTAATATACTGATTATAATACTATGCTTATGCTGATACTATGAGTATGATGTGGTGATATTACCATTCTTATGAAATTTTTCTATGATTATGTGATTTTGATGTCATAGTTATCATGAGATTTTTTTTCTTTCATAAGGACAATGTATGTTTACTGATCATTTTTTATGAAATAAGATGGATATGATGTGGAACTTGGATACCAACCCATGATGAGATTAATTTAATGATGTTATGTGAAGAAATGAAAGGTTGTTGAAGATATGAATCTATTGTGGACCAAATAGAGATATTTGTTAGAAATGTACGGTTTCAAAATACTAATCCGCATGACACAAGGGCTATGAGATGGTTGGATAATAAATGTGTGTTAAGCAATAAATCTTAACATTCGACAGGATAATACGATGACACAAATCGATAATCTCAATAACAACATATTGTGATTTTGACAGGGTACAGACCCCATATGTTGAGAGGGATGGAGGTATTTCCAAACCAATGGTTATTGTGATACATGTGGTCATGGGAGGGATGTTTTGATTCCTACTCCTCTAGAAATGTGATGATGATGGTCAGATTCCTACTAGGAGGGGTTGGGTATGTTGTTTAGCTGATGCTAATGCTCTAAGTTTATATATAGTTCTGAGCCGTTGAATCTGACACCACATATGTATTAGTAGAGGAAGGAGTGGGATGATGCAGATGTAGGATATGATGGAAAGATGTGTTAGATAGTATTGGGTGGATTTGCAGGTTCTATGGAAATAGGTACTGGTAGTAGGTATCCCTCCCCTGAATGTAATTAATTAATTGATTACTGTAAATCTTAGTATAATTATGTTGAATCTTGACTATTTAAACCATTAGCTAACTCATATTAATAAACTGATTTTATTATTTCCTAGAAATGGGAGGTGGGCTCTTTGAAATGATATCATTTCAAAGGAGTCAATTCAAGACAAATTTCATAATACCATTTTGTTTTTAACTTTCCATACAACTTTGTTCTTTCGTTGATTCTCATTCCACAACATCTTTGCTAATCATAACAAAATAAACTTCATTATATATACTTGATAAATGGATGTCAACAGAGATTAGATCTTTTTCAATATAAAATCCTTGATCTTATTTGTTTTAGGGACTTCTCTTCTCCATAACAATTCTATTGGCTACTTGAACTTTTTAGTGACCACTAAAGGTCTTTCCTTTTTTTTTTTTAGACCATAACAATTGGAAGATTTTGTATTAAAAACAGTGGCAAGCCACTGGGTTCATTACATCAAAAGAGAGAGCTTCTGTCACTTAGTAATTCAATAACCGTGCAAACTTGCAACAAACTTAAATGCTACTTGAAGGTAGCTATTTCAGCGAACCTGTTCGGCTTCGAGTCCTTACATCTGTCCGATGTTGGATAGGTTTTTTTTTTTTTTTGGGTACGGTCTGCCATTCGCTGCTTTGGCCTTGATCATGGTTTTCCATCTGACCTTGTGTTTCTTCGGCATCGGCAATATCAGCCCAGCTTGAGGCTCGCTGGGTTGGCTTTGGCGACGTGGGCGGACGTATTTCTACTGTGATGTAACATTGATATATTTTTTTTCTTTTACATACAAAGTGGTTACATTGTCAAAATCATTCATCTTTAGGTTTATGAAGTTTTCAATTCTACTATATTATTTTGTGATCAATATAATCATCCTTATAAACCTTTTTTAGGTTACAAAGTTCTGAGAGAACACTTGGATACTTCACCTCATTACCAACATGGCACCCAAGGTAAACCCTACATGAAATTGAAATAGAACATAGCCTCGAAGGGTTACACTCAATCAAGAATCACTAATATGCTACACAATATTAATTTATTTATCAGTTTGATTTGTACTTTATTCACTTTACATCTATTGGAACCAGTCCCAATTTTTTAAAGATTTTTTTTGTTTTTTCTCTCTTTTCATCACCAAAATTCAATGAATTAACAATACTTTGGATTACCTTTATTGTTGTTAACATTTCAAGCTTGCAATTCCATCAATCCAAAATTATTCTTACTAGATTTCATATAAAAAACATTGGTTTTTTTTCTTGTTATTTTAAACAATCATAACATATTTGAAATACAAACTTAAAACAACTTCATACTACATTAAATTATAATAGATTTAAAAAATTATTTTACTTAATTATATAATTTGAAACCTATGTGGGATATTAGAAAAAAACGGGCTCTTGTTTTTCCATAAAATTGATATCAATGTTGTTTTTATCTTTCAATTATAGAAAAATGGATAACAGTGGTGTGGTGTGTAAAAGGTATAATCAAATAAATAAAAAAATCATGGAATCAGAGAGTGTTCTACCTGAGAGTGTCATCAATCAATCCCTCATCATTTCTAACAATATTTCATTATGATTTCGAAATTTGACAATACAAAAACCTGATAGTTTAAGTTCACATTATCTAGTTAGGGTTAGTAGTTACAAGATTACTATCATTTCTAACAATATTTCATTATGATTTCGAAATTTGACAATAAAAAAACATGATAGTTTAAGTTCACATTATCTAGTTAGGGTTAGTAGTTACAAGATTACTAGCAAAAGCCATGATTCGAGGCAGGGGCATATATCAGGTATTGTTGTGCAGGGCTACAGTGATACTTTGGTAAAACTGAATGTGGTTCTACAGCAAACACTGTAGACAGAAGTCCATCTTAGAAAACAAATTATTTCCACTCATAAAATATATTGGGAAGGAAAACTACAACCAGAATCATATCAAGCTCCTCTTCATCCTATGTTCCTCTTTCAAGTGAATAACTAGGACAACAAATAGAGGCAAAATTGGTAATTTGTGCCTGTTATTCGGCATAATTAGGTAGAATGCGTGGAAAGTTAATTCACTGTTTGAATTTGTTTAGTGTGTTAATTTTATATATCTTTATTGCAGAACATGGAGTGTTTGTAGAAAAAGCCACAGAAATTGCTGCAATAGTGATATTACAGGAATATAGAGAGAGAATTTAGTGTGTGACTGAATAAATGCAGTGGTTGATGGGAAGGATAATTTTTTTAATAGTAGTGAAAATATAAATTTGTTTTTTTTATCACTATGGTTTCAATTTAAGAAAAGTAAACATTAAAAACTACATATTAAGTATACTAGATGGTCAAATCTTGGTAGTTGATTTGGTTAAGGAGTGGGTATCCTTAGCAAGGGCACCTTGATTTAAATTCCTTGGAAATGAGTTAATTAAAAGAAAACAACAAAAGTCTATTCATGTTAAAAGTTGGTGTAGCCCAAAATGCAATGCCTAAGTGATTTTGAAATTAAATTATTCAATATTTTATTTTATTTTTTAAATTTTACCCATAAAGAAAATTAATTTTACAACGATAATCAATTTATTAAAAGTTAAAAGAAAATAAAAAACTTTAAATGAAGAAGAATTTGCTTTAATGAAATTTAATTATGATCTGTTTCAACTTTCCATTTAGAAGAATTTGCTTTGATGAAATTTAATCATGATCCTTTTCTCTTATCATTTTAACATTTCCTTGTCGTGTCGAAATTCTGAATTTGCTTTAATGAAATTTAATTATGATCCTTTTCTCTTATCTTTTTAAGATTTCCTTGTCGTGTCTCATTTCAACAGCTTCTATTTCCACATGCTTCTTGTTTCAACAGCTGCCCATGGTTCGCGAATCAGCCATTGAAAACCATTCAAAGGCTTAAGAAAACATCAACTTTAGATTGAGATTCGGCCCTGATAGTTATATAAGGAAACACGAGTTGGGTCCACGTCGCACCGTATTGCATGCAGAGAAATATGTAAAGCAAGGAGAGCGTAATACAGGGAATATACTGGGGAATATGACAGTAATACACGGAATATACTGGGGACTATGACAGCAATACAGGGAATGTGAATGTTTAGTGTGGCTGATTTTACGCTGATGATAATGCCTTGATATATGTTATAATTAGCACTGCCATAATCAGCAGCCCTGTGATAAATATATAAAATCCATTATACTTTGATACTTTGGTCAGAAGTCCAGAGAAATTATATTTTGGAGATACACAGTCCTGGAAAAATGTATTCTCAAAATAAATATGTCTGTGCTCCTCTCCCTAAAATAAATATGTCCGTGCTCCTCTCCCTAAAATAAGGAATAAACTTGGAAAGATGAGTTGTGCATTGTCAGTACCCAATGCAATACTATGACTGTGCCTTCTGTCCTATAAGTATTTGATAGTCATCGTTCTTTGATGAGAAGACATCCGCTGGACATACTTAGCGTCGCCTTTAGTTATTTGCGTGGTGAAAAGAAATGGCAAGACATGGTGTGGCAAAACATGGTATCATATTCGTGATGCATGTGGGGTTCATTGCAATCCTCTTTTTGATGTTGGTAACGCATGGTAAGAAGCATATCGTTAAATTTTTGTTATGGTAATTATCAGGTGCATATTATCTTTATTTTTTATTGTTGTTATGTGGTTTTCAGATATTTCTGCTTCTGCTGCTGTGGTAGAGGCTAGTGATTGTGATCCAAATCAGACGTGTACAACTGGTGAAGAGTGCCCTGCAAGCATGCATGTTTGTGTTCATAATAAATGTTGTACCTCCTTACTCCAAACCTCCTTGCCTGGAGCAAGTTATCATAAGCCATAAAAAGAGAAAAATACTTTATTATATGAATTACTGTTTTTATATTTAAATAAAAAAGTGGTAGTAATCAATTTACTTATGTTTATGTTTTATAAGAATGTTATATTTTGAAATAGGGGTTATAAATGTTGTTCATTGTGGAAATTTGTATGATATTCATGTATAAGTAATCTTTTAATGAATCTTGTTACTATCAATTAACAAAGAGCTTTGTGTCTACTTTGAAGGTATTAATCTTAAATGAGAGTAATTTCTTCAACTTAATTTAAATTTTAATTATACATTACAATAACAGTCATTGATGTTTTGCATTTGTTTATGTTACCATGAATGATTTTTCTATGCACTTGTTTAGAAGTATGATGGTAGTTATAGAAGGCATTATGAAGAATTTATGTATATCTTGTATCATGATCTATTGCATGTTACATTCTAATCAAGTGCATGTCTTTTACATTTTACATTCTTAGCAATGGGAGGTGGGCTCTTTGAAATGATATGGTTTGAAAGGAGTCAATTCAAGACAAATTTCTTAATACTATTTTGTTTTTAACTTTCCATACAACTTTGTTCTTTTTTATTGTCATTCCACAACATCTTTGCTAATCATAAGATAATTAATTTCATTAAGTATACTTGATAAATGGATGTCAATGGAGTTTAGATCTTTTTTAATATAAAATCTTCCATCCTATTGGTTTGTGGGACTTGTGTTCTCCACAACAATTCTATTGGCTACTTGAACTTTTTAGTGACCACTAAACATTTTTCCTTTATTGTTCATTGAATTATTTATTTTCTATCTAACATAATAATGAGCAACCATATTCTCTTTTGCAATCTCTATATCCTTCCAAAAAACACTAAAGTCCATTTCATCTAGTTTTTTTCTATATAACATTATCATTTTCATCCTTATGCATACTACTTATATTTCCTTTACCAATGTATGTGTTTGTTCATTTGAATCATGTGTCACCATATGTGGATATTCTATATTTAATATGGAGTCCTCACACGCATTTATTCCACATTGTAAAATATTGGCCTTCTCTCACATAGAAAATCCAAGAAAATATTTCAACATGTAAATCAAATTAAATAGATTTAATGAAAAAATCATTTAATATATAAACAATAATACTTAACTTAATGTGTCAATATATTTTTATTTACTTATATTGTGTCCCAAATAACTTAGTAAGTAAAAAGTCCACAATTGTCTTTTCTAAATATTCTTCTTCTATGAATTTTAAAATGTACACTTAAATTATGCTTTATAAAGTGTATTTTTATATTTTATGAAAAACATAACTTTCAAATAATATAAACATAGAGAATTCATATCTCTCTCTCTCTCTCTCTCTCTCTCTCTCTATATATATATATATATATATATATATATATATGTCTCCTATCTCTCTATATATAATGAAAAACTTGGTAATAGTAAAAATATACAAGTTAATTTCTACATTATTCTTCTTGGTTGTTTAGGTTGTGAAAAAAATGACAAGACACTGAATTATATATGTGGCATATAAGGGATTGATTGCAATTCTGTTATACTTGTAACTCATGGTAAGATTGATTGTTACTTTTTTCTTAATGTAAATATTAGTTATTGTATAATTTATTTATTTTAAAGGTTGATTGTGGTTTGAAACTCATTTTATTTCCAAACTCTTATGTTGTTGTGGAGACTTAAATTGTGTATTTGTATTGCAATAATACCATCAAATGCAAAAGTGGTGGTCACTAAGCTCATAATAGTCTTGTTTGCTTAAAAAATATTTGTATTTGTTGTACCCTTTTGAAGTTGATTATCTTAAGGCATAGAATTTATTGGACAACCAATATTTTCAAAGTGTATTAGTGCCTTTACATTTAAATTAAAAAATTGAACTAAATAAATATTCATGATTTTAAATTCTTATGCGATATTGTCATCTTAAAGTGATCACTTTGTGGTTACATTTATAGTGAAAAGATAAAAGTAACCACCTTAGTTATGTTTATTGAGAATAGATAGTAATTCCTTTTGCATTATTTATATTTACACTAAAATTTGCATAAAAATGATATTTAAATTGTTATAAATTAAATTAAAGTATTATAATTTTCAATACATGAAAAATAAATTAATTTTATGATTTAAATGGTTTTTGTTTATATATGTTAAATTTTGGCCATTTAAATAGTTTTTAATATTTAATATATGTGTAGGTAAAAATTGAAATATCATCTTTCAACATTGGGATTATATTAATCTAATTTATAATATATATCTCTAAACTTTAAATTTAAAGAAAAAAATTATTTAGTCAACAAAATCATTTCTTATATTATTATTTAATATTAACCATAATATATATATATATATATATTTAAAAGAGTGATTCCAAAATAATGCTATATGACACTCAAGTATCACATACAAATAAAGATTATATTTAAATATGTGATAATACATATAAATATAAATTAAGGAAATTGTATTTAGGTAATTTTAAATAAATATATTTAATTAGCTTAGTCATTTCATACAATAATCTAATTCAGCATATTGAGCATCACAACTATAGAGTGATTCCAAAATAATGCTATATGACACTCAAGTATCACATACAAATAAAGATTATATTTAAATATGTGATAATACATATAAATATAAATTAAGGAAATTGTATTTAGGTAATTTTAAATAAAGATATTTAATTAGCTTAGTCATTTCATACAATAATCTAATTCAGCATAATGAGCATCACAACTATTAGAATATCTTGATATAAATTCTATGATTTTTATCATAATGGGTTCATACTTATTGTTATAGCATACTCATGTATCTCATTTAAAT
>LPNX010016998.1:0-14332 GCA_001517045.1 Pseudotsuga menziesii
TCCACTTTGACATGAAAATGTAGTGTCATTACAACACTCGTGTTGGGTGATGATGATTAGCTTTGACCTAATAACACTCAAGAAACCTAGCAATGAATTTGACAATGTCTTTCTTCATTCCTATCCAAAAGAAGAGTTCTTTCATATATGAATACATCTTTTTTACTCGTCAATGCGCAATAGACCAGTATGTGGGATTCCTTAAGTATAGTTTCTCTATATACACCTTCCTCAGGGATATACATTTTTCTTTGATATTTCAACAGCCCATCTACTTCCAACTCATACCCTCCAAATTTAGGTTCCACCTTCCTTCCATTTTTGAGTGTCGATGATAATTTTCGGTACCAAGTATCTCGAACTAGTTTCGTTAATACTCTCTCCCTCAAATCCACCTTTAAAACTATGTGAGATAAAATCATTGGTTTTGTGCTTAAGGCATCAGCCATTACGCTCTCCTTCCCTTTGATGTACAAAATCCCAAAATTGTACTCACTCATAAATTCACTAGATCAGCTCTAGATGACATTTAGGTCTCTTTGATTTAAGATGTATCTCAAGATTTCATGACGTGATTTGAGCTCAAATAATTTTGCAGCAAGGCAATGTTTCCAAATATTTAGGGATAACATCACTACTGCTAATTCTAAATCATGGGTAGGTTAATTTTCTTCATGAGGTTTTAACTTTCTTAATGCATAATATTTTACTCTTCCTTAGTGCATTAACACAACACCCAAATCCTTACTTAAGGAATCTGTGCAAACTATAAATTCCTTTTCCACTTCTGGGACCCATAGAATCGGTGCACTCATTAGTAATTCTTTTACTTTAGTGAATGTAAGATCACATTATTTGATCCATTCATATCCAAAACCCTTGTGCTACAAGGTAGTTATGGGTTTCGTTATTTTTTAGACTCCTTCCACAAACATTCTATAGTATTGTGGGAGACCCATGAAGCTCCTTACTTCATGTGCATTCCTTGGAAAATGCCAATCCATTATGGCCTTCACCTTTTCCGGGTCCACGAAAAATTCCTTCGCTAGAAATTATCTACCCTAAATAATGGATCTCGTTTTGATAGAAAGAAAACTTGGACAACTTACTGTACAAATTATGTTTTCTTAAGCATGAAAACTCCATTCGCAAGTGTTCCTTGTTCTCGCTTTCATTATTGCAGTAAATAAGGATACCGACCAAGAAGTCTTGCACAAACTAATCTAAGTATTTTCTAAATACATTATTCATGAGGCTCATAAATATAGTTAGCACATTAGTCAATCCAAAGGGTTCCACCAAAAAGTCATAGTTCCAAAATCGAGTTCGAAATATTGTCTTAGCTATGCCACCTTCCTTAATCCTAAGTTGGTGGTAACCTAATCGCAAGTTCAATAACTGAAAAGAATGTCGCCCCTTTCATCTCATCGAAGAGGTCATTTATTCGAGGTATTCGATACCTCTTTTTCACTATGGGCATGCTCAAATCTCTATAATATATGCAAAGGCGCAAGGAACCATGCATCTTCCTTACAAATATTATTCATTCACCCCATGGAAAAATACTAGGCCTTATGAATCCTAGGTCGAAGATTTCCGTAAACTGCATTTGAAATTCAAAAAGCTCAATGGTGGTCATCCTCTAAGGCATCTTCAATATCAGCTTCGAACCGGGTTTAATCTCAATGGTAAAATCAATTTCTCTCTCACGAGGTAACCGGGGAAGTTCCTTGGGAAATACATCATTGAATTCAACTAACACTAGGTATTGATTTAATGAGGGTCCCTTCTCATTACTTATTGCTTCAATGATATATAAATAACACCCATTCCCCATACATTGTTTTATGTTCATCGTTGAGATGAAACGTAGAGAAAACATTTGTTTGATATCATGAATCTCAATGGAATGAAATCCTCCATGAAATGATACCAATTATCCCTGAACTGCCTAGAAGAGAGTACAAGAAGAAGGACCATCCTTTAAGTGAAGATTCAGTGTTGGTAGGAGACTGGGAAGAACTTGTGGAAACCGTCTTACAGGAGGTTGAATTGCCTTTGAACCAAGTAGGTCCAGACACTCCTCAGTAGGTCCAGACAAAGAAATCCTCCATGAAATGATACCAACAATTGTCATACAAATATATTAACTTCTATGATGCGACCAAAGTGTGGCATGCATAGCAACAATAACAATCGAGACCATTCCAGTCCTCTCTCACATTCCATTAGGATGAAACACTTTAGGAAGTCTGGTGTAGGCTACACAACTACAATATAGTTCTTCATGTCCAAGTATTTTTGTTTCTTGCTGTCATGGTTATCAAAGGATAGCTTCTACATGTTTAACAAAATATCCTTCAATACCTTAATTCCTTGTGGCACCACTCACATGATAAGTGGAGCCCCCAAATTCTTTGGAATTCTCAGCTTTCGGGCATCTACATGCCTTGGTGGGATGTATGGGGATAACAAATGTTTGGTTTTAAAGTCTCTATCCTCCCTAGGTACTAGTGATGTTGTTGGTGGTGTTATTTCTTTCGCTTTCTACTTCCTTTTACCTGTGCGCTATCCCCATGTAGTTTCAGAGGGACCCGATAGGTCTACAATTGATTTTATGGATGTCCTAACTAGATGGACTGGAACTTTCTTAAAAAATGGAGGACCCTGCTGCAGTGGTGGGACATATCCCATTGTATCTTCCATGATTGGTGTAGGTGATGTAGTCGCAGATTCAGACTCAACAGCTAAACTAGCACTAGAGATAGAAAAAACCATGCTCTAGTAACCTTCTTCCACTCTTTGAATTTGGTAATAACAATGTCTCATCTCTCATCCAAATAGAATGAAATAAATTCGACACGAGGTTGATAGCATGCAAACATTTTTCCCTAAGTTGTTCTTCAAACATGCGGGAAATCAATACAAAAGAATTTATCCTTTTAGCCACATGGGTACATCATCCAAATAACTAAGGATAATTTTATACACACTACTATTTATTTGGCACATCGAGTGGCAGATATTGCGATAAAGATACACATGGCCAGAAATAACGCCGTCAAATTTCCTTGTATTTTTGAAATTAATGCCCTGCAACTCTCATATAAAAAATGAGTAACATCCAACTATCATATATAAGCTAGTTGTATTTATCTTAACAATTTTGTACTCCTTTTGACCTATTTTATTCCCTTCCTGAAATCTCTTTTTCTTGCGACACACTATGTGTCTTCGGCATGAATTTCTCCCAAACATTGGGTTTGGGAGACTTTGTATATTTAATGCGGCAGACTAGCAATCGAGGAACACAATTTTTCCTCTTCCTTTTTCTATTTTTATTTCTTTTATTTTATGCGTCTAATTCACAGTTATCATGATAAGACTTCATCCAGATTCCATTCACCAATCCTTGGATCGGTATTCCATCTAAGTTTCATAATTTTAATACTCCTCCATCAGTGATCTTCATAATGATATATGGTCGTAACCAATGTGCTCTCAACTTTTGTGGATGCTTGAAAAAATTACTGTCATACATAAGAACATGTCCTCCAACCTCAAAGTGGTTCCTCTTAAAGTGTCGATCATGCCATTCTTTTTTCCTTTGTTTTTCAACATTTTGGTGAAAGCCTACAAAAAAATGTTCTTCTTCCACGTGCTCAATTTGAAACAATATTTCTTTGACAACATTGACATCTATAGTCTCTGTGATCACAACAATTATTTGAATATGGACAATATACTCCATAGGAATCATAAATTCTTGTCCATACACCATCTAGAATGGAGGTTGTCTTGTTATATTATTATAAGTTGTGCGGTATGATCATAATACAACTCAAAGTTTCTTATCCTAGTCATGTCTTTGAATGTTACAAAACTTTTTTAATGCATTCTTTAGAATTTTGTTAAAGACTTCGACAACTCCTTTTTCTTGAGGGTGATAAGGCATTGTCTTTCTATGCTAAATATGGAACTCCTTTGTCATTTTTGCAATCATCTAGTTGACAAAGTGTGTACCTTGGTCACTTAATATCTTATTCCCTATACATTACCAAATAAACCATATAAATGTTAAGTGCAGTAGGCACCACTTCCATGACAAGTGAAGCCCCCAAATTCTTTAGAATTCTCACCTTTGGGGCATCTGCACGCCTTGGTGGGATGTATGGGGATAAGAAATGTTCAGTTTCAAAGTCTCCATCCTCTCGACGTACTTGTGATGGTGTTTTTGGTGGTGCTATTTCTTTCACTTTCGGCTACCTATTACATGTTCACTTTCCCCATGTAGTTTTAGAGGGACATGGTAGGTCTATAATTGATTTTATGGATGTACTAACTAGATGGACTGGAACTTTCTCAAAAATGGAGGACCCTATCGCTATGGTGGGGCATATCCTGTTGTATCTTCCATGATTGGTGTAGGTGATGTTCTCACAACATCAGACTCAATAGCTGAACTAGTACTAGAGATAGAAATAACCATGCTCTAGTAACCTTTTTCCACTCTTTGAATTTTCTAACAACAATTTCTCTTCTCCCATCGAAATAGAATGAAATCAATTTGACATGAAGGTTGACAGAATGCAACCGTTTTCCCCCTTGTTGTTCTTCAAATGTGTGGGAAATCAATAAAAAATAATTTATCTTTAAGCCACATGGGTACATCATCCAAAATAAATGAAAATTTAAATACACTGTTGTTTAAGTGGCACATCAAGTGTTAGTTATTTCCATAAAAACAAATGTGGCCATAAAGAACGCTGTAAAATTTCGTCATATTTTTCAAATATATGCCCTGCAACTCCCATATTGGAAATTAATAACATCCAATTGTCATATCTACTCTTACCATATTTCTCTCAACAACATCACACTCCTTTTAACCTATTTTCTTCCCTTCCTCAAATCTTCATTTCTTGCAACACGCTATTTCTGGTCTTCGCCAATTTAATGTGCCAGACTAGCAATCTACGAACAAAATTTTTCCTCTTCCTTTTTGACCTTTTCTTGATTTTATTTTATGCTTGTAAGTCACAATTATCATGATATGACTTCATCCGACTTCCATTCACCAATACTTGGACCTCTATTCCATCTATTTTTTGCAATTTTAGTTCTCCTCCATCAGTGATGTTTGTAACGATATATGGCCATAACTAATGGGCTCTGAACTTTTGTAGATTCTTGAAAAATTTACTGTCATACATAAGAACAAGTCCTCCAACCTCAAAGTGCTTCCTCTTAATGTGTCGATCATGCCATGATTTTTTCCTTTGTTTTTCAACATTTTGATGAAATCCTGTGATAAAATGTTCTTCTTCCATGCGAACAATTTGCAACAATCTTTCTTTGACAACATCAACATATGTAATCTCCTTGATCAGATCAATTCTTTGAATAAAGACAATATACTCCATAGGATACATAACTTGTTGTCTGTACACCAACCAGAATGGAGTTTGTCCTATTGCATTCTTAGAAGTTGTGTGATATGCCTATAATACAGCTCAAGTTTTCTGATCCTAGTCGTCTCTTTGAACTTTCCAAACCTTTGTTAATGAATTCTCTATAATTTTGTTAAATAATTCGACAACTCCTTTTGCTTGAGGGTGATAAGGAATTGTATTTCTATGTTCAATATGGAATTCCTTTGTGATTTTTGCAATCAACTAGTTAACAAAGTGTGTACCTTGGACACTTATTCGAATATTTGGGCATCTAAATCATGTCACCGCATTCTCAAATAAGAACTTTGTAGTAGTACAATCCTTCAGTCACATTTCTTTATCCCATCTAGTTCAAATCTTGAAGAACATCTCCCGAGTACCTATCATGTGGCTTGAAGCTCGATTGTCAGTATACCAAGTTCTAGAGGTGTATTTACACAACAAGGAATGCTCCCTCTCAATCTATATGTCTATGCTAGTGGTGATATATACTCTCTTTCTCTAAACATAATGAGCTAAAAGACAAAACTCTTTCTTGATATTGTTATACACTCAATCTCTGCTAAAGTTATAGACTAATGATTCTTCTTCTTCTTCTTGTTTGGACATTGCAAGGTATAGTGTCAAAATACTTGACAAGCAAAGGACTTTACTTTTCTCAAATGGTTCTTATATGCACTGTGTTGTTGTTGTTGATTATCCCCACCCTACTTGGGACCTTTTTTGTAATCCTTCTTCCCATTTGCATCCAAAGCCACATTGTCCTCATCTAGCCTACTATTGGAAGAGCTTACATCCACAAAACCTCTCTAGGACTCCTCTTGCATGAAATCATCCTAGATTTTATCCCATGAAGGAAATTTATCCATGCCAACTATTACCTCAATAAAAATATCCCAAGCCTTTGTAACCCCATTCATAGCTGTGCACACTAGCTCAACGCTAGAAAAAAGCTCCCTAATTGTTGCAACCTCATCTCCCACCTGAGATACCCTAGTAATATAGGAAGTCACTCCCTCCAGTCTCGCCATTTTAATACTCTTCAATTATTCCCTTAACACAATTTTCTATTCTTTGTAAAACTCTTGTACAATCTGGTCAAAGCATCCCACATATTATATGAATGATATTTACCTGATATGTGAGGAATCATATGGTATTTAACTACTTAAAAAAATATCCTTCTATCCCTAACGTCCTTTTTGTCGAAGGTAGTGTTGCAGCTGCAACCGTTCTCCCCAAATCTCTTAAATTTTGGGCCCCTCCTCATGGTGGAATATTTCTTCACGTCATTTTATCCTAGATTGTTGATCATGTTTTAAGTTTGGATATTCTTAACGATTTATGTGCAGCCTGTTGCCTGATGTTGCTTGTGTTTGATTTGTGCAGCGGGTCGCAGAGTGAGTTTAGTATTGCTAATTCTTCTCTGATGGGTCGTTGTTTTGAAGGTGAAATCGTTTTTTGACTACTGTTGAAATTTTTAGGCTTTCCGAACACTTGTTGTTTTTCTAAGTGATTGGGTATCAATTTTTGTTTAATCGAAAGCCTTAGTCATTTCCTCTTCCGCCGTTGCGGCTCCCAAAGTAGTTTAGCACTTGAGGCCCAAATATTTATGATTGCCGATGCATGTTGACATGATTTAGCCGCGTAGCCGAAGCAATTTTTCTTCCGCCGTTGCGGCAGGGGAAGTCATTTGGCTTCCGAAGTGCAAATCCGTCCGACTTCTGACTGTGCATCGCGTGGCTCTAGGCTTCTCTTTTCCACTGTTGCGGCTCTCAAAGTCATTTGGCTTCCAATGTGCAAATCCGCTTGAATGGCGATTAAAACCTCTCCTTCCTGCATTGCACATAGCTTTATCCCTTCCCTTTTCTGCCATTGTGGCTAGGCAAAGCCTTTGGCTTCTGACGCCAGTATCCTTCCGACTTCTGCAGTAGTGCACCTAGCCATTTCTTGTGGGATAGCCATTTTAGTATGTATAATCTGCTGCTTCATTTTTGTAATGCAGTGCCTATGAATAATACACTTGGATTAATTGCAGGTGGACGTAAGGAACTGATGCACGAAGACGTAGAGGAGCAGTTTGGCAAGGATTGAAAAGAAACAAACCGGATCGCTAAAAGGGCCATCGAAGCGGAAGGAAAAGTCGATAATGATAAAGGCACGGACCTGATTCTCTGTCCGTTACTAAAATGTTCCTAAGTGTATACAGACAACATAGAAGAATATGGAGCGTTGGAAGAACTGGAAGGTCACACGTTTGGGGGCAGCCCAAACGATCGGCTGCTGTAGTTTAAATACTTGAAAGTTAGAACTTAGAAAGGAATTTTTCCCTGGAAGAACTTGTAATCCATTTGCTTGTAAGAGGAACTATTTCTTTTTACAATCAGAAACTGCAACTTTTTCCTGTTGGAGAAAGCAAAATGTGGAATGTATCAATGTGATTAAATGAACAATGTTGAAGGGGAACTATTTCATTTTCAGCTGTGTTTCATTAAATATGAGAGTGTTTAACTTCCTGAACCTATGTTCTTGTTGAATGCTTTTTTCAGTATATTTCGTGATGTTTTCCACTGTGAGTGATGAATGTTGTTCATAAAACAATTGGCTAACTGGTTGTTAAAAAATCTGCAATTGTTCATGTGTCTTGAAAGAAGTATCAGCTATCTGTAACTTTTCATTATGCATGTGCAAAATATATTACTCACCAATGAATGATATTCCTTCTCCCTAGGGATAGTTTAGGTAGTTAGTTTATTTTCTTGTTGTATGCAATTTGGATGCTTGTGAGCCTTAAGACGAGAGGTAAGAACCTGGCCATCACATTGTGACTGTTCCTCGCATCTTTATCACCCTGCATTGTAAATTAGGCACTTGGATATCATACTTATGTAAAAAAATATAAAATTACACGGTAGACCGGGATGCAACCCGTAAAAGCCCTTGTTTTTGTTACTTTGACCTACGGTAGCCAGACCGCAAATCGGACGAATTCCCCATTCCAAATAGTCACAGGCTAGTTGGGAACGTTGACTAGGAAGAATCCCTTTCTATTTTTTCCTGCGAATTTCCAGGCCTCAACAGTTTCTGGCGCTAGCAGGAGGGCCGCCAGTGTATGGTTGGCCGAGGAAATCCATTTTCCCGAGATTATTCCACAGGTAACAGTTCTGAAAGCATTGGGTTTCATAATCCAATTTCGGAAGGAAGAGAACATCTATATTCTGTTGGCAACGAAATTGTTAATGATCTGAGAAGACACACCAGGGCGTATGTAAAGAAGATTGGAGGATTGCCAATCATCCCTGAATTGCCCAGAAGAGAGTATAAAAAGAAAGATCGCCCTGTAGCGGAAGACTCAGTGTTCGTTGGAGACTTGGAAGAACTTGTAGAAACATCCTTACAGGAAGTTGTACTACCTTTGAACCAAGAAGGCCCAGATACCCCTCACGGTTCTCCTGCTCGCACTCCTATTTGAGCACCTCCTCAATCTCCACCTAGAATCATGGCAAAAGTAAATGTTAATCCACCACCTAACCCACCTAATACACCACCTGCTTGGAGAGCCAAATCACCGTTAAACCTGACACCTCCATTACACGACCTACCTCAAGCCTTTGACAAGATGTTGCCCAAGTTCGACCCAAATGAGAAAATACTAGTAGATGATCATCTACAAAGTTTTTACTTGGAAATTGAAGGATTAATGGCCAGGGAATATGAAGATGTAGTCTGCAGACTGTTCCCACATACCCTTAAAGGAGCTGCAGCGTCATGGTACTTTGGATTGCCTGCTAACTCTATTCCTGATTGGGATACCTTTGAAAGAATTTTCAGAAGTAAGTATGCAACTCAGAAAACTCATGCAGCTCTCATGAAAGGTTGTGCGCATTGAAGAAAGAAAGAAAAGAAAAGGTGCATAGTTTCACACAAAGGTTTGCAGCATATCTCAAGATATTCTTGGAAACAGATAAGCCTTCGGACAAGGTATTGATTGAGTATTATACTTCAGCTTTAGGCCCTGATTTGGCCATGTTTTCCAAAGGTAGGGCCAAGCCTACTTTGACGGAAACCTATGGAGAGGCAGAAGTAGTGGAAGCGGAAAGAGAAAGTATTGAATATTATCCAGAACAATCATGAGAGAAAGGTGCAGGAAGAAAAGCCTTATTGTTTAACAAGCCAAAGGAAGAAAAGTCACCGGATTTGGAAAATATGGCTAGAATGATGCAGAAGCTTTCCAACAAAATCATTGATATGGA
Source organism: Pseudotsuga menziesii (assembly GCA_001517045.1). Taxonomy (NCBI): domain Eukaryota; kingdom Viridiplantae; phylum Streptophyta; class Pinopsida; order Pinales; family Pinaceae; genus Pseudotsuga; species Pseudotsuga menziesii. The sequence goes on from LPNX010016998.1 coordinate 9,707, forward strand.
GAAAGAAAAGGAAGCACAAAAGTTCTATAGGCCCTATTATAAGATAAGAGAGGATAACAATCAGTCTCAACCTCCTCCTCACAATACCGCATCTATGAATCTAACAGAGGTCGGCATGGACAATTTCTGCACTTTCCACCAATAGCCACACTCTGAAAAGAATTGTCCTCAATGGATAAATTTGATTATGTTGGTCATGAATCAGCTGCTGGATTCTAGATTAATAGAAGATGGAGATGAAGAGAGAAAAGAGAAGACTACGTCAACAAAGGAACAAGAAGAGGAAACCATGGCTTTGTGGGATTTTATTTCATTATTTGATGCTGAAGAGGAAGAGAATCAGAGCTACAAGGACGTCATGGAAACCAACGTAGCAACAAGAAGCCAAGGGCAAATCAAAGACAATAGTCTCATCTTACCAAAGATTAAAAGGCTGCAAATAAATGTAAAGAAGTTTCAAAATAAATGCTTGGCTGATAAGATCCCAGAATTCACTATTACCAGCCAAGATCCAAAGCAGAATAATACGTCGGCTAGGCCAGAGGAGGGAAAGATGAATGCTGATAAACCTCATCCCATTGAGCAGCCAATGGATTATGACATCGTGGAGGATTTAAAGAAGGTAAAAGAAAATGTTCCACTATTCGAAATGTGAAAAGTGTCGCAGCAAAAAGAAAGACTGTTGAAAGCACTTGAAGCATTGGATGAGAAGTTGCCCATGGAAAATCAGCCTCAGGAAGAAGAAGAAATTAGAGAAACCAGTGTTGGAGGTAAGTCTAAAAGCAAGCATCCACCTTTCCTCCTCACATTTGAAATTTTTAATCATAACGTGCACAATTGTCTGGTAGAATCAGGGGCGTCAGTTAATCTTATGCCCATATCAGTCTGTAATAAGATAAATGGGAAGCCTAAGCCATCCACGTGGAGGGTTGTTCAGTTGGATAGGACATATGTAAAGGTAATTGGTGAGATGGAAGATGTCCTAGTCCATCTGGCATCCAATGACAAAGTATGCCAAGTTATTAACATCGTGGTGGCTGATATACCAGATGCGTAGGGTCTTGTCCTAAGCAGAGATTGGTCAGCCAGATTAAATGGATATTTCACCTTAGATTGGTCGCATCTATGGTTGCCATACAAAGGGAGTCCGAACCAGATTAAGATTTTAAGGGAACCTCACATGAGATACAATGTTACTCAACTAAATGAGAAGAATGAACCAGTGGATTCTATATTGGGAATCTATTTTATTGAGTTAGAACTAGGAAATTACCAAGCAGAAGAAGCCAACAACACATCAGACACTCAGCATGATCTCCTTCGTTTCTCACAGGATGATGAGATTGACTGTAAAATAGTAGACTTAGCAGTAGGAATAGATTCACATTCAGTAATTAGTAATTTTTTGATTTTGTTTTTTGATGGCTCTAAAACATTAGAAGGGTCAGGGGCTAGCTGTGTCCTGATTGACCCACAGAAGAATAAACATTTCCTTTCATGTATATTAGAGTTTGAGTGTACTAATAATACAGCTGAGTACGAAGCACTGGTGCAAGGACTAAAGAAAGCGATTGAATTAAAGGTAAGTAATCTAAAAGTTTTTGGGGATTATGAAATTATTGTGAAACAAATCCGGAATCAAATACATTGTGTTTCCCCTCACCTGAAAGCTTACCAAAATGAGGTATAGGACCTGCTTAAATGTTTTAATGCATTCAACATTATTTCAATTCCAAGAAATAAAAATGCAGCAGCTGAATTGCTGGCCACATCAGCTGCTAGGCTCGTACCCACTAATAATCGATGTTCTGTCGAACTACTTTTCAGGCCCTCAGTACCGGATATGATCACCAACTTGTGAGTGTTCGACAATGATCAACAAATAATATAATGCTTGATAAATGACGAGGTCTTTAAAGGAGCCATTATAGATGATGAGGAACATCAAGCCGAGATGAAGTACGATAATTTCATTCCTAAAAGAGTCAGAACGTTAGAAAAAATGTTCGATTTAAATGAAAAATTCAGAAGACCAGCCAACGTGAAGACCCACAGCTCATCTCTACAGTTCGAGCTGATAAATTTAGGGACTGAGACAAACCCCAAATTTGTGAATCTCGGAAAGTGTTGTTCACCAGCAGAAAGAGACAAATTCATCAGTCTACTTAAACAATATAAAGATGTTTTTGCATGGGCGTACAAAGATTTGAAAACATATGGCACCAGCATCATCAAGCATGTCGTCCCCATTAAAGTAGGCGTCAAGCCATATCAGCAACCGTTAAGAAAAATGAATCCAAAATTCGAACCGCTGATTCAGAGTGAAGTGAAGAAATTATTGGATGCTAGAATCATTTTGAAAGTGAGACACTCTGAGTGGGTATCAAACCTGGTACCAGTAAGAAAAAAATCTGGAGAGATCAGACTCTGTGTGGGTTTCAGGAACTTAAACCGTGCATCAGACAAAGATAACTATCTTGTTCCACCCATGGAGAAATTGCTACAAATGGTCTCTGGTTTTGAACTATTTTCATTATTAGATGGTTTCTCTAGCTATAATCAAGTTTTAGTAGCCAAAGAAGACATATTAAAAAAAACATTCAGGACAAAATGGGGAACCTTCGCCTACAGGAGAATGCCCTTTGGGCTTATAAATGTTGGAGCAACCTTTCAGAGAGCTATGGACATATATTTCCATGGATTGATTGGCCGAAGTGCTGTAGTATACCTTGACAATATTACAATATTCTTGAAGCGAAGAGAAGAGCACGCATTTCACTTAAGGCAAATTTTCGAACGCTGTCGGAAATACAGCATCTCACTCAATCCTAAGAAGTGTGTGTTCGCTGTCATGGAGGGCAAGTTGTTGGGTTACATAGTTTCGAAGAAATGAATCTCTATAGATCCAGAAATAATTAAGGCTATTGAGCAAATACCCTTGCCCCATGATAAAAAGGGGATGCAATCATTTATGGGAACGATAAAATTCGTGCGAAGATTTGTGCCTGATTTTGCTCAGATTATCAAACCACTACAGCAAATGGTGAAGCAAAATGCACTATTCAAATGGATTGAAATTGAGAAGCGCGCATTCAGCAAAATCAAAGCTGTTGTCACACATGCACCATCCCTGAAAAGCCCAGATTTCGAAAAAGATTTTATCTTGTATACCTTTGCATTCGATGATTCACTAGCAGCTGTGCTCACCCAAAAGGAAGATGGGGGGGATGAATTCCCAATATATTTTATGAGTACTGGTCTGCAGGGGGCCGAATTGAACAACCCAGCTGTTGATAAACAACCTTATGCTGTATTCAAGGTAGTAAAACAATTCAGGCCTTATATTTAAAAAAATAGAACCAAGGTAATCATCCCCTACCCAGCTGTAAGGTCTCTTCTTATACAGAAGGAGTTGGGAGAAAGAAGAGGCAACTGTGTAACAGCTCTTCAAGAGTACGACCTTGAATTCAAGCCAGCATCTATAGTTAGAGGACAAGGGTTATGCAAATAGATGATTGAAAATGGAAAAAATGAAGAACACGCCTATGAAGATGAAGCCGAAGTACATGTAATGGAGGTATGTCCTTTGTTTACAGCTCCTGAGTCTTGCTATAGAGATCTTGTGCATTACCTGCAGGTAGGACTATTGCCAGAACATTGGAATTCCAAGCAAAGGAGAGCCCTGTGTCTTAAATCAGCCGCATATCAACTTGTTGAAGGAGTATTATTCAGGAAGAATTATGAAGGGGTTCTTCTCAGATGCTTAGAAAAGGAAGATGTGAAGAAAGTGATGGCAGAATTGCATGAGGGTCCTGCTGGAGGACATTATTCAATGGATACCACAGCCCACAAAATCATTAGGGTAGGTTACTATTGGCCTATGCTCTTTAGAGATGCACATGCACATGTCAGGAAGTGTGATATTTGCCAAAGGTGTAGTGGGAGACAGCGTAAAGCAATAGCACCTCTAAAGCCTGTGATGATCATGGAGCCATTCGAGCAATGGGGACTGGATATTATTGGAGAAATAAAACCGAATTCCTCTTTGCAGCACAAGTACATTCTGACCACTACTGATTATTTCACTCGCTGGGTAGAAGTTGTCCCGCTGCGCAAGATAAATGAAGACGAGGTCATCAGCTTCCTACAAGACCACATCATGACCAGGTTTGGAGTTCCAGTTTCGTTAGTTTTTGATAATGCTAAGTACTTTTCATCAATTAAATTGACTGCTTTTGCTCATAATAAAGGGATAAAATTGCATTATTCTGCTAATTACTATCCATAAGGAAATTGCCTGGCTAAATCCTCCAACAAAAATCTGATTAGAATTTTAAAGAAGACTAAGGTAGAAAACCAGAGGAGTTGGCACTCAGCATTACCAAATGCCCATTGGGCCGATAGGGTCACCCCCAAGTCTACGATTGGAGTGTCTTCATATACCCTTGTCTATGGTAAAGAAGCCATCCTTCCTCCCAATATCATGCTACCATATTCCATACTAGCTCAAGAGTTTAGGGGGTCGGATGATGAAGTTTTGTAAGTAAGAATATATAATCTCCTAAAAGTAGGAGAGGCTATATCTAAAGCTAGAGAAGGCTTTAAGCAATAGCAAGAGTTAGTTAA
>LPNX010017012.1:12164-111911 GCA_001517045.1 Pseudotsuga menziesii
GAATCGATGTCTCTATCCAGACGTACGAGGGAAAGAGAAAGACAATCAGACTGCTTTTTGGTCCAGGATTTGACATCCGATTTTAGATTCCTGAGAATAATACAGAGATCCTCAATATCCGGGGAGGGATTAACTGCTGTGGAGCGTTTCCACCAGTTATGAAACCAATCAGAGAAGTCAGCATGATCCAGCCATGATCGGTTGAACTTGAAAGGATAATTGAAGGGCCCCTTAGGCTGATTCCATTCCAGCAAAACAGGAAAATGATCTGAGATGAGGGATTTATGAATCCAAGTTCTGAAGGAGCCAAGATGAGGTAATAATGAATTGGATACTAAGAATCTGTCTAGTCGCTTACAAATGCCTGCCTCACCAGTTCTCCCATTACGCCAGGTGGGACCAATTGAAGGAGGGGAAACATCGACTAGCCCAACAGAGTTAAAGAGATCCAAAAAATAACCAGAGCTGGGATCAAGAGAAGCCCTGCTTCCCCATACCTCCGAGGGAAACAGAGTAAAGTTTAAATCGCCAGCCAAAACCAAATTGGGGAGACTTAGGAGACCACCACAGAGAGTCTTATCCCAGAACTGGATACGATTTTTATAGGGACCATAAACATTCAGAATGTTGAGCGGAAAAGACATACCCCTAACCTGGGCCTGAAGTAAAATGCCTGCAATGGTGTGATAAGCCTTGCATTTAACAGACAGAGGATTCCAGGCAGAGAGGAGCCCTCCGGAGAGGCCCTTTGCGCTCACAGCACAGTACTCCCATGAGGGAAGGAACTTGGAGAAGGATATAAGTGCAGGTAAGTCGCTGCACATAGTCTCTTGAAGGAGGATGAGATCCGGGTGAAGAGATTCAAAAAGAGAGCGAAGGCCAAGGGTTTTGGGCCTGCCTCCAAGGCCGCGGATGTTAAGAGAAAGAATGATCATTGGGGTAGATCATGTGAGGGGGTACACGCTCTAAGGCCCCGAGAGTTCAGATCATTATCAGCTTCCGAAAGACGAGCAGACAATGGAATATACGGAGGAGAATCCTGAGTAAGAGGTCGAGAACCCCTTTTCCCTTTAGCTTTCCTTATAGTTACATTAGCAAAACGAATTGAATTAATGGGAATAGTGGAGGGAGAGAGAGGTGAAGCTGCAGTGAAAATAGAAAGAGAACGTTTGAGGGCTGGGTCCGAGAAGGAAGGGGATGAAGTGGGACTAGGGTTAGAGGGATGGGGGGGTGAATGTGAGGAAGCCAAAGAAGCGTGGGAGTCCCCATGAAAAGAGGTGGAGGAAGGACCCAAAGACAATGGGGAGGCATGAGAAGGCTCCAGAGTGGTCAGAGGAGAGGACCTAACAGGGAGCGGAGGAAAAACTACCAGAGAGTCAAGATCCAGCGGGCTATGAGCAAGACAACCATTCGAAGGGGTAGTACCTGATAAACAAACCGGGTCCGAGGGTAAAGGCCCTGGGGAGAGGGGGGTCATTGCACAGTTCAGAGAAGGTAATGGCACATCAGTATTCTTATGAGAAGAAATTAAACAATCCACAGCTTCGAAATAAGACTCAGGAACCAATTCGATCGGGGAAGAGGAGTCAAACACCGTACCTGAAGGAGAGTGACGTGCAAGACCATGTGGCGGAGAAGCGAGAAAGTCCGTGCTGGCATCCGATAAGTCACCACCCACTATTCGATTCGGACAGGAGTGACGGAGGTGTCCGACAGAGCGACATGAGCTGCACCTAAACGGAATATAGAGATAATCCAGGCGCTGAATCAAGAGCCGCTCCTCACTGAGGAGCTCTACCTCTGCTGGCAGGCCCCTAGAAATATCCATCTCGACCAATATCCTTGCCATGCGCTTGTCGAAAGCTTGCAGAAAATCGTCCTCCACAGCAACAAAGCGCCCAATAGTATTACCGATACCTTCAAGGATGGATTTACTCCATAATGGGAAGGGCAGCTGCGGAAGGAGAACCCAGAGGTGGCGCCTGGTAACCTTGTCCTTACAAGGGTCGAAATTAGTATGCCATCGCCCGAGAACAATCGAACCTTTACCAACGCGCCACATCTGGTCCAGTACCCTAGAGCAGTGAGCTGGATCAAGAAATACGAAGACAATCCACCCTCTGGAGAGGAGACTGATAGTTGGAATGTAATTGAACAGGGGTTTCCAATGTTCGTTAGCCCATGAAACCCAGTCGTTCTTGTCCATTTTACAATATTCCAGCCTTCCAATCAACGCCCTGGAACAGAGAGTGGATACCCGGTCGATATAGATGTCATGTCCCAAGACGTAGCGATATTTCTCCTTTGAAGCCTTAATACACTTGGACCTACGCTTCTGCCGAAAGCGCTTCGAAACCCCAGGTTCCGACATATCGACAGAGGCAGAAATGAGCTAACCAGAGGACTGAAAAAGGACCAAGCCAACAGAGCACCCACAGAGGTCAAACTACAGCTCAGCCGGAGTCAATACCTAGTCATAGCCACAGGGCAGACACGGGCAAACTGAAGCTCATCCACAGAGGTCCAATGCCAAAAACTACACCTCAGCCGGAGTCAAAACCTAGTCATAAGCCACAGGGCAGACACGGGTAAACATAGGCTCATCCACAGAGGTCCGATGCCAAAAACTACACCTCAGCCGGAGTCAAAACCTAGACATATGCCACAGGGCAACGGACAAACAGACCGGGACAGTATCAACAGAGGGGGACAGAAGGTTCTAAAAGCCCAAAAGATCAACAGACAAGGAAAACCCAGAAAGCGACAGCCGGGGAGAAAAATGTCAACGGCCAACAAGGACAAAAATCTCATGTGAATGCATCACTGCCGAATAATACAAATGATATGGAATAAGGTCAACCCTAAATACGACGAAACCGAGCCATCGTAGCCATGCAGAGGTGACCAAGAGGACATGACAAATAACAGACAGAGTCACACCATGCGGAAGATTCCCACTTTTTGAACAATGCTTGGTTGGTACTAGTCCCCCGATGAGGGGGAGGGACTCCAAGCCGAGCTACAGAGCTCCAAAACCACCACCCTAAAATAAAACCCCTACAATACAGGAAAAACCCCAAAGGCTGTCTGCCAAGAAAAATAATAAGTAGAAACCAGTAACAAACAAAGCAGCGAGAACGGGGGTCCGATGCCAGAAGCGGCACAGTGAAGGAAAGGTCAAAAGAGCTTCGAACCAAAACACAGAAAGCAAACAGAAGGGAGGGTAAGAAAGAAAGAATGCAATCAATGGGAACCCAGTAATGCAGGAAAAGTTTCAGATCCATGGCTCAAGACGAGCAGCTGCGGGGCGACCGCAAGATACAGCAAAGATAACAAACCCTGGTCGGAGTCCATTCTCCTGCCGCTCCTCTCTTGCCCAACCGTACATTGCAGATACAGAAAAAACCCCAAAGGCTGTCTGCCAAGAAAAATAATAAGTAGAAACCAGTAACAAACAAAGCAGCGAGAACGGGGGTCCGATGCCAGAAGCGGCACAGTGAAGGAAAGGTCAAAAGATCAATCGAACCAAAACACAGAAAGCAAACAGAAGGGAGGGTAAGAAAGCAAGAATGCAATCAATGGGAACCCAGTAATGCAGGAAAAGTTTCAGAGCCATGGCTCAAGACGAGCAGCTGCGGGGCGACCGCAAGATACAGCAAAGATAACAAACCCTGGTCGGAGTCCATTCTCCTGCCGCTCCTCTCCTGCCCAACCGTATTCGTTTCTTCAACTGTGGTTGGTACTTCACATTTGGCTTACCAAGCCAAATGTAATTCAAATGTGGTTGGTACTTCACATTTGGATTACCATTTTATTTTGTAATTCCTCGCATTTGGCTTCCCAAGCCTTTCTCTCTTTTTCCCTCTTTAATGCCAAGTTCTCTAAATTATTATTCTGATTTTTCAATATAGTTAGCTCTAATTCTTTCAGGATAATCTGTGACATATCCTAGACAATAGTTTTCTCACTGGATTCAGTTGTAGGAGGAACCATTTTCCATTCTAATTCTTTCTCCTTGTCTTGTAGCTCCCTTTATTTCTCCTGTTGTTTCCTTTCCATTTCATCATATTTTATTTTGAGAGATTCTCACTCTCAACTACAAGAGTCATGTCTTTATGCCATTGTTTCTCCTTTTCAGCGAACTTTAATACTTTAGCCTTACAATCTATTAACTCGCCACTCAGGCTCTCTTTTTCCTTCTCAAGTTCACCTAATTCATATCCCTGTATCAGTTGTGTAGAAGGTATCTTAAATTTCCATTTCAACATTCTCCTTTTCATTTAACAATTTATGTATCCATGCTCCTTTATCTGCTTGGATCTCAGCAGCAAGCAAATCTTTCTGTAATTTCTTTATTTGTTCTTGGTGGGATTCGTTCTCCACCTTCTCCTGTCTCAATTGATTCTCAATTATGCTTTTATTGGTCTGCAACTTTGACAATTTCAAGGTAGCTTTCAATAGACAAGTAAAAAGAATATCCCCTATTTTCTTGTGCATATGTATCATGCTAGGGATAGGGATGTTTTCCAAATCCATCTTCATTACAACAACCCTGTTCTTGGTTGCTAAGGCCAAGTTTAAAGTGTTCTGGGAATAATATCTAACAGTAATAAGAGATACATCTTGATTAGATATTTTCCTTACTTTTGAATACAACTTTAAAGAATCTTATGAAGATATGTATTTAGTCTATTTATACTTCTCCAACAATTTTGTCTTATTTTTAAACTGATATGTGGAATTAGCTGGTGTATCATCAAATGCATATTCCTTCACCACAAAGGAAGGCCTTGTCACTTTCATCTTTTTCTTACCTCTGTCTTCTTCTGTAACTTGGACAAGTTGTCCTTATGCTTCAATTCTTTGCTTTTTTGGAGTTCTGGAAGTGTCCTCCTCTTCTGTATCCATGGCATCTGAAAAATCTCTCTTGTTGGTCTTTTTTGAGCAACTGGATAAGGGTATAAGTTTTTCATCTACTGAGACCAAGTTGGAAGTGCGAGGTTGTAGTGAAGTAATTTATCTCATAGAAGAAGTTGAATCTTCCTGCATATTAATATCCTTTTGAATTTCATGAGGATAATCATACCAATTTGCAGCCTCTGCTAATCCAACAACCTCATCATGCTCAAAAGGATGTATTTTCAGAGGATGTCTTCTGTTTGAAATAACATGATGGGGGTCATAATTAATAGCAACTTCTGTAAAAAAACCCATATCTTTTAGAAAACTCTCGATCATTGGAAGAGTAGCTTTATTTTTTATGATAAAAGGGCCTACAACCCATGGATATTTGATCTCAGTGGAATTCTTGAAATTTAAAAAATGTTCAGTCTCCACTATCAATTTTTTTCTAATGAATTCCATTGAAACACTCTAGGAGTTGAGAATGCAGGAAATAAATAAGGCTGATGAACAAATCCATACAACCTAATCAATGTCCCTTGATCAAATAGAAACGAATCACCAATCATTTTGTCTGGAGAAAACTGCAGTAAATTTTTCATTTCTGATAGTACCCTAGGAAAATTCTTTTGAAAAATAGCATTGTATACTTCAGACATGAGGATATTCATAAACTTAGTGTAATCCCTACTCATTTTGCTAGTAAGCATCATCTCAGGCAGCTATAAATCCTCCTCATTGAATGACAGAAACATTTTCAGCAATTATGACTGAAATATGAAAGTCTTAGTCTTGTGGAGATCCATTAATTGAGAATGAATGTTCTTAGCTAAGAATTCATCAAATTTAAGGCATGAAGTTTGTATTAACTAACTGGACTCTTCAGACTCAACTGGACAAGTACTCAGAACAAACAATAGACTCATAAGGGGCTCATTGACATACTTTCCTGTATCTAACCCTAAAAGCTGACTCATCAAGGTCAAAATACACTAGGTTTCTTCGTTAAAAATATTTTCATCCACAGGAAAAGGCTGGTCTTGTAGCTGGACATCCGGTTTGAAACAAATTTTGAAGAATTCTTGTTTCTTCTCTATTGCAGACTCCCTAAAATACTGGACTATAGACTCTTCATTGTACTCTTTATACTTCAGAGTGAACTCAGCAGGGACTGACAAGGTGTTTCTAACAACCAAAGGACTAACTAGACAAAGGATTTTTGAGCTGGTAATATCCATTATTACTCTTTCAGAAAGGGAATAATTTTTTCCACACCAATCAATGAACTCGGGGTAGTTTAGGGTTTGGTCAGTGGTGAAATAATGGAAATAGGACTGGTAGATGTTATGAATATACGTTCCCTGATATTTTAGAAGCTTTATCTTTTGCTTGACAGTATCAATAGGTCCATTAAGCAAAATGGTGTCAAATTTTTTTGCATCTTTGTCTTCAAACAATTCCTTAATTTTTTTGGTATTCTAAATTTAGGGCTTCTACATTTTCAAATTGAGCCATTTAAATACTCCCAATCGAGACAAAAAGGACTACCTGGTGTATTGACAAGTGGCTAAAGGACACTGTGTGAGTTGGCTTCTTCCGCACATTCCTTAGCTTTCGTTTTCCAATTCAGGAGAATAAACTAATTCCTAAATTCAGCGTGTAAGGTACTTTTTAATTTCTTTATAATCATATCAGTCTTGCACCTTCTGCAGTGGAAACAGTTCTCAGTCATCCATCTTGCATGCTTCATTTTGTGTTGTCAATCCTTTTTCCAACTTAATCCTCTGTTTTCCTCCATTACAATGCTACCTTCCTTATCTTTCACGCAGATCACAATTTCAGATGGAATTATAGCCATTGATTTGGATACGGATCTTTCTAAGCTGTTAATCTTCATCTTTCTTAACCAAATTCACAAATTTCCTCCCAATCTCAGAGTGAGCATGTTCTAGTTGCGAATTTATTTTGAACCATAGATATTCCCCAGATCAATATGCACTATTCATTTCCTATACCCTTTAACTCCATTTCGCAGATCCACCAATTTTCTTCTTCCCCGCACCTTCATCTTGCGAAATCACTGCCAACTGTAGATATGCATCTGCTTAAATTCTCACCCTTTATCTTCATTTCAAAACCCCAATAATTATATTCTTCCTTGCACTTTTGAATTGTGAAACGATCTTCAACCGTAGATTTCAATCTTCCTTGCATCTCAATCGTCCAATGGTGCGGTCCCTACCAAATTTCGCAATTTCGAAAAGTTCATTTTTCCTTGCATCTTCAATCTGCAAAATGATTTCTGGTCATAGATCGGGGTTGGAGTTTAATCTGAGCCGCCGAAAGATAAAAATCCTACCCTATTTCGCAATCTTCCAACATGACTTACCCCTTGCTAGTTCTCATTGCAAAATCAGCCTGAACCATGGATCAAGAATCTACCTAGATCTCCACCATTCAAGTTTGCTAGGCCTACTAGATTTCACAGATCCAAAAATTTCATTTACTCGTGCATGTTGCACCTACAAAATCAATGCATTCGATTGATCTATCTCCACCCAATATCATATCCGTTAAAACATGCGGGTCCTACGATATTTCACATATTGAGAAATCTAATTATCCCGTGCAAGTTGTCATTGCGAAATGAATATTCGTCGCAGATATTCAACATCATCTGATCCTAGCAATTGAAAGATATGGGATGTACAATATTTTACAAGCTTGCTTGATTTGTTTCTCCTTGCATGTCCGCTCAATGAAAGTTCCGTACTCCGTCGATTTGTACCCATCTATCCATCCAATGGCTAATCCTGCCTGCAAGTTAACCTTCTTCTGCCAATATAAAAAACTCTTTATATTGAACATCTTACCTTGGAGAAATCATCTGCAACCTTTGATCTTATCCATTGTACATCCAGGCCCTCCATTCCTATCACCATATAACCTTGAGCAGATTTTCTTATTCATGCACATTTACAAGGTTAAAAATTAGGATTTTTCAATTATTTTGCATTCCATACTTAAGAATAATCCTTTAGAACACCTCAAGAACCTTATTAACACTTTTCAAGGTCATATGATATGAAACATTTTCAGACCTTTCTCTTCCTTTCACTGGCCTAACCCCCTTCCAACCATTTAGCCAAAAAGAGTGCTAACAACTGGCTCCAATTGGGGATGCTATCCTCCCCGTGATGTATCAAAGAACCTCATAGACATGTTCCCGATCCATTGGGATGTTCCCAATCCTTCCACACCTTTAACTTCTGTTTTTTGTTTTTTCTGTATGTATTAAAAAGAAAAATGAAGAATTAAATAAATATGGATACCCCTCCAAATCTTAGGGCCTTCTCTGCGGGATTCAAATCCTTTGGCTCACCATGTATACTGATTTTAAAGTAAAGAAATATATACAAGCTATAGTACAAAAATTACCTCCTTCCCTCAGGACAAGTAATGCTTTAAAAATCTTCCATTGACTGGGCCTCCCTTCAGCTGAGACCGATCCCGATGTTGTAGAATGAATGAATTTTCACCTTTGTATGCTGCAATGATATATGGACCTACTCACATGTGATCAAACTTACCATGTTTGTCTTCCCTAGGAGCAACCCATTTCAAACCAAATCATTAATCCGGAACTGTTCTTCTTTAACCTTTCTACCAAAAGTGTTCTTCATTTTTTCCTGATTTATTTGGACTTTATCATAAGCTTTCTCCCTCTTCTCATTTAGTTCTATGATTTGCATTAGAGGAAATTTAGTGTCTAAAATGGGCCTTATAAGAAAACGTACCAACAAAAAATTTTGTGAGTTGGAATTCAAGAACCAATAGAATTTCAATAAAATGAGTCATAATGGTTGAATTGACATATTTGTCATAAAAGAAAACTATTTTTTTGTTCGTATTTTCGACATATCTCCATGTGTTTTTGCTCAAATTACAAGCGGGAGAGATCGTTGGATGTGGAATTTAATTCTGCATCCAACGAGTACCCACACTGCATGCTTTTTATGGACCCCACTACCCCAAAACCAAGAAATACCTGAAAAAACGTGATGATGATGCGGAATTAAATTTCGCATCCAACGAACTCTCCCTCTCATAATTTGAGTAAAAACACAGAGAGGTATGTCGAAAATACGAACAAAAAAAGTAGTTTTTTTCATTCTTCCTCCAAAATTAATAACTATTATTTTATTATTTTAACTATTATTTTATTATTTTAACTATTATTTTATTATTTTCCTTAGGAGGCCCATTTTAGACCTCAAATTTCCTCTAATGATTTATCCTCCTTTGCATGTGATTTGGTTCAACCTCCTACTCCTGCAAAATTTTCATGACTGACACCCCCAAAGATGCTGGAAAAACAACTTCAACTCCATATATTAACTGGAATGCTGACATCCCAATTGCTCTTTTTGTGTTGATTCTGTCATCCCACAAAGCATATTTTAGCTTTGTATGCTAATCCATTTTGTTGTGCCTCTAACAATTTCTTAATTATTCTCACCAAATTTTTGTTAGAAGACACTGTCAGTCCATTACCTTGTGGATAGTAAGCAATAGAATGGTTAAGACTGGTATGATATTTATGACATAAACATATCATCTTCTTAGATTTAAAAGCAACTTCATTGTTTGTCACAATCCTCCTAAGACAACCAAACCTAGCCAAAATATTGTTTTCAAGAAAATCCATGATCACTGCATCTGTAGGTCTCCTTGTAGGTATTACTTCAATCCATTTGGTGAAGTAGTCAGTTGCTGTTAGAATCCATCTATGTTTCCCTGAAGAATTTGGATTAATTTCTCCAATGGAGTCTAATTCCCATTGCTGAAAAGGTGCCTCTACTGAGATTGGATTAAGAGGAAGGGGAACCAGTTTCCTCTTACCATGAAAAATATGGCATTGATTGAATGTAGTGGTCTCCCTAGAAACATCAGAAAACATTGAGGGCCAGTAAAAACCAACTCTCAAAATTTTATTTGCTTTCACCTTCCATGGGTGATTCCCTCCACAATATCCTTTATGGAACTCCTTCATAATATGTTGAGATTCATTTTCCAATAGACAATTTAGTAAGACACCACCAGGATCTTTCCAATACAGGTATTGATTCAAAATACAAACTTTGCAGCTTTGAGCTTCACATATCTTGATCTTGTTTTGCTTAACCCTGCAGGAGCTTGTAAATTTTTCACAACATACACAATATCAAAGTACCATGGAGACGTAGAAAAATAAGGCATTACATGTACCCCTGTATCAAGCATATTTGAGTGGATGGACAAGAAATCAAGCTGTAAGGATTCACAATTAGAGTCTGTCATCATTTTTGCAAGTCCTTGTGCTTTAATCAACTTTGTAGGCTTGATTTCAATATCGTACTCCAATATTACAACAATCCATTTTTCTCTCTTCCCTTCTGGATCTGGATGTGTAAGAATACTCTTCACCACATTACTTGTAACATAGGCAATAATACGTGAATGGAGAATGTACATTCTGAAATATTTCAAAGACTTCACTAGAGCATATGTCTGCTTTTCCATGATATCATATTTCAGCTCTCCATCTATTAATACCTTACTGAAAAAATCTATAGGATATTCAACATTCTGATTATTCTTCTGCCACAAAACTCCAACAATAGTATGTTTTGAGGCATAAGAAAATATTAGGAAATATTTATTGAAATATGGACTTACCAAAACTGGAGCTTCTGTAATGGCCTATTTATTATCCCTGAAAAATTTCTTGGCATCTACTGTCCACTTTATCTCGTTCTCCTTCTTCAACATATTGGTGATATTCCTCAGTATTTCAGCAAAGCTAGGAATAAACCTCCTCAAGAAATTTACCTGGCCAATGAATGACTGTACTTATTTTTTGCTTCTTGGCTCCTCAACCTTTAGAATTGCACTAACTCTTTCTAGATATATTTTAATACCACCCTTTGAAATAACATGCCCTAGCAATTTTCCTTCTTCCAATGCAAAATTAGATTTTATATTATTTAATGATATGCCATATTTCCTGAATTTCAGAAAAAATTTCTCAAGATGTGTGATACGTTCCCTGTCAATCCTGGAATAAACAGTGATATCATCCATATAGACAACCACAAATTTGTCCTTCTCTTCTGCAAAATAAATGTCCATAGCACGCTGAAAAGTAGCTCCTGCATTCATTTAACCAAAGGGAATTTTGGCAGGCATGAATGTACCACATGGTATACAGTATTTTCTTGGTCCTCAAGAATCACTTTGATATGGTTGTGAGAAACCATCCATAGTAGAAATCCTTTCAGATCCCACCACTTTTTGCAGAATATGATCCATCTTTGGTAATGGGTAGTTTTCCTTCATTGAAACTTGGTTAAGATTTCCGAAATATACACAAAGTCTAATTTCACCATTTTTCTTCCTAATAGGTACTAAATTAGCTACCCATTTTGAAAACCTCAGAGTTATAATAATCTTTTCATTGAATAACTTTTTAATCTCTTTCTCTATTACAGGAAACACCATAGAATTTATTCTTCTCATTTTTTGTTTGAAGGGCTTTTCACCAAGTTTTATTTGAATGGTATGTTGTATGATAGAAGTATCATACTCTTTGAGATATTAATAACTCCAGGAAAACACATCAGTGTATTTCTTTATCATATTGATATATTCTTCTTTTTCCTTAACAAGAAAAGTCTTCGACAATTTTATAATCTGTAGAGTTTCTTCAGTACCTATATTTTTGTCCTCAACAACATTATCAATAGGTTTAACTTTTTGGACGTTTAGCAACATCATTCTGTTCAAAACATTTCTCTAAGGGAATCTGACCTCTTGGGATAAAATTTCTCTTCAACTGAATTATGTCCTTTCCCCCTAACATATTTTTCAAGTTTTTATTTTTCATCTTTTTCATCTTCATACTGTTCATCATCTTCTAAGCTCTCTAAATTTACATTTTATGTGTCAATCTAGGTATTTACAAATTCATAAGACATTTCCAAAAATCTTTTTATTTGCAGATTGCCATAAAAAACTTGCCAATATTTGGAATTCTCTGGTATGGAGGTTCTATTTACAATTTTAACTCTATATGTTTTCTGAGAATGGATGGGAGTCTCGAACTTACCCGAAGCCACAAACAAATAATCGACTACTCCATTTTCTCTTCTGGGGATTACTCTGATTTTGCGTTCTGTAAAGTAATTACCAAACATATCCCATACTTCATTTCTGTAAGCCCTCATCCTGATATTCTTTGTTTGATAACTGTCATTCACTTGGTTTACTACAAGCTCAGAATCCACAAACACCTCTATGCATTTTTCTCCCATCTCCTTTAAAGTATTCAAACCAAGTAGCAGAGCCTCATACTCAACCACATTATTTGTACATTCAAAAGTCAACTTATAAGACAGAGCTTTGAAATCTTTGATTGGAGAAATAATAAACAGACCAGCACCAACACCAATCTTGTTTATGGATCCATCAAAATACATAGTCCATAAACCTTCTTCATTATTCTTCTTGTCCAAATCTTCCAGTCTTTTGCAAACTCGTCATCCTATTTAAACTCTATTTGTACAAGAATTTCAGGATCAATTTGAGGGCCATCATTGAAAAATATAGAAGATCCTATATCAGTATCAACATCATAAATAGGATGATTTTTTGGTTTATCTCTATTGCTGACCACATAAGACAATCTCTTTTCTCTATACAATATTATGTTCCCTCCAAATAAAGGAATGGTGGCATATGCCATATCCATTTTTAAAGTTCCCTTTACTTTTAAAGTCCAAGATCTTGACAACGACATGCCAAACTTGAGAGGAATATCAACTACTACAACATCGATGACAATGCTTTTGGCTGGTAGATGTGTAAGGGTTACCACCATATCTTTTATTAATCCCAAATATCTTACTTTCATGGAATCAAAAGAATAGAGGTCTTTGTAAGGCCTAGTAATCTCCAACCCCAAACTATCCACTACCACCTTTGGAATAAGATTATGAGATGCACCAGAATCTAACAAGGCATTGTGCAATATCATATCATGTATATTTAGACTCAGATAAAAATGAGGAACATCCTCATCATTTGCTTCTTCAATTTTGGGCCCAAGGACAATAGTGGGATAATCATTTGTCACTTCTAAGATATCTGGTTGATTTTCATCCTGATTTTTAACCATTTTTGTAATTGTTTCCCTGATATTCATTATTCCTCAACAGTTCATTAAAATGAATAGAAACCTTGATTTTTGATAGTTCAAACTAAAGGTTGAAAGATGAAATTAGTCTGTCTACATCAATTGGTACTAGCTGCTTGTGCTCTTTTGACTTTTGTTCTCTATTCTCATAATTTTTACATACAATGGTATCTTTTTCTTTTTCTTGATTTTGTTTACTAGTAGTAGGCTGATTTTGGTTTGGACTTTCTTTATTTATCACTACATCTCTACTTCTCAACTTTAATTTCTTTTGAACATCATCAATAACATTCTGATATCCTCTGAGACACTACTCTGAATTTGTCACAGAAATAGTACTTTAATCAACCTGAGAAAACATATTACGCTCCTCCCAAGTAAGATATATCTAAGTATCAGTATCATAAAAGTGATGAATTTGACGGTCCATTGGATCTTCTTCTTCTCCCCCCTCATCAACCAAATTCTCTGAAAATGGTGGTATAATTTGTTGATCATCAAGATTACTTTGGTTTCTTGGAGGAGGAGGTGGTCTTCTAAAATTGGGATTTCTGATTTGATTTTCAAGCTGCTCTTTGTTTGGTGGTATATTATCTAGAGCCAACTTATCCATTAATCTCTCCATAGTCTTCATCATCATTTCAAATTTGACATAATTTGAAGAAGAAGGGGAAGAAGTAGATGGTTTATTTTCTTGTCTTCTCCTATCTACCTCTACTCTATTATTTAGTTTCCCTAAAGCCATTAAGTTTGCTTCCACTTCTAGAGTACCTTTAAACATAGTAGGAAAACTAGCAATATTTCTTTCTATTAACAACAATGCAAAATCACTTTCAAAAGCATCTACATAA
Source organism: Pseudotsuga menziesii (assembly GCA_001517045.1). Lineage (NCBI taxonomy): Eukaryota > Viridiplantae > Streptophyta > Pinopsida > Pinales > Pinaceae > Pseudotsuga > Pseudotsuga menziesii. Next base: position 26,151 of record LPNX010017012.1, read on the forward strand.
TGAAGTTTTGCAGCACCTACCAAGGGTTTGATGTCAGCTGGAATATAATTATATACCCTCATAAATCTACTAGAAAACTCATGCACAGATTCAAAGTTCCATTTCCTTAAATTGTTGTATTGAGATAATATTTGTAAAGGGATATTTTTTGGTTCGCTCCTATCCAAAAATAGTGTTTGAAAGGCCTCAAAGGGGGGGATAGATTTTGCTGGTAAGTCCTTGAACCACCATTTTTCCTCTCCAGACAAACCCTGAGCAAACAGTCTCATCTTTGCATCACCATGATCAACCTCCTCCATTTCAATGAAATTCTCAAACCTATCCATATGTTTTCTTGCTGTAAAATTTACCTCGCCATCATAAAAGTAAATTATCTATGAATAATTTAAAGGGAGGTCATGCAAAACAACTGGAAAATCCAAGGGTTCAAACCTAGATTCCATTTGTCTGGGTGGGTTTGGTACAAGAGGTGGGTTTTGAAATACAGGAGGGTCGTGAGGAGGGGTGTGAACAGGTCTTGAAATATGATACTAGTGAGTTTGAAAAAGATGACTACTTTCTTCAACTTTTATAGGGTTTTGTAAATTCTGCCACATGGAATCTAAGAAATATGAATCAAGTCTGTTTGGATTAATATCTGTCTATTTTAAGTCTGAATATGATTTAGATCTTAACAAAGATTTCCCAACATTCAATACCAAATACAATTCTTGAAAACTATATATAGAAATCTTCTTGAATTAAAGACCCTTCAGTTTGAGAAGTGTTAGCTTTATTTTTTTCAGTCCTATGTCTAAACAAACTTTTTTGGTTTTCCACACTTTGTAAAATTTCAGTATCAAGATTACCTTGTGTGGGCGTTCTCCAGGAAGCCAGGATGCCTTCTGAAATCTTGCTCAAAATGAATGTGGAGTCACCAAGGAAAATTCACATCCTTTTTCAAATGTACAAATCTCTGTTTGCCCATAGAAATCCTTTCTTTCTTGGAATCTTGCAGTCTTTGTCGTCTCTCCTAGGTCTGATTTGAACTCTCATTCCCCGACAACGTTGCCAATATGTTATCATTCAAAATGTACCTCAGGTTGTGAAAGGAAATCTCAAGGTAACCACATGATCAACTTTAGGAAAGAAAGTTGGCTTCTTTCTTTCCATAGATGGATCTCTCAATGGTTGTTTTAACAAGGACAAATATGTAAATAAGATAAAGAATCAGATTCTATTGTTGGTTGAAGCAGGGCAAGTAAACATTGGGCTATGGAGTCAAAATATATATTATCAATCGCAAAGATTTGTGCATGGAAATTTCAACAAAGGAAAGATAGATATTCGGTTACAGTCAAAATGCTTGAGTCTGGTGTAATAGAAGAGATGAGGAACAATCCATTAACATGGGAATCTATCAGAGATGAATCAAGTGCTAAATTTAGAGGAAAAACTTGGTGAATATATGAAATAACAATAATAGCATATACATATGAATTATGAACCATTAAACACTCATTTTAGACATGAAGGAATACATAATGAAAGGAAATGACATGAAAAACATTCACAGTAAGAAAGGAAAGACAGTTTGTAATCATAAACAACGCATGAATTTTTGAAGAAAAGGTGATCTTCGGCTCTGTAATTTATTAAGATAATTCTCAAAATACACAACTCAGTTCTCACAGGTTCCAACCCTTTTTCCATACAACTTAAAGGTTCTTATACAATTGCTCGATGAGATAAAATAAAACTAACTGCTAAAAATAGGCATAACTGCCTTTACATGTGTCATTCGAAACTTATTAACTATTAACACCTTCTAGAAAATAAACTAATTCCTAATAACTAATCTTTAGTATAATATTCTCCATGATCTTCATGTCTTCAGGCATGCAACATGTACATGGTCCTCCTGAATTTTTCTACTGTCTTCCATTGCTACGTAGATGACAGTTCCAAAGTGGACATCTCGTTTTCTAACACACAATTTTATATGATCTCTGTAAGAGTAATTTTGTAAATGAGCCGATGCTTCCTTGAAAGAAAAAATATCTCAAACTCATATGCCAACTTGTCAACAATCGTCTTTCCAGACAACGATTGGTTCAATCACTGAAATTGGTGTGATCCAATATGCATTGGATAAGTTTTTCCCGGTACTCCTTTTGAGTCACCATTGTGCCTTTTTCTTCCCAAAAGAATGGGATTCCTTTCTTAAATTTTGAAAATATTTAATTGATGTGCCATGATATCAATTTTGGCTTGGACTGTGTCTAAATGATGATATTTGTTCACTACCTTCCTGAAACAGGCTATAATTGATATTATGTCCTTAATATTTTCATTTTTCAAATCATCATCTGTCAACCCATTCAAAAAGTTGAATGCATTATTGGCATAATCAATTGAATTTTTATTTAATTTCTCCCTGGATGCTGTCATAATTTGCTTGGATGACTGAATCACAACCTCTTTATCCAACACATGATTCAAGGTAGGGTCTCAACTTTCCTGCTTCTACAATGATGGCATCCCAAATGATATGCTTTTCCCTCTGCACTGATGATTGAACTGTTACCTGCTTGATAAGCTTATCATTTTTATTTTGTAATTCCAGGCATTTGGATTCCCAATCCTAGCATTTGGATTCCCAAGCCTTTCTCTCTTCTTCCCTCTTTAATGCCTAGTTCTCTAAATTCTTATTCTGATTTTTCAATCTAGTTAGCTCTAATTATTTCAGGATAATCTGTGACATGGCCTGGACAATGGTTTTCTCATTGGATTCAATTGTAGGAGGAATAATTCTGCATTCTAATTCTTTCTCCTTGTTTTGTAGCTCCTTTTCTTTCTCCTGCAGTTTCCTTTCCATTTCATCATATTTTATTTTGAGAGTCTTCTCACTCTCAACTACATGAGTCATGTATTTCTTTCATTGTTTCTCTTTTTCAACAAAGTTTTATAATTTGGCCTTACAATCTGTTAACTCGCCACTTGGGCTCTCTTTTTCCTTCTCAAGTTCAACTAATTCATATGCTTGTATCAGTTGTGTAGAAGGCATCTTCAATTTATTTCTCAATAGTTGAATGACATTCTCCTTTTCATTTAGCAATTTCTGTATCCCTGCTCCTTTATCTGCTTGGCTCTTAACAGCCAGCAAATCTGTTTGTAATTTCTTTATTTGTGCTTGGTGGGATTTGTTCTCCACTTTCTCCTGGCTCAATTGATTCTCAATTTTGCTTTTACTGGTATGCAACTTTGACAATTTCAAGGTATCTTTCAATAGATCAGTAAAAATAATATCCCCTATTTTCTTGTGTAGATGTATCATGTCAGGGATAGGGATGCTTTCCAAATCCGTCTTCATTTCAACAACCCTGTTCTTGGTTGTTAAGGCCAGGTTCAAAGTGTTATGGGAATAATCTCTAACAGTAGTAAGAGATACATCTTAACTAGAGATTTTCCTCACTTCTGAATACAACTTTAAATATTTTTCTGAAGACATATCTTTAGTCTCTTTATACTTCTCCAACAATCCTATTTTATTTTTAAATTGAGATGTGGAATCAGCTGTTGTATCAACAAATGCATATTCCTTCACCTAAAAGGCAGACCCTGTCACTTTCATCTTTTTCTTACCTCTATCTTCTTCTGTAAATTGGAGAAGTTGTCCTTCTGCTTCAATTCTTTGCTTCTTTGGAGTCCTGGTAGTGTCCCCCTCTTATGTATCCATGGCATTTGAAAAATCTCTTTTATTGGTCTTTTCTGAGCAACTGGCTAAGAGTGTAATTTTTTCAGCTACCGAGACCAAGTTGGAAGTGTCAGGTTGTAGTGAAGTAATTTCTCTCACATAAGAAGTTGAATCTTCTTTCATGTTATTATCCTTTTGAATTTCATGAGGTTAATCAAACCATTTTGCAGCGCCTGCTAATCCAACAACCTCATCATGCTCAAAATGATTTTTTTTCAGAGCTTGTCTTCTGTTTGAAATAAAATGATGGGGGTCATAATTAATAGTAGCTTCTGTAAAAAAATCCATCTCTTTTAAGAAAAATATCGACCATTGGAAGAGAAGCTTTATTTTTTATGATAAAAGGGCCTGTAACCCATGTATATCTGATCTAAGTGGACTTCTTGAAATTTAAAAAGTGTTCAGTCTCCACTATCAATTTTTGTCTAATCAATTCCATTGAAAACAATCTAGGAGTTATGAATGCAGACAATAAATAAGGTTGTTGAACAAAGCCATACAACCTAATCATCGTCCCTTGCTCAAACATAAACCAATCACCAATCCTTTTATCTAGAGAAAACTGCAATAAATTTTTCATTTCTGGTAGTACCCTAGGCAACTTCTTTTGAAAAATAGTTTTGTATACTTTAGACATGAGGAAATTCATAAACTTAGTGTAATCCATACTCATTTCCTCAGTAAGCACCATGTCGGGAAACTATAAATTATCCTCATTGAATGAAAGAAACATTTTCAGTAAATAGGACTGAAATTTGAAAGTCATGGTCTTGTGGAAATCCATTTACTGAGAATGAATTTTCTCATCTAATAATTCATCAAATTTAAGGTATGAAGTTTGTATTAACTGACTGGACTCTTCAAACTCAACTGGACAAGTACTCAAAACAAACAATAGACTCATAATGGGCTCACTGACATACTTTTCTGTATCTAACCCTAAAAGCTGACTCATCAAGGTCAAAATACACTGGGTTTTTTCATTAAAAATATTTGCATCACAGGGAAAGGCAGGTCTTGTAGTTGGACATCCGGTTTGAAACAACTTTTGAAGAATTCCTGTTTCTTCTCTATTGCAGACTCCCTAAAATACTGGACTATAGACTCTTCATTGTACTCTTTAGACTTTAGGGTGAACTCAGCATTAGGGAAATTTTGAGGTCTAAAATGGGTCTCATAAGAGATGTAATAAAATATTATAAGTTGGGCATTTTGTGGGGGAGGTATATTTACAACTCACATTTTACACTAAAACCAATGTAACTATTGTTAAGTTAATTTGAAAAGATGTCAAAAATAAATCAATAAAAAACAATGCTTTGATGTAATTAAAAGTTATAGTACTTTTGAATATAATATGATGAATGTACTACTAAAGTAATGTACTTATAAAATAAAATAAAATATATTAATTTTGAAGTTTGAAATAAAGTTACTTATTCATCGTTAAAAATATGTTTATAGAACTATGAATTTATAATTTAAAATTTTATACATAAAATTAAATTTATATAAATAAATTATTATTTATTTAAAATATATATATTCTTAATATAAATCAAATTTATATTTATTAAAAATAAAAACCAATTTTAAAATATAAATATAATTTTTTTAAAATTGTTTTTTATTTATTTTTTATCTTTATAATTTTTTTATTAAGATTTATACTAGATATATAATATATTATTTTTAATTTAATAAAGTGGTTAAAGAAATTTCAAAAAATTAAAACAAATATATATTTAAATGCATAAGTATATATAATAATTTATTGTATTATAATATAATACTTTAATAAAATAAATAAATATGTTTTTAAAGAAAAAGTAATGGTATGTTTAAAATTCAAGCGGATATAATATATATAATTATTATTTAATATAATATAATATTTTATTTTATTAAAATAAATCAGTATAAGTCAAAAATAATATTTAACTATAAATTTATATGAGAAACACATTATTAATATTTAAGCAAAAATGTATATAATATTTTATTTTAATAAAATATATAAATATATATTTTTATATTTTAAATAATATTAAGTTATTATATATTTATGTATATTAAATAATTAAAAATAAATAAAAAATAAATAATTAAATCTCTTTAGTGTAAACAATATTGATTTAAATATATTTTAATAATAATAAATTAATATACATTTGTGTATATTAAATATTTAAAAGCAAATTAAAATTATCATTAAATTATTTTTATTATAAGATATTAAATGATTTTGATTTTGAATAAAGATTTTGTCATTATTAATTTATTATTTAAAATGTATCTTATATATTGAAAAATAATTACATAGTTTCCATTTTTATTATAGCATTTACGTTTTTGGTGTTGTAATTTATTTTATATTAAAATATAAAGAGTATTTTTTGTGTAAGTACTTTGAGAGTACTTAAATACATTTATATTATATTCAAAAGTATTATGAGTACTATTTTCATTATGAGTACTTTTCTTACAACATTGTTATGTTTAACTATGAGTTTTTATTCACCATTTAGAATTTGACAAATAAGTATCTTTAACTCAACCAATGCCACCTCAACTATTATAGATGATGCCATTCTCTAAAATGTGATCGGTTCTTATAAATTTGATTTTGATAGTACCTTTTTGGTTTTGAGGCCCATTTTTGACCTCAAAATTCCCTTAATGCAGGGACTGACAACGTGTTTCTAACAACCAAATGACTAACTGGAAAAAGGATTTTTGAGCTGATAATATCTACTATTACTCTTTTAGAAAGGGAATAATTGTTGGCACACTAATCAATGAACTCGAGGTAGTTTAGGGTTTGGTCGGTGGAGAAATAATGGAAATAAGACTTGTAGATGTTATGAATTTATGTTCCCTGGTAGTTTAGAAGCTTTAGATTTTGTTTGAAAGTATCAATAGGTCCATTAAGCAAAATGGTGTCAAAAACTTCTGCATCTTTGTCTTCAAACAATTCCTAAATTTTTTGGTATTCTAAATTCAGGTCTTCTACATTCGCCACTTGAGCCATTTAAATACTTCCAATGTAGACAAAAAGGTCTACTTGGTGTATTGAAAAATGGCCAAAGGACACTGTGTGAGTTGGTTGCTTCCCCACGGTCCTTAGCTTTCATTTTCCAATGGAGGAGAATAAACTAATGCCCAAATTCTACGTGCAATGTACTTTTTTATTTCTTTATATTCATATCAGTCTTACACCTTATGTAGTGGAAACAGTTCTCATCCATCCATCTTGCATGATTAATTTTGTGTCGTCAATCCTTTTGCCAACTTAATCCTCTTTTTTCCTCCATTACAACGGTACCTCCCTTATCCTTCATGCAAATCACAATTTCAGATGGAATTATAGCCCTTGATCTAGATACAAACCTTTCTAAGCCGTTGATCTTCATCTTTCTTAACCAATTCAACAAATTTCCTCCCAAACTTAGAGTGAGCATGTTCTAGTTGCGAAATGATTTTGAACCATATATATTCACCATATCAAATATGCACCATTCATTACCTATACCCTTTAACCCCATTTCGCAGATCCAACAAATTTCTTCTTCCTCGCACCTTCATCTTGAGAAATCATTGCTAGCTGTAGATCTACATCTGCTTAAATCCTCACCCTTTATTGTATCTCCCCTTTACCTTCATTTCTAAACCCAAATAATTATATTCTTCCTTTCACTTTTGAATTGTGAAATGATCTTCAACCATAGATCTCAATCTTACTCGCATCTCAAATGTCCAATGGTGCGGTCCCTACCAAATTTTGCAATTTTGAAAAGTTCATTTCTCTCTGCATCTTTAATCTGCGAAATGATTTCTAGCCATAGATCAGGGTTGGAATTTAATATGTGCCGCTGGAAGATAAAGATCCTACACAATTTCCCAATCTTCCAACATGACTTACCCCTTTCTAGTTCTCATTGCGAAATCATCCTAGACCGTGGATCAAGAATCCACCAAGATTTCCACCATTCAAGTTTCCTGAACCTACTGGATTTCAGAGATCCGAAATTTCATTTACTCATGCATGTTGCACTTGCGAAACCAATTCCTATCGTTGATATATCTCTGCCCAAGATCATAGCTGTTAAAACATACGGGTCCTACATGATTTCGTAGATTCAGAAATCTAATTATCCCATGCAAGTTGTCACTGGGAAATGAATCTCCGCCGCATATCTTCAACATCATCCGATCCTAGTCATTGAAATATATGGTATGTACAATATTTCTCAAGTCCACTCTATTTGTTTCTCCTTGCATGTTCGCTCAGGGAAATCTCTGTCCTTCGTTGATCTGTCCTTATCTATCCATCCAATGACTAATCCTTCATGCAAGTTAACCTTCTTCCGCCAATATCAAAAATTCTTTATATTGAGCATCTTACCTTGGAGAAATCATCTGTAGCCTTTGATCTTCTCCGTTGTACATACAAGACCTCCATTCCTGTCACCATATAACCTCGAGCAAATTTTCTTATTCATGCACATTTGTGATGTTAAAACTTAAGGTTTTTCAATTATTTTGCATTCCAGACTTAAGAATAATCCTTCAAAACACCTCAAGAACCTTATTAACACTCTTCAAGGTCATATGATATTAAATTTTTTTAGACCTTACTCTTCCTTTCACTGGCCTAACGCCCTTCAAAGCATTTATCTCAAAATAGTGCTAACACTAGATAATGTTAAGAGTCAACATGTATTTGAGGATGATAAAAAAATCTAGAATTTCCTTAATATCACTGGGGAGTTTGATGGATTGATCATTAATGAATATAACATGCTCCTGGAAGGGTCTACTCTCACCCAGGAGTGCCTGCAAAGTCAGATTGATGACCCCAAAGAAATGCCACAAGATGATATTGCTGCCCTCGCTGAGGGTGCTGTTGGCAATGGAACTAAAGAAGTTGTTGGGCCATAATTGCAGGGGGTTGATGGATAGCAAGAATATTTAAACAATATCTGTGGCAAATAAATCTTGCAGCTTAAGAGTAACACTATCCCTAGGGATTTAGTCCCTTTAGAAAATCTCTTTGACCCAAATGATGTTTCTAAGGATCCTCAACTTGTCCCAAGCTGTGAGGATGTGGAAGATGTGAATATTGGAATAGAAGCTCATCCTAAAATCATCAAGATCTCAAGAACAATATCTCTAGAGGCCAAATAGAAATACATCTCACCGATGGAGGAATACACAAATGTCTTTGCTTGGAGCTATAGTGATCTCAAGGCTTATGATACAAGTATAATTCAACACACTATACCAATAAAAAAGGATGAGATTCCTTTCAAGTAAAAACTAAGGAGAATTAACCCCAAGCTGCTACCCTTTATTGAAAAAGAAATAAAGAAGTTGTTTGAGGGAAAAATCATTGCGTCCCTTAGATTCTCATGGTGGGTGGACAACTTAGTTCCGGTGAGGAAGAAGAATGGAGAAACACGGTTGTGCATTGAATTCATAAATATGAACATAGTCTCTTTAAAAGACCATTATCCTTTTCCTAAGATGGAACACATCATGTAGAGGGTAGTAAGATATCAAAGGATCTCCCTCTTGGACAGCTTCTCGGGCTACAATCAGATCATCGTGCACCGAGAAGACTAGGCAAAGACCACTTTAACTACACCCTGGGGTACCTTTATGTATGCAAAAATTCCATTCGGATTCATGAATATAGGGGAAAAATTCTAAAGGCCGGCCATGGACATAGCATTTTCTAATGAGAAAGACAATATTTTGGTTATCTATTTAGATGACATCACAATTTTTTCAAAGTCTGATGAGGAGCACGTTGCACACCTGCTGAGAGTGTTCACAAAATGCAGAAAGTTTGGCATTTCCTTTGAATCCGAAGAAGTCCCACTTTTCTATGAAAGAGTGGAAGATGCTTGGGCACATAATCTACCAGGAAGGAATCAAAATAGACCCAAAAACAATTGAATCCATACAGAAAATTCAGCTCCCTCGGAACACGGTTGAGGTTCAATATTTTCTGGGAAGGGTGGGTTTTCTGAGAAGTTTTATTGCTGCTTTTGCTGAGATTGTGAGGTGGATGATTAGTATGCCAAGGAAATATAATGAGATCAAGTGGAAACCTGAAGCAAAGCAGTTGTTTGAGGACATAAAGAGATATATTTCAGAAGCACCTGTACCGGTAAGCCACGATTTCTCCAAATATTTCCTCATCTTCTCATTTGCTTCAGAGCAAACAGTGATAGGGGTATTATTACAAAAGAATCACGAGGGGAATGAGAAGCCCATTTCTTTAGACAACAAAACATTGAGAGATTCCCCACTGAAATACAACATTATGGAAAAATAGGATTATGCTCTGGTACAGGCCTTGAAGGAGTTTCGGGTTTACATCCTACATTCTCACATCGTTGCTCATGTTCCCACCAGTGTAGTGAAGGATATTATAACACAACCAGATCCTAAGGGTAGAAGGGGAAAATGGATAATAGTATTACTTGCAGAGTATGACTTGGATATTAATCCCACAAAGCTTATTAAAGGCGAAGGACTAGCCAAACTCATGGCACAGTCAAACTGCGATTTACTCAACCTGTACATGGTTCCCAAATTATCAACAGAAGAGAAAAAACTTGAGGAGCAATGAGAGATACAAGTGGCTGAATATTTCTTGTCATCCCCATGGTATGCTAGAATCATCTACGTGTTACAACATTTGCAAGCTTCATAGGAGATGGACGAGACAAGGGCTAGATTCCTCAAGCAGAATGCAACAAAATTTTGCATCTTAAATGGGAAATTGTATTGGAAAGATCCGGGAGGGTTTTGTTGAACTATGTGTTATATTTTTATCATTTAATCAATATGATCGAGGATATTATCTGAGATAATAACATGCACATCAATAATCACAAGAGACAAGAGACAAGAGACACAAAGAATTTTCTTCGGGGAAACCATAAAGGAGAAAACCCTGCAACTTCCTCAGAGAGAGAATGAGCACAAATAGCGAAAGTAAAACCCAAAAACCCAAAAACGATTTTCGATAGCTGTTCTCTCTCTCACTTGTGCAAGATCCTCTTCTCTCACTCATGCGCTACAGTTGAGTGAGTGTGTGTTTCAAATAAAGAGGCTCTCTCTCTATTTATACTAGTTTTCCACTTGACAACTACTTACCAGGTCCGACCTCACTAGGAGAGTCTAATAACCCTAGTACCCCTCAACTGTGGGGACTATTTCCACAACTTACAAATGAGGGTTAACCTCTATGAATTTACATGACTTGATCATATTAATGATTCTCCCGATAGGAACATTGGGATACAATGAAATACAATATAAATTATACAAGTGAATACATTCCGAAGTTACAAATACATCAACACTCCCTCTTAACTAGGAAGGTATTCTCTTGACACAGTTCATCAACACAAGTGTTCATAACTAGATCATCATCAAAGATGGATCATCATCAAATTGGATCATCATCATCACTGCTCCCACTATCTCAAGCAAATGGTGCTATCTCTCAATTCTACTCGTCATAGAAATTTCTATAGAGCTAACCCTTTTTCATGCTGGTTGTAGGCCTAGCCTCCATGTAGGTCTTCATCGACAGAGCCAACTATTTTTCATGCTGGTTTTAGGCCTAGCCTCCATGTAGGTCTTCATCGACAGAGCCAATCCTTTTTCATGCTGTATGTAACTCTACAGAGCCAACCCTTTTTCATGTTGGTTTTAGTTTTCCATCTACAGAGCCAATCCCTTTTCATGCTGGTTGTAGCTCTACAGAGCCAACCTTTTTTCATGCTAGTTGTAGGCCTTGCCCTCTGCAAGGTATTCCTCTATAGATCCAACCCTTTTTCATGCTGGTTGTAGTTCTACAGAGCCAGCCCTTTTTCATGCTGGTTGTATGCCTTTCCCTCTGCAAGGTCTTCCTCTACAGAGCCAGCCCTTTTTCATGCTGGTTGTAGTTCTACAGAGCCAAACCTTTTTCATGCTCACTGTAGTTCTACAGAGCCATCCCTTTTTCATGCTGGTTGTAGGCCTTGGCCTCTGCAAGGTATTCCTCTATAGAGCCAACCCTTTTTCAGGCTGGTTGTAGTTCTCAACACTTATATCCGACCATGGGAGGAACCAATCCTGCCACTATGTTAGAAAGGAGCAACACTTACATCTGACCATGGGAGGAACCAATCCTACCACCATGTCAGAAGTGCAGAGTACTTATATTTGACCGTAGGAGGAACCAATCCTACCACCATTTCAGAAGGGCATAACACTTATATCTGACCATGGGAGGAACCAATCCTACCACCATGTCAGAAGGGAACAACACTTACATCTGACCATGGGAGAAACCAATCCTACCACCATGTCAGAAAGGCATATGGACTCATCACTTCCCCTTGGAAGGAACCTCAATTTGGAGAACACCAAGCTTCTCCCCGAAGTACTCAAACTTCACTCTGTCCATTTACAACATAGAATCATATTAGGGCTGATTATGTCCAAGGATAACATGCGAGCTTCACCAAGAATGATTACATCCGAGGACAACCTACATGACTGTTTACATCTGAGCAACCTACGAGCTTCACCAGGATTTTATGCTAAGACAACCCACCTCATAGGATATGCTAGAACTCGTCACTCCTTCTTTTGAGAGATATCGATATGGATCACATACTGGAGCTTCATTGCTCCTATTCTACTTCGGCTGTACTTAGTGCCATGCTGGATTTCCAAGAGATCACACCTAATCCCATACTGAAGCAGCAACCTGAAGTGCTATTCCTATCAATGGCACTTCTTTCCCAATCCGAATTGACATAACCCTCTAGGTTAGTCTTCTGATTCATATCATACTTGATCCCATACTCAATTGTACTCTTCAGGTACCTCACTGCATGCTTTGCAACCATCAAGTTAACATGTCTCGGATCCACTAGGAACTGGCACAGGTTGTTCATAGCAAAACATGTGATTGGTCTCGTATTCTTTAGGCACATCAATGAACAAATCATCTGACAATACATCGTAGCATCAACCAACTCTGATGAAGCATCACTCAATAGCTTCAGGTTCGATTCCATAGGTGTGTCCATGGCCTTGCAGTCCATCATCCCGAACCTCTTTAGGATCTCTATTGCATACTTCCCTTGTCTAAGGAAGATTCCATCTGCACTTTGCCACACCTCCATGCCTAGAAATTAGCATCATATCCAAGTCCTTCATCTCGAACTCGACAATAAATCTCCTTCTTGCAAATTTAATGAATTCCTCTTTTCTGTTAGGAAAAAGTCATCGACATATAACAGGAGCATCATTGGTATTCCTCCTTTAACCTTGAAGCAAAGGTTGGAATCTTCTCTACTCTTAGTAAACCCTAGATCCATAAGTAATATGTCCATCCTGTCGTATCATGTTGAACCTCGGGATCTTCTGCAGTCACTCCCTTTGAAGTGGAGCATCATACTCCCTCTGTCTTTCATACTCTATGTATTGAAATATTATGTAATGGAGTGATAAGTAGCTTCGTCTGCTACTAATATTCTATGTATCCATATAGGGTCACTGGATATCAAGATCCTCTATCTTGAACCTTTTCAAAAGTTACTCTTACACCTATCTGCGAGCTTGTCATCCTCTATAGGATTTCATCTTCAACCTTATAGCAAAGGTTAAGATCTTCATCACTCTAGGTGATCTTCAAGCTGATCCTCATGTATGTGTTATACCATGGGTGCCTTATGAGCTCGTACAAGGCCTTCTTTAATTTGCACACATGAGTCTTCCTGTCATGTGTCTTGACTTCCAGTGGCAACAAATGTCTCGTAGTCTATTCCTTCTTTCTGTGAGAATCCTCGTGTTACGAATATTGCCTTGCATCCCATGATGTTTTCGTCTACTGCATGCTGGATATTTTAGATCCATATGGAAGATACTATGGACTTCCCTTCAGGTCTTTGACATTGCATTCTAGTCATCATTATTCATTTTGGATTATTAGAGTGAAACTTGAACTGTCGTCACTTGTTCTTTGGAACAAGTCTCATCCTTCTTTTCTTGTAGGAGATTATGCACGATCTTTCCTACAATTCAAATGCATTAGTTGTATGGTTAGAAACATTTCATAAGGAATATTGATAATGGAAAATTATTATGCATAAAGATATAATCATGCAACTATTTTATCCAATACAAAATTCATCAATATCTCACAGAAACTTTCTAGATGCCTTCTATCTCTACTATGACATCGTTGAGATTCTGCACTAATCCAATATGTCAGCAAAGAGGTTTCATTCTAGATACGTAGCAATGGTGAGTTGTATAGCACCATTGGCTACTTACCCATCACATGCATATTAGTAGTATACTGTCATTAATGCAAACATTCTATCATGCATAACACATTAACTGAATATAAACAAATGCATAACCAAATAATATCATGCCAAATGAAAATTGAATACTTATCTTTATTCATTTCGTAGGTAGACTCCTTCTTGAGCCTTTAGATCCATAATATTCTTCATTCATAACAACATAATTTCTTATCCAAATGATAAGATGGATAAGAGGTTCTTCAAGAGTCGAGTCCTTCATATTACTCATTGCTTGAGGGATCTTCTTTGGATCATGAGAGCTTGATCTTCGGTTGCTCCCATTTTCTCTTCTCTTATTATGAGTCGATCTTTTCTTGTGTGCACTCTTCCCATACTTTGTTGAAGGTAATCACTTCCTTTTGGCACACATTCCTTGAATGAATGAATCCCATGATCCTGGGAGGCCATTCAAGGTGGTTATATCAATGTCTTATTCTTCTTTGATTGCTTCGTCATAGCATCGAATACTTCCTTTTGGTGTCTTCAAGGAAGACACATGATATTTAATAGAATATGCAATGATCATTAGAGGAAATTTCAACTCAAAATGGGCCTCCTAAAAAAATTAATAAAATAATAGTTAAAATAATAAAATAATATTTATTAATTTTGGAGGAAGAAAAGAAAAAAACTTCTTTTTTTGTTTGTATTTTCGACATATCTCCCCGTGTTTTTACTAAAATTTCGATCGGGAGAGCTCGTTGGATGCGGAATTAAATTTCGCATCCAACGAGTACCCACTCGGCATACTTTTGATGGATCCCGCTACCCCAAAAATAAGAATTATTTGAAAAAACGTGATGATGACCCCGTGTTTTTACTCAAATTTCGATCGGGAGAGCTCGTTGGATGCAGAATTAAATTCCGCATCCAACGAGTACCCACTCGGCATACTTTTAACGGACCCCGCTACCCCAAAAAAAAGAAATACCTGAAAAAACGTGATTATAACATCACCATCACGTTTTTTCAGATATTTCTTGTTTTTGGGGTAGCGGGGCCTATCAAAAGTATGCCGAGTGGTTACTCGTTGGATGCAGAATTTAATTCCACATCCAACGAGCTCTCCCGATCGAAATTTGAGTAAAAACACGAGGAGATATGTCGAAAATACAAACAAAAAAAGTAGTTTTTTTTTATGATACCTATCCCTAAATTTATATTAAAAAAGTGTTTAAGACCTATACGGTATTTCAAATTTAAAGCAATTTCATTGGCTAACACATGATGACATGGAATTCGAGTTAAAGTTAAAAGGCCCATTTTGAGTTGAAATTTCCTCTAATGTCTCTTGGCTCTAGCCTTAGCCTCATCTACCTCTAGCTCTTTAACTTCTTTACTGAAATATTGATCTAATTCAATTTCTTCAAGGATCATAGAGTTTCTATACTTCTTCCGATTTATATTGTTCCCTTCAAATATCTCGGTCAATGAATCAAACATCTCTTTAGGTATCTTTAGGGAATACACTTGTGGTATAAGGTGATCCTTGATAGAATCGGCAATAATCCTCTTGGCCTTGACCAAGTTCTTCTTATGTAAGGCTTTAGCCTCATCTCCCTCTAGAACTAGAACCTCTCCACTTATGTAGGTGTCCAATTCATTTTCTTCTAGAACTAGTGATATCTTATACTTCCATGCTTGGAATTTGTTAGCTTCACCAATCTTGTAATCAAGATGGTATGATTAGTCATTTTCAAATGAGAACCTCAAATGTAAATAGCAAAAATTTAGATCTTACCGATTTGAGGTGTCCATCCTGGTTCTGGAGCTAGCTGATCTAGGGTTTGTTAGACAAACCCTAATTTTCAAAACTTGGAATTTCAAACTTCTGATTAGATAGAAAGACGTGCCTCCTCAAGGAGAGCTGTCCAATGTACTCCTTTTCTAAAACCAGTGGAGGGAATCTCCCGAAATAGAAAGCCCTAGTTTTCCAATTTCTTTTACAGAAATGCCTAATATTGTTTCTGCGGTATCTCCGAAAGTACTACTCCTCTATGTCTGATATTTCGTACTAACATATCCTCGTCTGTCCTATTTCCAACACCGCAAATTGGAGCCGAATTGGTTTCACCAATTGGGACTTATGTGAGTTTTCCAAAGGTTTCAGGACTGTTCATCATAACGAACTTGTACATACTTCCATGTGTCACTGTTTCACCTTCGGGGTCTAAAACTCTTACCACATAAAGTGCAGTTCATGCCCTATCTGGAAAATCTTGCGAACTTTCATTTTGAGCTTCGTATCCTGAGATATATTAATGTTCCCTAGGTGTCATGTTTAGGGATGAATCCAGGGAGAGGTTGGAACCCTGATTTGGAGGAATCATATCTCCCATAATATGGTGAATATGAGGTGGAAATATTTACACATGGTACATCAGAAATTTATATTTTTCCTGTAAAATTTTGTCCTCCTGATCCTTCTCCAATATTGAGATATAGAAAATGCACCAAAATTACTAGTTTTAGTGTTTTAGGGTTTTCTAGTCCGGGGTCAAATTAGGGTTTGACTTTCCTGGAGTTTTTTTGATCTTGGTCTCTAAATTTAGATTTTGAGGAGGAGAGCGATCCTATGTTGAGTGTTGATGTATTTGTAACTTCAGAATGTATTCATCTATGTATCTTTTGTATTGTAACCCGATGTTTATTCCGAGATGTATCTATTATGTAATTGAGTCATGTTGTCATGCCCCAATGTTCCGATCGGGAGAATCAATAATGTAAACAAGGCATGTCAAGTCATAGTGGGTAACCCTCCTATTGTGTAAGGGTTAAAGTCCGTGCAGTTTCAGGGCACTAGGGTTAGTAGACTCTCCTAGTAGAGGTTGGCCCTAGTAGGGTTTTAGTCATGTCGGGATTAGTATAAATAGAGAGCTGGGGTCTCTATTTAGTACACATCACTCACACACTCAAGTGTAGCGCATAGTTGAGGAAGGAGAAGACACTGGGGCTAGAAAAGAAGAAGATTACAGTTGTCGAGAGTGCATCTTACTGTTTTGGGGTTTTACATCTTGTGTTGATTATATCTCTGAGGAAGTTACGGGGTTTTCTCCATTTACAGTTTCCCCGATGAAAAACACTGTGTTCATTATCTCTTGTGTTTGATTGCTGTACTTGTTGTTCTCTCAGTAAAGATCCTAACATAATGCTAGCTTAATGTTGAAAAACTAACATGGTATCAGAGCTAACCTGAGAAGAAGACACTCTATAGCTGCGGGAACTAGGGCTTCCTAGTTTGTGGATCTTCCTCCACAGATTTTCAGCAAAAGTAAGGTGGAATAACTCTCCTCCTTAGGGCACATCTTTCTGACGAAGCAGAATCCAATTCTGAGGTTTTTCAGTTTTGGACCTGTCACTACTGTCGAAAATTAGGGCTTTTCACAGAAGAGGAATTTTTCAGTGAGCCCAGGCTTGGATTGATCTCTTCCCCAAAATTGAAGTAGGGACAAATTTCGAGGCATTTGGGTGGATAGCACTCTGGAAAAGCAAAAACCTAATTTTCTCCTAAACCAGCTTTGCAGGATTTTCAGCTCAAGTTTCAAATCCGACATCTTGAACCTGGTAATATCTAAAATATTTTGTATTTCCATTTGAGGTTCTCAGTTAAGATGTCTCATCATACCAAGCTTGATGAAAATCTTGAGGGGGCTGATAAGTTCCGAGCCTGGAAGTATAGGATCTCCCTGGTCCTGGAAGAAAATGAGTTAGACTCCTACATCCATGAGGAGGTTCCAGTTCCAGAGGGAGATGAGGCAAAAGCCTTACATAAGAAGAAGATGGTTATGGCAAAGAGGATCATTGTTGATTCTATGAAGGATCACCTTATCCCATAGGTGTCCTCTATGAAGACACATAAAGCTATGTTTGATGCCCTAACCAAATTGTTTGAAGGGAAGAACATAAACCGGAAGATGACCCTGAGAAACCAACTGAAGAATGTGAAGATTCAGAATGCAGAAACAATCTAGTCTTACTTCACAAGAGTTTCTCAGATCAAAGAGAAACTAGAAGAAGTTGATGAAGAAGTGGAAAATGCAGAGATTGAAATGACTACATTGAATGGCCTTCCTAGGTCATGGGATTCTTTCATCCAAGGAATCTATGCTAGAAAAAAGTTAGTCAAGTTCAGCAGACTATGGGAAGAGTGCTCTCAAGAAGAAGCTCGGATAGCAGCGCAAGAAGAGAATATGGGAAGTGAATACCAAGCTCTCACAGTACATTCCAAGTCTCACTCCAAGTCAAGCAAAAGAAGACCTCATAGCTCCAGAGGTAAGCACTCTCACAAAGATAACACTAGAAAAGATGTATCTAGGATCATATGCTATACATGTGATGAAGCAGGACACTATGCAAGGAATTGTCCTAACAAACAGAAGATAATAAAAAAGAGCAACAAAATAAGACATCATGCTCATGCTGCAGAGGATGATGAACCATCCAGGAAGAGATCCAGATATGAAAGTGAAGATTCTTCAAGCGAGGATGAATATGTTCTGATATCCACTCTCACAAGTAACATTACTCATGGAAGTGATGATTGGCTTATAGACAGCGGGGCTTCCAAACATATGATTGGATTCAAGGAATCCTTTGTGAGACTGTCAGAACATGAATCACCTCACAAGGTAAAGCTAGGAGATGACTACCAATATCCAATAAAAGGTAGTGGGGAATCTTCCTATAAATTAGAATCTGGAAAATCTCTAACAATGAAAGAAGTATTGTTTGTGCCAAGACTCAAGAAGAACCTTCTCTCCATATCAGCATTAGATGAAAAAGGAATGCGGGTTGCATTCATAGATGGTCAGGTCATCATTTGGCCAAAAGGAAAGACTATCGATGATGTGGTAGTGATTGGAGAACAAGAAGGAGGATTGTACAGATTGAAGGGCCATCCAGAACAAGCCTTGGTCCATGACACAGTAAAGCCAAGTGAACTTTGGCATAGAAGACTTGCACATGTGCATTACAAAGCACTACCTATTGTAAGCAAAGCTGTCGAAGGTCTTCTAGAAATCCAAGCAAAACATGATGGGGTCTGCAAAGGATGTGCGAAAGGAAAGAATACAAAGAAGACATTTCCAAGCAGCGAAAGCAAAGCAAAAGGAATCTTGGAAATCATTCACTCCGATGTATGCGGTCCTATGTCATCAAACTCTCGAAGTGGGTATGCATATTATGTTTCTTTTATTGATGAATTTTCTAGGAATACATGGGTTTACTTCATGAAGAAAAAAGACGAAGCATTCAGTAAGTTCAAGGAATTCAATGCCTTGATCGAGAACCATACTAATAAGAATATCAAGACCATTCGATCAGATAATGGCAGAGAATTCAATTCAAATGAATTCAAAGAGCTATGCAAAGAATCAGGGATTAAGAGGGAGTTGTCCACTCCTTATAATACACAACAGAATGGGGTTGCGGAATGAAATAATAGAACTATCATGGAAGCTGCAAAAGCAATGCTTCATGATCAAGACCTTCCTATGCATCTTTGGGCGGAAGCTTCCAGAACAGCGGTGTATGTACAGAACCGTACTCCACATAGAGTACTCAAGAACAAGACTCCCAAAGAAGTCTTCTCCGACAAGAAACTAGAAGTCAGCCATCTCAAAATATTCGGCTGTCTTGTGTACATCCACATTCCAAAAGAGAAGAGGACTAAATTAGATCCTTCAGGAAAGAAGGGTATATTTATGGGATACTCTGAAAGCTCGAAGGATTACAGAATATATTTCCCAAGATAGAAGAAGATTGACATCAACATGGATGTGACATTTGATGAAGACATAGCTTACAACAAATCTAGAAAGAGACCTGCTAAAGAACCTGAAGAAGAAGAAGCACCCAAAATTCATGATACAACCATGAATGAAGAAACTCGAGAAGAAGATCGAGAATTTGAAGAACCACAAAGACCTATAGATCCACCTCTGGAGAAGAATCCTCATAAGAGGAAACCTGCTTGGGTACGAGAACTTATCCAAGGTGCAGAAATATATGGGGCTCCAAAAGAGAATCACAGAGAAAGAAAGAGGACCAGATCCTGTTCTGGGTATGTAGCTTTACTATGTGATTTCATTGATAAAGAACCTTCCAGTTATGAAGAAGCGGCAGAATGGAAAGAATGGAAGGATGCCATGATCGAAGAGTACCAATCGATCATGAAGAATGATGTTTGGGATGTTGTCCCAAGACCATATGGGAAGTCAGTTGTAACTTCCAAATGGATCTACAAGATCAAACATGCTGCAGACGGTAGCATTGAAAAATATAAGGCAAGATTTGTAGCTCTGGGTTTCTCTCAGAAAGAGGGAATAAACTATGAAGAAACCTTTGCACTTGTATCCAGATACACTTCCATCATATCGGTACTTGCTTTGGCTACAGTAATGAAATAGAAGATACACCAGATGGATGTCAAGACTGCTTTCTTGAATGGTGTAGTGGAAGAGGAAGTGTATGTAGAACAACCACTCGGTTTTGAGACACACGACAGCGAGTCTCATGTATGCAGATTGAAGAAATCCTTGTATGGTTTGAAACAAGCACCTAGGACATGGTACGGAATAATTGATATCTTTCTATCGAATTTGGGCTTTACCAAGAGTAAAGTAGATTCCAACCTTTACTACAAGGTTGAAGATGGCAACCCAGTGATGCTTCTACTATATGTAGATGATTTGTTCGTGACAGGTATGGATGGGTTGATTACTGATACGAAGAGAAAGCTTGCTTCTGAGTTCGAGATGAAGGACTTGGGTATGATGCATTACTTTCTAGGTATGTAGGTGTGGTAAAGTATGGATGGAATATTCCTTGGACAAGGGAAGTATGCAGTAGAGATCCTGAAGAGATTTGGGATGATGGACTGCAAGACTATGGCCACACCTATGGAATCGAACCTGAATATTTTGAGTGATGATTCTTCAGAGTTGGTTGATGCTACGATGTATCGTTAGATGATTGGGTCATTGATGTATTTAACGAACACGAGACCAGACATTTGCTTTGCTGTGAACACCTTGAGCCAGTTCTTGATAGATCCGAGAAATGTTCACTTGATTGCTGCATAGCATATTCTGAGGTACCTGAGGGGTACAGTTGATTATGGGCTCAAGTACGATGCGAATTAGAAGATTAACCTGGAGGTTTATGTTGATTTAGATTGGGCAGGAAGTGCCATCAATAGGAAGAGCACTTCAGGGTGTTGCTTCAGTATGGGATCAGGTGTGATCTCTTGGTTTAGTAGGAAGCAATCCTGTGTGGCACTGAGTATAGTTGAAGCAGAGTATGCCATAGCTTGTTTAGCTAGTTGTGAGGCAGTATGGCTGTGGAAGATATTGTCTGAATTATTAGTTCTCCAGATGGATGCTACTTGTATACATTGTGACAACCAGAGTTGCATGAAGTTGTCAAAGAATCCAGCGTTCCATGACCAGTCGAAGCACATCAAGATCAAATATCACTATATCAGGGATATGGTGCAGAGAGGAGAAGTGAATCTCCAGTATGTTATGACAGAGGAAAAAATAGCTGATGTGTTGAAAAATCCATTGGCCAGAGTGAAGTTTGAGTACTTCAGGGAGAAGCTTGGGGTTCTCTAGATCGAGGTTTCCTCCAAGGGAAAGTGGTGAGTCCCAAATCCATTCTGACGAGCAGGTCAGATGTAAGGGCTGAACCATTCTGTCATGGTGAGTGGATACAGTTCCTTCCATGTCAGATATGAGTGCTAAGATCCAAAGCCATTATGACAAGCAGGTCAGATTTAAGGGCTGAGCCTTTCTGTCATGGTGAGAGGATTCAGTTCCCTCCATGTCAGATGTAAGTGCGGGCCATTCTGTCATGGTGAGAGGATTCAGTTCCTTCCATGTCAGATGTAAGTGCGGGCCATTCTGTCATGGTGAGAGGATTCAGTTCCTTCCATGTCAGATGTAAGTGTGGGCCATTCTGTCATGGTGAGAGGATTCAGTTCCTTCCATGTCAGATGTGAGTGTAGGGCCTTTCTGATGTGACTGTAGGTTACTATATGATTAGATGTGAGTGTTGGGCGTGCCTTTCTGACAAGTAGGTCAGATGTAAGTGCTGGATGAAGACCTACCTGATGGCTAGGCCTACAACCAACATGAAAGAAGGCTGGCTCTGTAGAACTTCCTATGAAGAGATAGCACACATGATGACGACCATGATGATCCAGATCTAGAGATGATCCAGATCAAGTTATGATGACTCTGAGAGATCCAGATCGAGTGATGATCCAGATCCAACAGTGATGATCCAGATCGAGTGATGATCCAGATCCAGTGATGATGATACAGATCGAGTGATGATCCAGATCCATTCCAGTGATGATGATCTAGATCGAGTGATGATACAGATCCAGTGATGTTGATCTAGATTGAGAGATGATCCAGATCTAGTGATGATATCCCATGATGATCCAGATCGAGAGATGATCCAGATCCAGTGATGATGATCCAGATTAAGAGATGATCCAGATTCAAAGAATGAAGATGAATTGAAGACGAAGATGACTTGAAGACTTAGAAGACTCAAGATGCGGATGACGAGATGATCTAGTTGATATAGAGAAGAATACCAGTGCTGAAAATTGTGTCGAAATAATACCTTCCTAGTTAAGAGGGAGTGTTGATGTATTTGTAAATTCGGAATGTATTCATCTATGTATATTTTGTATTGTAACCTGATGTTTATTTCGGGAAGTATCTATTATGTAATTGAGTCATGTTGTCATGCCCTGATGTTCCAATCGGGAGAATCAATAATGTAAACAAGTCATGTCAAGTCATAGCGGGTAACCCTCCTATTGTGTAAGGGTTAAAGTCCCCTCAGTTTCAGGGCACTAGGGTTATTAGACTCTCCTAGTAGAGGTCGGCCCTAGTAGGGTTTTAGTCATGTCGGGATTAGTATAAATAGAGAGCTGGGGTCTCTATTTAGTACACATCACTCACACACTCAAGTGTAGCGCATAGTTGAGGAAGGAGAAGACACTGGGGCTAGACAAGAAGAAGATTACTGCTGTCAAGAGTGCATCTTACTATTTTGGGGTTTTACATCTTGTGCTAATTCTATCTCTGAGGAAGTTGCAGGGTTTTCTCCATTTATGGTTTCCTTGATGAAAAACACTGTATTCATTGTCTCTTGTGTTTGATTGCTGTACTTGTTCTCTTAGTAAAGATCCTACCATAATGCTAGCTTAATGTTGAAAAACTAACATTGAGCTCACTCAAAATTCCTCTTATGTGAAAATCCCTAATTTCCCGCAATAATGATAGGTAAAAACTAAAAATCCCAGGAATCAAATCCTGCTTCAACAAAAAGATGCTCCCTTCAATGGAGAGTTAACCTAGCCTCATTTTGCTGATGATCTATGGAGAGAGACCCAAAAATTAGGAAGCCCTAGCTTCTGCAGTTGCACAGTGTCTTCTTCTTAGGTTAGCTCTGATACCCTGTTAGATTTTTATCATTTAATCAATATGATCTAGGATCTTATATGAGAGAATAACATGCACATCAATAATCACAAGAGACAAGAGACACAAAGAATTTTCTTTGGGGAAACCATAAAAGAGAAAACCCTACCATTTCCTTAGAGATAGAATGAGCACCAATAGAAAAAGTAAAACCCAAAAACACAAAGATGATCTCCGACAGTTGTTCTCTCTCTCACTTGTGCGAGCTCCTCTTCTCTCACCCATGCGCTATAGTTGAGTGAGTGTGTGTTTCAAATAGAGAGGCTCACTCTCTATTTATACTCGTTTTCCACTTGACAACTACTTACCAGGGCTGAACTCACTGGGAGAGTCTAATAACCCTAGTGCTCCTGAACTATGGTGTTATCAGCCCAAATGACACTTCTCCATCTGAGTGCCGACATTCCTTATGTTGGTACACAAAAGGACATCTTAGGATTGAAGTTTTCCAAATCACTATAGATGGGCATGAGATGGGATGCATTTACCCTTGAACCAGCTTGCCATATTATTTTTCTAAGTGTTGATTTGCGTACGCGACTATCCTCATTGCAAATCGCGTATGTACACGACTATATTCATTGCAACTAGCGTACTGTACACAACTATCTACATTGCAACCCGCATACATCAGTGTACGCGGGTTTCCTTTAAGAAACTCGCATGTCATACGCGGGTTTCCTATATTAATAGTTGCGTACATCTTGATTCGACATTAAAAAATATAAATCACGATTAATGGAGATTAGTTGGGTCCTAATCATCAACTATCCTAACTGTTTCAACCTCCTCAACCTTCGAAACCACTCTATTTCCCAAAGTATAAATAGAGGCCTTGGGAAGGGCATTAATCAATCAAGTTTGGAGAGAAAAGTTATGCTGGTGGTATATCTTCAAAAGTCTTGGAGCAGTAGAACTCACAGTCCTTTGGTTGCAGAGGAGTCCTTGTCTCAAAAGCTGGGTTGTACTCTTATCTCATTCACTGATTGTTAATAAAGAGAATTATTCTTCCAACGTTGTGTTGAGTCTCTTTCATGTATCATGGTTGAGGAATATATTTGATTATGTACTGGATATATTGTTTATCTAACCTCTCATATATACATGTATGAGATTGTACTTGGATAATTTTCTCTTTGTAGGTGAAGGAGGTGCATCCTTGGAAGCTTTGGAGAGAAGCAGAGCGGAAGAAGATCAAGCTGGATCAATCGTCAATAATCGGGTGAGTCAAGAATTTCATCCTATTTCCTTTATGTACTCTATTAAAGCTGATTGTCTGCAAGGTTAGTAGTAAGTTGGTAACCTTAGATCGTAGGTTACAAGGGTGTTTAATCTTAAACAACAGAACTGGCGACTCTGCTGTGGAGTCCAACCTGCTGTGGGTTAGTCTTGTAGATCCTTGCCCAGTCTTTGCTTTGATTCAGTGTGTGGTTTTTTGTCTTGGTTTGGACTTGCAGTAGTGTTTTAGAGGCCTTTATAATTTTTCTTTTTTTGAAAATTTTTACTCCTGTACGCGGGTTGCTGTGCTACACAGTCGCGTATAGAGGTCTGCATATGCGGGTTGCTGTATTGAACAGTCGCGTACAGTACGCGGGTTTCTCAACTAGACAATCACATACATACCTTAGCAACAAAATTTTTGGGTAGGGTTGATTCTCCCTATCCTTCTTTGGATTTTGTATTGCTTTGTGGTCTTTAGTAATGGCATTTCACTGTAGGTTTGATAGCCCTGTTAACCATACTTCGTGCTTTTCAGTAATCCCTTGAGTTTTTGTTTGTTGGATTGTCTTTCTTTTAGCATTTTGAGGTGGATTTTCCTGTTGGGTGATAGGTCCAAGTGCTCTGTGTCTGAATCAGTGATCAGGGTTCTAGATACTGTATATCCTGTGCTATTTCCAAGTAGTGTCGGTTTGCCACTTTCCTTTTATTGATTTTAGTGGATTTCATTCATTATGTCTTCCCAAGCTAGGTGTTTTCCAAGTCTTCCTTAGGTGGTTTATCTTTGGTTCTTATAAGTATGCTATACTTCATTTTGCTTACTTTATACAGTTTGATTATTCAAGCATACTCAAGAATTGTTTCATTTAGGTGCATAGTAATTTTTTAAGAATTTGAAAAGTGAAAAGAAAAGCATTGGAAACATTTGCATTTGAATTGCATATGGTATTTTTACTTTCAGTTTTTAAATAAAATCTCAAAAAATACAAAAATAAGTCTTAGCTTTCTCTTTCCTAGTTGCATTTTCATTAGTTCATATTTACAAACAAAAAAAAAAAGCTTTCTTTAAATAGTGATAATTTGCTTTGGAATTCATTTATACACCTGTTTTACTTTCTTATCGAGTCTATAATATCATAGTCATTCACGCCACTTACCCTCTGATTAAGAACAACCCTTTAAATGAACGCTATAATTTAAAGGTTATTAGTAGGTTTTTGTTTTATAGGGTCATACATCTACTAGCTTAGGCTAGACTTGTGGGATAGGAAGTGTAAACTCCCCATAAGTACTTAAATTCAGACGTAGTTGGCCAATCGATAGGTAAATCCTTCTCTGTGTTGATAGTATCTGGGAAGCTCCTCTCAAATAGGAGTTAAGCACGAGGCCACGTGGAGGCATTGGACTGAGGAGATAACCCTCTGATTCACTGTCAAAATGTATACCAAGGTTTTTACGCATCTGGGGATTCTGTCCTAGACAGAGTTTCGGGCTTTGATACCCTACCCATGCATACGAATTAGGCTTGCGACTGTCCCCCCGGACTGTTGATATAGTTAAGGTAGCCTTTAGTCTCTTGGACATCTAGGGTTTATAAACAGGTAAACCAGAAGGCTATTTCTGGTTCACCTTACACGGGCTTGGAAGGTAACCCTTGTTGAAAGTGTAGGAGGGTGGTGGGTGATTCCTCTGCTTATGCCTAAGAACCTCTTCAAGGACGCCAAGAAACTATCTCTCAGCTTTCTTTGGGAAAGCATACCTTATACCCCTTGTGATTGTTGAGACTTTAGGAAATTTTTGTAGTGATTTCTCTGTGGTTTGTCTATGTTTTTAGCCGACCTTAGGGTGTGAAGAGTCAAATTTACAATCATGGAGGACCAATCTATCAGAAGGTCATGAAGGTTGCAAAACCTTCCTCCACTTATCACATTGGAACCTCCACCTCGCCCTCAAAGGTGGAGATTGGACACAGATGATTCTTTCAAACCGATAGGAGTTAGTGAAGTTCTGGGTGAACCAGAACTTAGGGAAAATCGTTTTAATTTAAACACAATTGAGATAAAAGACTTGCAGGATGATGAGTTTGCAAGGAATTTTAATTCACCTCTAACTGACTTAAACGATCTGGTGATCGTTCAGGTTCATCCTTTCAATCCACCCGTGATTGGTGTCCCTGTGGGAAGAATAATGTCTATTGCAGGAGAAAGTTCTTTTACTTCCACCTCAGCTGCTCCGGTTGAAGGGGTGCTACCTCCCTCGGTAGGTTCCCCTAGAACAAGTATACCTACTACACCGTTATCTCCAACTAGCCGAGTGGTTCAACCATAAGCTCCCACAAGTTTAGCAGGTGCTTTTGGTGGTATGATCACTGGGATTCCTAGTGTACCTACAGTTCCTACTTCCTTCGCACAAACTGCCCAGAGTGGTCCTATAGGATCCTCGAATTTTGTCTAAGGTTTTGCTTAGAATGGGGGGCACATTCCCCCATCCACTCCATATGTAGGCCCAACACCCTCATATGTAGGGGTGTAGTTTGGAAACACTAATCCTTATGGTCAAGGTTTTCAAACTCTGGTTTCAGCTCCATTCACGATCTCTCCCTTTTCGCTTTTTAGCGGAGGGATACCTGCTCCTATATTCCAAACCCCAGCTTCGACTGGGGCAGCTAGAACCTCTTATACTGCACCGCACATTAATAATCCGTTGGCTTATGGATGGAATCCTTTCCAAAGAAACCCATCCACTTCACAACCGGCAGCAGGGGGCAACCCCACCTTCACACATGGGAATATGGAGGCAAGTCCCTCTAATACCCAAACTGGTACTTTTAGTGCTCCGATTAGACCCAAGCTTCCTTTCCTGGTAACGCTAAATTTTCCAGATTTGTCGAAACTAATGAATGACCCGGTGAGACATGACCCCTCCTGGCCACCCGTACCTACCAAGCTGCCCTCGGATATCCCAAAATTTGAAGGAAAAGTTGGTGATGATCCTGGAGCTCATGCCACCACTTTCCATTTATGGTGCTCTTCCAACTCACTGAACAAGGATTCAGTTCGGTTGAGGCTGTTCCAAAGAACTTTGACCAATACTGTAGCAAAATGGTATATTGAATTTCCTTCTGCTGCATTTAGCAGTTTTTGGGACTTGGCTAATGCATTCCTTAGTCACTTCCAACTTCCTGTCTGATATGATTTCGGGACAGACCTGTTTTCTACCTTCCAGTAGGACAAGGCCACTCATATTTTAGATCACATCCAAGAGTGGAGAAGATGGAAGAGCCTTATCAAAGCCACTATTCCTCCTGAGTTCTTCTTAGAATGGTTCCTTAAATCTCTATTGCCATATATATCTAAGGATGTATCTACTTCGGGAGTGACGAATGAGTAAGAAGCTATCCTCAGGGCCCAACAACTAGATTTGATATATTCTTAGTCTGGGATCTTATATGAGATTACCCCTGAGGCACTGAGGCCAATGCACAATGTAGAGAAACATAAGCCTGGACCCCATGCTGATGGTGTGGTCGGTTCCGTGAATTCTCCCACTGTAGAATATTTGGCTAAACAACTCCATCAGCCATTTGTCAAACATTCTACGGTGGAGGTAGCAAAGGCTGCCCCCTCACCCCAAAATGCGAATGTTTTTGCACAAACCTCTCAGAAGGGAAATCAGTAGCCCGATGGGAAAAATAAGAGAGGAAAAATGGGTGAGGGAAACCAAAACAAGAAAAAACCCACAAACAATGCTGACGGGGGCAAGAAATAAAAGAAGAAGGTGAAATTCCCATGTAACTTTGTGCCACATAGATCACCTGAACCATCTATGTCCCCTTATGGAACAAGCTCAAAAGCTGTTAAAATACCAACAACCGACTGTCCTGAAGGATCCTTTTCCCCAAGGACAAAATTCAGCTTCAGCTTCAAATGCAGAAGCGGGCACCCCAAATGCTCCTGATCCCAATTATATGAACATGGTTTGATCCAAGACTTTACTACAGACTAGGAACAAGAACTATGAAAAAGAGACCTCGAAGAAGGGTAAGTTGATATGTGAAACTTCTAACCCTCTCATGATTGAGAAACCTTCCGAAATTATGCCCAAGATACTGAAAGGTGTCTTTAAGAAAACCTTGCATAATCCTAATGCTATGGCTGCAACAAAATACACTGTAGTTGAAGACTTAGCCCAGACTCCTTGTGCAATGTCGGCTTTAGAGGTGTTACAGAGTTGTCCCGCCCAGCAGGATGCACTCTTAGCAGCCTTAGGCAGTATGGACTCATTGAGTCTCATGGCGAAATTTAATTTGTCTGATGTTAAAATTCACCTACCATATCATGTGGCCTTATCAATAGATGTCATCCATGGTGGAAAGACCATTGGAAGGGAAGTTGTTGATGAGGGTGCTTCTACATGTGTTATGTCCCTGTCTTGTTGGAAAGCTCTTGGATCCCCAGAGCTGGTTCCATCGAACACCCTACTTACTGCTTTTGATGGAAGGTCATTCTGTTCACATGGTATCCTACCGGATTTCG
This sequence comes from Pseudotsuga menziesii, assembly GCA_001517045.1. NCBI lineage: Eukaryota > Viridiplantae > Streptophyta > Pinopsida > Pinales > Pinaceae > Pseudotsuga > Pseudotsuga menziesii. The sequence goes on from LPNX010017012.1 coordinate 55,525, forward strand.
AAGTTAAGTTGGTAGGGAAAGTGGTGTCTGTTGAGGTAGAGGTGATTGATGCACCTTTAGATTATAACTTTCTCTTGGGGAGAAGTTGGAATTATGCCATGTATGCTATTGCATCGACCGTTTTTTAGGTGGTAGTGTTTCCACATGAAGGGAAGTTGGTTACTGTAGACCAACTCAGTTTTACTTGAAAAGGATGCATGGAAACTAACAATTCCACCATACCATTGGTTGATCAGGTTAGACCTAATTCAAAGAGCTTAGGGGCTGGAATGTACGCATCATTGATGGGCACATTTGATTTTCTAGCTTCGATTAATTATATAGGTTCTACCAGTGTGGGGAAGTCCATAGCTACGGTTGTTGATAGGACTGATCCTTGGGTTCTTCCTTCCCACCCTGAACCTGAAGTGCCCTTATTGGCAGCGGAAATGGCTTATCAAGCTATCATCCATACCACTGTTGATCCCATTTTGGTCCCTCTCACAGTATTAGAGGAATTGGAAGAATCCTATTTGCCTGCTTGGGTAGAGAACTCTTTTCATTCTAGAGATTGCTTAGATATGGTTTTACCTTCGGACGAAGCCATTCTGGAAGCCATGTGCGGACGAGATAATATTTGCGAAGATCTTCACCATCGATCCTATTTTTTTACAGAGTTAAGCAGGATAGAGAATCAGGAGTTCCATATGAGACTGGCAGGTGATGTTGATACGCCTATTAATCCCTTACCAAGGGAAGGAATGTTTGTTGAGGGGAATGTGGCAAACATTTCCACTACGATCCCTATCAACATCTCTGTAAATCCAAACTTTGTGGAAAATGTACACATCGGCGAAAACTGCTCTCCAGAGGAGATTGCGATCTATACGGCCTTGTTTAAGGAATTCCATGATGTTTTTGCCTGGTAATATGAGGAGATTCTAGGCATTGATCCATCAATATTCGAGCACGAAATCCGAACATACCCTGACACTAGACGCGTTCGACAAAAGTTGAGACCTGTCAACCTGCATAAAGTGGCGGCAGTGAAGGCTGAAGTTGAGAAACTACTGAAAGCCGGTTTCATTTATCCCATAGCTTTGACATAATGAGTATCCAACCCTGTTCCTATTGATAAAAAGCAAGGGACTAAGTGTGTTTGTACTGACTTCCGAGATTTAAACAAATCCTGTCCTAAGGACAACTATCCCATGCCATTTATAGATCAAATTATTGATGCTTGCGCAGGAAGTGAAGTCTTTTCATTTATGGATGGTTTCTACAGATATAATCAAATCCAAATTAAACTAGAAGACCAACATAAAACAAATTTTATTTGTCCTTGGGGTACCTTTGCGTACAAGAAAATTCCCTTTTGATTGAAAAATGCTGGGGCAACCTTTCAGTGGGCAATGAATTTTTCCTTTCATGACATTAAAGCCATTGTCAAACCCTACCTTGATGATCTGCCAACACATTCTCGTAAGAGGATCAATCACCCAGATCACTTGCATTTGATTTTTGAACGGTGCAGATACTATAAAATTTGCTTGAATCCCCACAAGTGCATTTTCTGTGTCGAGTCAGGGAGACTAATCGGATTCATTGTTTCTAACAAAGGCATTCAGGTGGATCCTTTGAAAGTTGAGGCCATCGTAAATCTACCTCCTCATTCTATCAGGCAGCTTCAGAGCTTACATGGAAAGTCCAATTTCCTTCGACGTTTTATTGTAAATAATGGGAAGATTACTAAAGGTTTCATGTGCTTGTTAAAATAGGACACCCCATTTGTATGGGATCAAATTGCACAACTCGCATTCGAGGCATTAAAAAAATCTTTGTTGTTAGCACCATTATTGCATCTGCCAGATTACTCTAGGGATTTTATATTGTATATGGCTGCATCTGAGTCGACCATAGGGGTAGTACTAGTCCAGGAGGATGATAAGCTCCAAGAGCATGTCGTCTACTATCTCATCCATGCTTTAGCCGAACCTGAACTTAGGTATTCCCATGTCAAGAAGTTGGCCTTAGTAGCTGTGTATGCTGTTCAGAGTTTGTGTCACTACATCTTACTGAGGACCACGACTGTAGTGGCGGATGTTAATCCTTTTCAATATGTTTTGTCTCGACAGATAGTTGAAGGAAAATTCAACAAATGGATAGTCATTCTTCAATATTTTGACTTAGATTTTCAATTCACCAAATCCAAAAAGTCCTTAGTTTTTGTTGAGATCATTGCAGAATTTCCAGCAGAGGAAGATGTAGCCATTGAAGACGACTCATTCCCAGATGAGCATATCTTTTTGATTTCCACCTCTAACCCTTGGTATGGAGATATACTTATCTATCTCCAACTTTGAAGTACCCTGTAGCCTTCTCGTGGGAAGAATGACGTAAACTACGCGTACATGCCCAAAAATACCTCATTATTGGAGATACTTTATATCGTAGCGGGGTAGATTCTGTTTTGCATCGATGTCTTACCCACGAAGAAGCAAAGATTTTCCTAAATGATGCCCATAGTGGAGCGTGTGAGGGTCATTTATATGGGTTAGCAACAACCCATAAGATATTACGTGCCGGTTATTTTTGGCCCATGATCTTTAAATATTGTGTGGAATCCGTGAAGCACTGTCATCCTTGTCAGCTTTACACCAGAAAGATGCGGTCGCATCCCACTCCATTATTTCTTGTCATCTCAGTGGGCCCCTTCATTAAGTGGGGGATAGATTACGTGACGTGTAACCCAGTCTCAGTTGGGGGGAACAAACATATCATTCTTGCTATAGATTATTTCACGAAATGGGAAGAGGCAATGCCCACCTTTAAAGCTGACGGGGAAATTGCAGATTTTTTTATTTTCAACCAAATTATTTCACGATTCGGTATCCCTAAAGTGATTGTCACTGACCATGGCAGTCATTTCCAAAATAGTATGATGAATGAATTGACCACTATGCTATGGTTTAGAGAAGAACATTCATCTTTGTTCTATCCTCAAGCAAACAGTCAAGTCGAGGATGTTAATAAAACTTTGAAGACTATTCTCAAACGTACTATTAATGTAGCTCATTCCAACTGGCACATCATGCTGTATCCTGCACTTTGGGCATATCAAACTAATGTGAAAACTGCTACAGGGTTTTCTCCTTTCCAACTCATTCATGGAGTGGAAGCAGTTACCCCGGTCAAATGTGAAATCACGTCCTTAAAAATTTCTATTCACATGTTACTTGATACGACTGAGCTGGAAGAATGTTTATTACATTTAGAACATCTAGATGAGCAGCGTAGAGATACGCTGACAACAAAAGAAGCTCATAAAAATAGGGTAAAAATCCAATACGACAAATCGGTCAAGCCTCGAATTTTTTCTGAAGGGTAGCTTGTTTTTCTCTGGGATCAAGACAAAGAACCCCCAGGGTCAGGGAAGTTCAGGTCTATGTGGTTGGGACCTTATGTTGTGTCAAAGGTGTTAAAGAAAGATGCATATCAATTGATTTATTTCAAAGGGAATAAGCTGCCTGAGCCTAGAAATGGGCTCTACCTGAAAAAGTACTATGCTTAGGCTTAGCGCTTTTTCCTGTATTTTATTGTATGTATTTTTATGTACATTAGTTTATCGGTTTGTGTTTTTTATACCATCTGCTGGTTGTTACAGATGTCTACCAAGTGGTTCGTAGGTTTTTCCGATGGCGCCAGTCGCCACACTTGTAATTTGGCTTCAGCTACATGGGTCATTTATTTGCCCTCAGGACAGTTAGTTTCCTCAGGAGGTGCTTGCTTAGGTCCTGCTACCAATAATGTGGCTGAATGCAGGGCTGTCATTGAGCTTTTATGGGATGCTTTGTCATGTGGTATCACTCAGCTGAAAGTTGGACCGGAATCTCAGCTGGTGGTTTCCCAGCTCAATCGAGCTTATCAGGTGCGGAACCCTATTCTATTACATCAGTTTATGCAAATTAGGCTATTGGAAATAAATTTTGAGTTTATTATATTCAATCATATTCCAAGAAATCAAAATTCATTAACTAATGCATATGCTAATTATATCTTGGATTGGCATTTAACACATTTTGCATAAGAAAATATACAGCAGACACATAATTTTTTTTTGTAAATAAACCAGCAATATATGTGTGTGTGTGTGTGTGTGCGCGCGCGAATATCTTTCCATATAGATAGGTCGAGTTTCTGATCCTCAGATCTAGTCATAACTGTATAATATACAAAAAATATACAAAACATGGATCAAAGTCCATAAAATGATCCTAAGTCTAAGCTTGACCACCTCGGTCACTTGGACCACCCTGGTCCTCGTGATCATCCTGATCACCCTACGCTCGGGCTTCTTCAGTGTCATCGACTTCAAAAGCCTCAACATCATCAATATACACAAGTACTGCTCTTGCTACTCGCCTCGTAAGGCGTATCCAGACAGGTGGTATACCAACCACTAGCTCCTGCATGATGGCAGGGATGTGATCAATACGTAAGGTAGGGACTCTCTGGGTAAGCCTGGTCAGCTTTCCCTCAATAACCATAATCAAACCCTGGTCCTCTCCCAACACAGGACACACATACATGCGTGGATGCCCAGTAGGGTGGGCTGGTCCAATATCTGCATTTTGACATTTTAAAAGGATTAGAACTCTTATACATATGTATTTATCTTTATAATTAAAATTCATAAAAATTTTAAAAATTTTGAAAATAAAAATACCTGACTCTCCCCATGCTCCTCCAGGAGGGAGGACAAGGTCAATATCACCTCGGAAATATAACCCAACATATGGAAACTGCTCCAAGGCTGGTAACTATCGCTCCCACCAAAAGTAGAAGTCGTCGTCATAGACACTCTCGACCGATCCACCACTGCCCTGGTGGAGGATGATCTCTCCCCACCTACTCAGTCTAGGCTGATGGGGAGAACGAACTGGCAATGGTACTGCAGGACTCAAACCTGGCACCCTCTCAAAGAAAAAGGCTACTAACATGCTAGAATAACCAAAATTCTTTCGCCTGCCTATTTTGCAGTCAGAGAGTTGTTTCCTCATTATAGGGATCACTCCTGAACACTAGTCATATAGGGCTCCCTGTATAGAGTCCACTGCTAGATTTCTCATTTGGTTCCGAGTTGCAACGTGAAGTGATGATGACCCTGCAACCCTCACTATAGTGCTCGCCAATACCTGTAAGGGAAAGTTGTGAATGTGTACAATAGGGATGCAACTGCCCCTCTTTTGAGTGCCAGGCTCACAGTATATGTCTATGTAGTTCTGTACACTTAGAAGTTCACCGCCTCTGCTGGTACCTTCCAAGTTCACTGGAGCTCTCTGTCATGATAAAGCGGAAATGAAATAGACATCTTCTGAAGTAACCTCTAGAAACTCACCTTCAAGGTCAAACATGCCAAGATCGTGATCCCAATAGTTTATCAAAAACTCTAATAGGTGAACATTTGACCGCATAGGTGAGGTACAAAAGAATTTCAATAACCCACTCTGACATAAAACATTCACCGTGGGGGAATCTTGTAGAGATTCTTGGTCCATGTCTTCATGTTCCCTCTCCCTCCACTCAAGCACCATCTTTCAATCTAATAAACAAGAAATTTCAAACCATTAGATTCATATAAAAATCTGATTTTTTGACCCTATATATTCTTTTTCTACTTCGTGCAGTGTATGCGGCTGTCCTTTGGGAAAGTTGCGTACTGTACGCAACTTTCCTTTGGGCAACTCGCATACAGAATGCGTGTACGCGATTGTTGGTATACCATACCCGTGTACACAACATTCATGCTTTGAGGGCGCTTGAAAACATAAAATTCGGGCCCAAAATTGAAAATTGTTTGGATAAAATGAAAGAGCATGGAGTGTAGTTTTACCTGGCACTTGCGGTTTCGAGAATTGTCCAACTAATCGTCCACACCGAGCAATCAAAGGTAGAGGTAAAACTTGTCTTTTTTGGATAAAAATCAAATGGTGAGTTTTTTATTCATATTTTGAACTATTTATAGAAAAATTATTTTCAAAGTGGGTTTTTTCCTATAGTTCATATTTTTTAAACTAATTCCATATCTTTTCTTCCATGTGACAGGTTTATGGTCATTTTAAGTTGTTTTTTCACTCATATAGGATGGGTTTTTGGTCATTTCACATGCATTATGCATTTATACCTAATCTATCTTAATCCTAGCATTAAAACTTCGACCACGGACTATGGTATCTTTAACCATTAGTTCCTCGTTTATACCATTGTTCTTCTGTGGATAGGACTTTCCTCCCATGAGTATCCTCATTTAGAACCTACATTTTGTCTTTCGATACTCATGCTGCAACTGTCATAGGTTCAGGGGAGTCTTCTTAGCTATTTTTCACTCCAAATTGAGCCTCATTTTGGTCTCTTTTTACAAGCTATCCCTTTATAAAACTCCCCGCCCTTATGGAGTTTCTTTAGGCCTAGGTATTACTCCTCAAAACAGACTCGACTGCTCAGTAAACTTGTCTGTTCAAGCTCGTTAAGAATATGTTAATGGGCATCCACATTGGTGGTAGGTTATCTCTTTCTTGGACCATGTGGAATAATACAAGAAAGGATCACTCTCTTTTCTATGGAATTGAGAAGAGTATTCTCAGGTATAGGTTTATCACTTTTCCGGACCCGAGGGACTAAATTTACGGAAAAGGAACACCCGGTATGAGCTTAGTTTTCTCGTTTTCGTGCTCTAGACCTAAACATGAAAAATATTCCGAGTGTACTTCATGTCTTTGTCATGCTTGTTAAACATCAAGAACAAAGCATCAAGTTTATTGTTGTAAGCCCCATTTCTCGTACTCAAATGGATCTTTCTGAGTGATCTTGCTTTCCTTCACACTCGTAAAACTCAAGCTATATGCTGCTCTCGAAGGAGCGTTGGGTAGGTGGTAATTTAACCTTTTTCGGACCTCCCTGACTAAGTACGAAAAAGGTTCTCCTTTTCTTCTACAGAAGTTAAGAGAGTTCTTCTGTGGTATTTTTTATACTTTTTCAGCCTCAAGAGACTAAATTGGATGAAAAAGGACCCCCTAGAGTCTTCTTTGGAGTTTTCAGACCCTCTAAACTTGAAAACACCAAGTGAGCATGTACTAGTTCGAGCTCATAAAATCCACGAATCAGTGACACTATCAAGAATTATTCCCTCTTCTCTTCAAGCTTGTCAAAAAATGAAGAGAGACTTGAGTTGACTTTCCTGGACTCGTTAAAATTTAACATGGAAGATCAGGAAGAAGTTTTATTTTGGTTCTCAGTTAGTGGCAGCATGTATTCCTTGAAAATAGAAATCTCTGTCTTTTTCGATACTCATGTCTCAGTGTTCACTTTCAGTTCAGCTATTACTTCGAGTTTCTTACTCCTCCTCTTGTTAGTTCTACCTGGGGAATCTGATCATGTATCCTACATGACATATAAGTCTAGTTGTACTATCTGCAAAGTTAAAAGCTGCCTTGGGTCATCTCTGTGTCATGCTCAATGTTCAAGGACTTAACATTGCATTTGATCTATATCCTAATTCCATCATTGTCTTATCTGTTATTACTTGCATTTCCCTTCCTTTACCCAGTTCCTAGTCACTCTGTCATCTGTTGGAGGATCTATTGTCAAAACCCTAAATTTTCACAAAAAATTAAAATTTTGAGATAACATAAAATGAAAATATAACCCACCGTGAAATGAAAATATTTGAGTACATGTGGAACTCTCCTCACCATGCAATACGTGACTTATAAGCATTACCTTGCAACCCTAAACTTCATTGCTTCAGAGAGGGTTTCGGTCTCTGCTTCACTGCGGCCATGAGGGATCGCAGTTGCTTGCCTCCAGCTCCACTATTTGTGCATTTTTATTTGAAAAGATGTTGTTTAGAGGTGAGATTTATAACGCCATAGCTTGTGAATGAGTTAATTAGGTTTTTAAACAACCTTGCTGTGCGTGAGGATTGTATTACACAATTGGCAGTTTCATTGTGGAAATCGTGGTTTAGCCACTGTCTTGGCTTGCTCTTGCTCCAATTGTTGATGTAGTTGAAACTTGAACTCAGATGCCTCCTTCTCAGGTGAATGTGAGGTTCGCTGTGCTCGTGGTGTCGGTCTGCCTTCATCTTAACCTCAGATTCCAACATTACAGGTATACATCGTTTTTAAGAAGTTGAGAAATATAACAATTTACAGTTTCAGTTCTTTACACCAGTTTCTAAATATGTTTAGGTTTTCATCTTGCAGGTGACAGTTCGCAGAACCTTTGGAAGGAACCACTACACAAAAGGACCAGCGTACAGTCTATGGGTAAGCCCTGGTTACCAAATGGCTCTCCCTATTTGTGCAGACCTTAGGGAAAAGTTTACAGTTGGAAGAAATTACGGCATGGTTTTTACCCAGTCTTGGGTTGTTGTTCCTCAGTTTCCTAGTTTTGGTTTTTGTTTAAACCCTCGCTTACAGCAAGGTAACTCCGGCTCAAAGCCGTGATTTTTAAATGCTTGTTTCTCATGTTTTTACAAATGTTTGATACTTGGTCTTTTGTTTTTCGTTATTTAAAACCCCATGTTACAATATGGGTGCACCGGTTTTAAGCTGGTTTTGTACTCTGTTTAAGTTTAAGCCTTTTCGGCCTGTCAAGCAATACACAGTTTCTTTTAAAAGCATAAGGGTTTTCCTTTGATCTCGGACTTAGTGTATCTTAAAGCTATTATGGTGACTTTGTAAACTAGGGTTTTTACCCTATTCGCCTGAGTAATAACAATTTTACTTTGTATTATTTATTTTGCATAAAAATATTGTTAATGGCTTGAAGACTGTTACTCAGTCATTTAATATAATTATTTTACCTACCGGCTCAGAAATTTCGAGCTAGGGTTTCCTATATGAAACCCTTGTTTTTGAATAATTCTTTCAATTTATTTGAGTAGGTTCTTTACTTGTAAAACAAATATTGTTTTTAAATTAATATTATTATCTGTATATATATTTTTTCTATAAAGATTGTTACCAATCTACAATAGTTCAATTGTTCAATGATAATGTTTCAAATAGTAGAATTATAGCTTAACTGTTTTTCTTTTATTAAAACAAAGAAAATAATAAAAGGGTTTCGACCCTGTAGTTACTCTTCTTGTATAAACCTGTTAATAATTTCAGATCAGTTTTTACATAGATATGTAATGTTAAAATTAATTATAATAGTACTCTTATTATTCTTACTGAAATGTTAGCAAGAATTCTTGTTAGAGTTATTTGTAACATCCATTTAGAGACTGGTTTGTTTTTTATAAACAATAAATATTTTCCATAAAAACCTTTCATGTTTACAATAACTATTGTCTTAGTTTAGCTAACATTATAGTAAATAAACTAAGTATTAAAGTTTATTTCTTTGTTTATCTGAACGTACTAAATAGTTTAACTGTATCTTTTCTACTGCATTTACAATTAGTTATTAAATAAAACACAAAGGAAATAGTGATAACATAATACAGTTTATTCTCATGCACTTGAGTAAAAGAATACTTCATTTATCTACTAAGGTATCTTTTTAACCTAATAATTCTTCTACCTATAATGGAATACTGCTACTTCATTATCAGTATATTTACAATAACAAAGAATATAAATAACCAGGTTATTGGTCTTTTGATACTAATCTACATACTGCAATGAAATACTTTGCTATTATGAAATGCATATTACATCTATTCATTTCAGTTTCTACTCATTTCCTTCATCTACTTTAAATACTCTACCCGTGCTGAAGTACGGTCTGGTCCTTCCAGATGTGGAAAAACACAGGTTAGAATTATTTTTCATCTATTCAAATTCATTCCTTCAAATATCTAAAAGATTACTAACTCTAATATTTTGCAACTAAATATTTAACATTTAGATAACATTGAGATTCACTTTCAACCATTTAACACAATAAAACAAAAAGATTGTAGAACCTGATTAAGCTGGACAACAACAGTGTTAGGAGGCTGTTCCTCCCTACCAACTCCTGGAGAGCGCCCAAACAACGCTTCCTCGGGACCTCGAGCATGTTCCTGGTCTCCTTGGTTGAGAACTAGTGGAGCAAGAAAACAATAACTAGTCCAATGACTCAGTAATGACTCTGCACTCAGCAGTAAGATCCTTCAGCTGAAAATATGCACTAGATCACTTAGCAGTTAACCCCTCAAACTCTTTCCACAAATTCCCTTGCCATTGAATTTCTCTGAAGTACTTTCACCTGAATGATCACTTCTCTAGAATGAGCAGCCTCATCTCTCTTCAATGGGAATTTTTATAAACATTGCCTAGGTATTTTGGGTTAGTTGTCATTAATTGAGCCACCTGCTATGATCCCACTTTATTGGGGGATCATGACCCCAAATGTAGGGAGGTTTCCACCTGCAATAGTTGGAAGAGGTTTGAGGATGCTGCCACTTGTCTGTTTGCTCTCCACCTAGTCTCCTCCACTAATTTGACCAGTAAAAACTCTTTTAACAGCTCTCCTAAGCTTTTGTCTCCACTTTCATTTATTTATAATTAAAATATTCAGAATTAAATTTAATATCCTTGACTTTGTTGAGTCATCACTTGCAACTTAGCATAAAATTTAACATATTGTCTTTGAATAAAATCAAATCAAATAATATTGTTTTTTTTGCAAAATTGGAGCATGTGACATACACACCTCCTAAGAATATAACATCGTCCTCAATGTTATTTATTCTTCATCTTCAGAATTACCCTCGAACATAATTGGATATACATCTTGCATATTGCTTTCCAATTCCTAGGTGGCTTCCTCTGTACTAAGGTGCTTCCATTGCACCTTCATTTGTCCAATGGTGCGGTTCCGAAGTGTGATCTCCCTCCACCCGAGGATACAGTCCGGTTCCACCAGAAAATCTCCTTCTGGTTCCACCTGTGCATCATTCCAGTTAACAACATGAGTAGCATCATGAACATATTTCTTTAATATAGAAATGTGAAAAACATTATGTACTTTTAAATTTGGTGGTAATACTAATTGATAAGCTACTTGTCCAATCCTGGATAGAATTTCAAATGGACCATAGTAACGAGGTGCTAATTTTGCGCAACTCCCCAATCTCAGAGAGCTCTTTGTGGGCCTCACCTTGATGAACACATGTTCATCTACCTAAAACTCCTTTGGAGTTCTTTTTAAGTCTGCTTGACTTTTCTGTCGATCCTGTGCAACTTTCAAATTACCCTGCACCTGTTTTACAATTTCTTCCATTTCCTTTAACAGTTCAGGACCTAATACCAATCTATCCATCGGATTACTCCAAGATATAGGAGTATTACATTTCCTTCCGTACAAAATTTTGAAAGGACTAAATTTGGTTGATGTTTGATAATTATTATTATAAGCAAATTCTACTATATGCAAATAATCCTCCCATTTACATGGCTAGTCTTTCACATACATTCTTAATAAATCTTCCAGTATTTGGTTTACCCTTTTAGTTTGTCCATCTGTTTGAGGATGGAAAGAAGTACTAAAATTTAATGTAGTGTTTAATCCTTTAAACAGAGACTTCCAAAAATTACCTGTAAATTTAGGATCTCTATCTGAGATTATTACTTTCGGTATTCCATGCAATCAAAAAATCTGTTTTAGAAAGATATCAGCTATGTTTGCAGCTTTATATGTAGTTTTAACAGGTATAAAGTGAGCTACTTTACTTAACTTATCGACTACTACCATGATAGAGTCATTTAAATTCTAATTTCTAGGCAGTCCAGTAACAAAATCGAGACTGATTATTTCCCATTTCCAGCTACGAATGGGTAATGGATGAAGTAATGTTGCTGGGTGTTGATGTTAAGTTTTCACCTGTTGACATTCAAAACACCTAGCGATATATTCTGCTACTTCAGTCTTCATATTTGGCCAAAAATATTCTTTTCTTAACATAGTTATAGTCTTTTGATAGCCTGGATGACCTGAGTATGGAGTTTTATGAATTTCATCCAGAATTAACACCTTAACTTTAGGTACGTTAGGTACATACATTCTATCTTTATACAGTAAAAATTCTTTGGCATTCAAACTGTACCCTTTACTTAAGCTTTCTGTTGGATTTTATTTAGTTTTAGTTTGTAAATTTTGGTAAATTTCATCTTGTTCTATTCCTACTTTAAGCTATTCATCCAAATCTGTAGTATAAGTGCTGATAGCTGCTGCAAAATTCAGCCTTGCATTCCTACTTAATGCATCAACAAATTTATTTTATTTACCTTTTATGTGCTGAATTTCAAAATCATACTCACTTAGGAAAGGTACTCACCTAGCTTGTCTGGCATTTAGATTAGGCTGATCTAACAGATACTTTAATCCTTTATTATCAGTCATTAAAATTTTTTTTTTGCCAATTAGGTGATTTCACCACATCTTTAGAGCATGTATAACAACTGCTAATTCCAGATCATATGTTGCATAATTATTTTGATGAATTTTTAATTTTCTTGATTCATAGGCAATAACATGCCCTTCTTGAGTCAGAACACTACCTAAGCCATCATTGCAGGAGTCAGTGCACACTATAAATTCTTTATTAGGATCAGCTATTCTTAAAATAGGTGCGCTGGTTAATAAAGTTTTTAACTTTTTAAAGCTTTCTTCGCATTTCTGGTTCCAATCAAACTTCTTTCCTTTCTTCTGTAAAGAAGTTATCGGATTCTCGATCCTTGAAAAACATTCAATGAATATCCGGTAGTAACCGGTAATTCCCATGAAAGATCGAACATCAGTTACATCCTTAGGAACCAGCCAATCTTCGATTGCTTTCATCTTTTCGGGATCTACTGAAATCCATTCCTTGGTCACCACATGATCAAAGTAATGAATCTCATCCTTGAAGAAATCACATTTACTAAACTTTGCAAAAATTTGATGATCTCGTAATTCTTGCAAAACAATTTTTAAATGTTGTTTATGTTCTTCTTCAGTTTTTGAATAGATTAAAATTTCGTTGATGAATATGACTACAAACTTATCTAGATACTTATGCATAACATTGTTCATTAAACACATGAAAACAGCTGGAGGATTAGTAAGCCCGAATGGCATGACGACAAGCTCGTAATGACCATATCGAGTTCTAAAAGTTGTCTTAAATATGTCTTCATCTTTAATCCTAACTTGATGATATCCAGACCTTAAATTTATTTTCTAAAACACCGTGGCTCCACGTAGTTGATCAAACATATCATCTATGCAGGGCAACAGATATTGATTTTCAATGGTAATCTTATTCAACTGATGGTAATCTATGCAAAGTCGCATGGTTCCGTCCTTTTTCTTAACCAAGATGACAGGTGCCCCCCAGGGAGACACACTAGGCCGAATATAATTTTTATCAATTAGTTATTTTAATTGGGACTTTAATTCATTAAGTTCAAGTATGTTCATTCGATAAGGGGCCTTTGAGCTAGGTAATTCACAAGGTACCAACTCAATGGTGAAATCCAATTCCCTTTTCGGAGGTAGTCCCGAAATTTCTTCAGGGAATACATCAACATATTCTCTTAAGACTGGTATGTCTTCCAATTTTAATTTATCTATCTTATTTAGATGTTCCTCATCAGTTATTTTTACTACATAATCTTTACATCCCTTCCTAACAACTCTTTTAAGCTGTAGAGCAGAAATATTCCTTATGGTGTTTTTTTTAGGGATTCCTTTTACACTTACTGGTTTTCCATCACTATTTAAACATGTGAAGGTTTTATCATAACAATTTAAAATTACCCTATGCTGTTCTAATCAGTCCATACCAATCAGTAAATCATAAGAACCAAGAGGCAATACATTAAGCTTTATAACAGTTTCAAAATGATCCATAACTACTGCACATTCTTTTACAAAACAAGTTACCTTCCTTTTAGCACCAGTGGCTAACTGAACCAACCAAGAATTTTCAAATTTTTCAACAGGTAACTTACATTTTTCTATCATTTTAGGTGCAATATAACTGAGACTAGCTCCATGATCAATTAAAATAGTTACAGGGGTTTGATTTATCATACCTTCTACTTCCACCATGGAAGTTTGATATTTTGCTTGTCGATTCTCCAAGGTTGCGTTGATTCTGGGCATAGTCCTCGCTAATTCCCGAACAGTCATCTCCTCCTATATGATATGAATATTGATAATAGTCTTCTTCCGATTAGGACATACTGAAGCATATTGTGGGCCATTACACTCCCAACACTTTATAGGTTCTTTGCGCTCAAAGTTCTTGGTATAATTACCATGGTTATTAGCAAATTATTTACCCTTGGAATTATTTTGATTGTTTGGAGAATTATTCTTATTTCCTTGGAAGTTCTTATTATTAGGATAATTTCTAGCCTTATTGTTCTTAGAATTTATGTTGGGCACAAAATCCTTCTTCTTTTGTTCATACTGGTTATTATTTTTCTTGGCTTTCCAGTTGGCCAAGCTTTCCTTCTTTTGATTCTGTTCAAAATAGAAGTTAGCTTTCTTCATAGCTTCTTCCAAAGTCTTTGGATTGTCATATTCAATCCTGTCCTTAATATGATAAGGTAGACAGTTGAGGAATTGTTGTACCTTTGGTTTCTCATCTACAAGGTATGGCACATACCTAAGTAGACTCAAAAACTTACTGTTTATATCTTCCATTGTCATTGATCCTAATTTGAGCTCATAAAATTCTTTTGCTCTCTCTTTATAATATTGCTCAGACAAAAAATTCTTTTTAAAGTACCTCTTGAAGGTACTCCAATTTACATTCTTGTCTTTAATTCCTTTAACTCTCTTCAAGTCCTGCCACCATATGTTAACATTTCCTGAGAGGTTGTAGATAGCCATTCTAGCCTTTAACTGGTTAGAATAGTTATATATTTGGAAGTAATTTTTCATCCCAGATAACCAGGATTTCGCTTCCCCCCCCTTCTCAGTCTCTCCATTGACTGTTGGTGGCTTTATCTTTTTGAATTCCCCAGAAATTTCCTCATAAGGTTTGTATTTCCTCTTTTTAGTGTAATGATTATCATCACTACTATCACTAGTAGAATGGAAATTTTGTTGTTCACCAAATAACTCAGAAGATGAACTGCTTTCATCTTTAGTATGTTTCATCTTTTTAGATTTACGTTGATGACTTGTGTCTTCTGATTAAGTTCTTCTACCCCTACCCTCAGTTTGAAACCTTTCTGTTAGGATTTGATTCAGCTTCTCCTGAGCCCTCAGAATACTTTCATTCTCTCATTTTACAGACTCCATTTCAGATTTTAGGTCTTTTACAGTTTGTAACAGTTCTGAGGAATTGGTAGTTAAATCCTCTGGTATAGGATCTCTTGGTAAGTTTCCTGGTTCAGTAACTGAAGATTCCTCCTCTGCATATTCTTCCAGCCTTTCCATACCTGTTTGTTAAACTTCAGAAAACAATTTCTCTGTTGAATAACATTTAAAAGAAAATACATCAGCATAATAATTCAATTTACTGTTTCATAAAATCTAGTTGGGCTTCATCAAGGCCTAGTGTTTGAACCTTGTGCTCTGATACCACATGTCAAAAACCCAAATTTTCACAAAAATTTAAAATTTTGAGATAACATAAAATGTTTACAGTTGCAGTTAGATAACTGCTAGCAGCTATTATAAGATATGAAAAATAAAAGTAACCATTTAACTTTAACACATTTAGACTAATGCTGTTTTAAATTTTGATATGTGATGTAAGTAATCCGCATTCGATTATTTAGCTCTACTGATAGTTTTAATGTCAAGTAGGTGAGGAGTCATTTTCTAGCTGGGGCTTACTTAGCGATTGCTAATGTATCTGGATTCTGGATCTTTACAGGCTTGACAGGTAATTTTTGACCGAGTAAAATTTTATTAAGGCGATAAATCAGATATATTTCTCTTAGCGTAGAATATGCTGCTAGAGTAAAAGTTCTACTTAGAAGACTCAAGATTTTTCAAGGTAAAATAATGTTTCTTTTACTTGATCCACAATATTATTTTACTTAATCTTTGTCTCGTAGAGGTTATTAATGTCGCCCTACTGTTTGTCTCTTAATAGTAAGATCTTTAAGATAGATAAAAATTTCCTTCTAACTTTACCCTAACTGATTTCCAGTTCTTAAAAGAGTTCATGATAATATTTCATAACTCTTCCTTAGACATAAGAGTCTATTGCTATTATCATCATAATAATTAAAGCGCTGCTTATCATTATACAAATAGACCTAAGTCTTTCGGAATATAAGCCTATTGTATTCTTTTCAACTCTGTTTCAATTAGGACTCAACATGGTTAAATCATCATCTTAACATCGCTTGTAGTTTATGAGATATCCTCTACATAAAAATCGTCAAGATCGTGGTTGGAAATCCCATTTTATTCATGAACAACATAATGTGACAATTTCACATTACCCTACTATTTGCTTATATGTGAATAGGATGCAATAAAATCCTAAAGAGTTTACTATTCTAACTCTAAATTTTAACTTCCTCTTGATTCGATTCGTCTTAGAACTTGGTAAATATTATGGAGTTCCATGATCATGTACTTATAGATTTATATCCTACATCAAGTACTATAGATCCTTTTTTGAGTGTAGGAACTATTCTTGTGTATAAGTGTTATTATATCTTTATACACCTTATTAGTTTTAATTCTAATTCTTATAACTTAACCATTCATAGTTCATGATTATAAGACCAAGTTACTTAAAGCCTTTTCAAACATGTTCAAGCTTATACTAACCTCTTAATCTTTTTCTTACAAGTTTGATTAAGAAAGATTATAAAATCCTTACAATACTAGGCATCGAATTCATAAATAAAACCCTTGAGAAACAAGTGCATCGAATCCATATGCAATTCGGTTCTTTACCAAAGCTATTTATAAGGTTAAACGTTATGTTTAAACGTTGGTATAACACTTGTTCATCGTTGAGGCTTGACTTTGTTTGGAAATGATATGATTTGGACTTTATATGATAACACATTATTACTACATGATGCATAAAGTAATTAATTTAACATATAATTGGGTTCGAATGATTTGTAGTGGAGACCATACGAATAACCCATCATGAAATGAAAATATTTGAGTACACGTGGAACTATCCTCACCATGCAATACGTGACTTATAAGCATTACCTTGCAACCCTAAACTTCATTGCTTCAGGGAGGGTTTCGGTCTCTGGTTCGTTGGGTTCACTGTGGCCATGAGGGCTTGCAGTTGCTTGCCTCCAGCTCCACTGTCTGTGCATTTTTCTTTGAAAAGCTGTTGTTTAGAGGTGAAAGTTATAACGCCATAACTCGTGCATGAGTTAATTAGGTTTGCAAACAACCTTGCTGTGCGTGAGGATTGTATTACATAGTTGGCAGTTTCATTGTGGAAATCGTGGTTTAGCCACTATCTTGGCTTTCTCTTGCTCCAATTGTCAATGTAGTTGAAACTTGAACTCAGATGCCTTCTTCTCAAGTGAATGCAAGGTTTGTTGTGCTCATGGTGTCAGTCTGCCTTCAGCTTAACCTCGGATTCCAACATTATAGGTATACATCGTTTTTAAGAAGTTCAGAAATATAACAATTTATAGTTTCAATTCGTTACACCAGTTTCTAAATATGTATAGGTTTTCATCTTGCAGGTGACAGTTCGCAGAACCTTTGGAAGGAACCACTACACAAAATGACCGGCGTACAGTATACGGGTAAGCCTTGGTTACCAAATGGCTCTCCTTGCTTGTGCAGACCTTGTGGGAAAGTTTACAGTTGGAAGAAATTACGGCATGGTTTTTACCCAGTCTTGGGTTGTTGTTCCTCAGTTTACTAGTTTTGGTTTTTGTTTAAACCCTCGCTTACAGCAGGGTAACTCTAGCTCAAATCCGTGATTTGTAAATGCTTGTTTCTCGTGTTTTTACAAATGTTTGATACTTGGTCTGTTGTTTTTCGTTATTTAAAACCCCATGTTACAATATGGGTGCATTGGTTTTAAGCTGGTTTTTGTACTCTATTTAAGTTTAAGCATTTTCGGCCTGTCAAGCAATACACAGTTTCTTTTAAAAGCATAAGGGTTTTCCTTTTAGCTTGGACTTAGTTTATCTTAAAGTTATTATGGTGACTTTGTAAACTAGGGTTTGTACCCTATTCGCCTGAGTAATAACAATTTTACCGTGTATTATTTATTTTGCATAAAAATATTGTTAATGGCTTGAATACTGTTACTCAGTCATTTTATATAATTATTTTACCTACCGGCTCAGAAATTTCGAGCTAGGGTTTCCTAAATGAAACCCTTGTTTTTGAATAATTCTTTCAATTTATTTGAGTAGGTTCTTTACTTGTAAAATAAATATTGTTTTTAAATTAATATTATTATATGTATATATATATATTTTTGCTATAAAGACTGTAACCAATCTACAATAGTTCAATTGTTCAATGATAATGTTTCAAATAGTAGAATTATAGCTTAACTGTTTTTCTTTTAGTAAAACAAAGAAAATAATAAAAGGGTTTCGACCCTGTAGTTACTCTTCTTGTATAAACCTGTTAATAATTTCAGATCAGTTTTTACATAGATATGTAATGTTAAAATTAATTATAATCCTGCTCTTATTATTCCTACTGAAATGTTAGCAAGAATTCTTGTTAGAGTTATTTGTAACATCCGTTTAGTAACTAGTCTGTTTTTTATAAACAATAAATATTTTCCATAAAAACCTTTCTTGTTTACAGTAACTATTGTCTTAGTTTAGCTAACATTATATTAAATAAACTAAGTATTATAGTTTATTTCTTTGTTTATCTGAACGTACTAAATAGTTTAACTGTATCTTTTCTACTGCATTTACAATTAGTTATTAAATAAAACACAAAGGAAATAGTGATAACATAATACAGTTTATTCTCATGCACTTGAGTAAAAGAATACTTCATTTATCTACTAAGGTATATTTTTAACCTAATAATTCTTCTACCTGTAATGGAATACTGCTACTTCATTATCGGTATATTTACAATAACAAAGAATATAAATAACCGGGTTATTGGTCTTTTGATACTAATCTACATACTGCAATGAAATACTTTGCTATTATGAAATGCATATTACATCTATTCATTTCAGTTTCTACTCATTTCCTTCATCTACTTTAAATACTCTGCCTGTGCTGGCGTATGGTATGGTCCTTCCAGATGTGGAAAAACACAGGTTAGAATTATTTTTCATCTATTCAAATTCATTCCTTCAAATATCTAAAAGATTACTAACTCTAATATTTTGCAACTAAATATTTAACATTTAGATTACAATCATATTCACTTTTAACGATTTAACACAGTAAAACAAAAAGATTGTAGAACCTGATTAAGCTAGACAACAACAGCGTTAGGAGGCTATTCCTCCCTACCAATTCCTGGAGAGCGCCCAAACAACGCTTCCTCAGGACCCCGAGCCTGTTCCTGGTCTCCTCGGCTGAGAACTGGTGGAGCAAGCAAACAATAACTAGTCCAATGACTCATTAATGACTCTGCACTTAGCAGTAAGATCCTTCAGATGAAAAGCTGCACTAGATCACTTAGCAGTTAACCCCTCAAACTCTTTCCACAAATTCCCTTGCCATTGAATTTCTTTGAATTGCATTCACCTGAATGATCACTTCTCTAGAATGAGTAGCCTCAGCTCTCTTCAATGGGAATTTTTATAAATATTGCCTAGGTATTTTGGGTGAGTTGTCATTAATTGAGCCACCTGCTATGATCCCACTTTCTTGGGGGATCATGACCCCAAATGTAGGGAGGTTGCCACCTGCAACAGTTGGAATAGGTTTGAGGATGTTTCCACTTGTCTGTTTTCTCTCCACCCAGTCTCCTCCACCAATTTGACTAGTAAACACTCTTTTAACAACTCTCCTAAGCTATTGTCTCCACTTTCATTTATTTATAATTAAAATATTCATAATTACATTTAATATCCTTGACTCTGCTGAGTCATCACTTGCAACTTAGCATAAAATTTAACATATTGTCTTTGAATAAAATCAAATAAAATAATATTGTTTTTTTTGCAAAATTGGGGCATGTGACATCTATTGTCTTCCTCATCACAATATGGTTCTGCATCAGCACTTCCTGATGATGAATACCTAGACTTTTTGACGATCATACCTTAGGATTCACTTTTATTATTGGTGAATTCCTTTGCTTCAGTTGTCGATTATCATCTATTGGTCGACAATATGTTGAATCCTATCCATGTTCGACTTCAAATAACATCTATTCACATGGCCTCGATTGTACTAGTTCTTTGGGATTTTTGACGAAGACCTTAGGTTTATATCTATGGACTAAGTTGTGCAAGATTATGTTGTGGTCACTTACACAGCTTCCAGATCTTTGAAGACTCATCATTATTGTATATTGTGGTTTCAAACCACCTTTGTAATATACGTGGTCTTGTACCCATACTATATGATGTACTCAAATATTGTAAAGGAGCTAGTGTTCTAGTATATTTAACATAGCATCCTCAGATATGAATTTGCATATGACATTATTATGTATTTGTTTCAGGTACTACCTCTGTTCCATTGGACTTCTGAGTTCTCTAAGATAATGATTATAATGTATTTCAGCCATCGTTTCCCTCTGACCTCACACATTAGGGGGCATCTGTTATCAGCCCAAATGGCACTTCTCCATCTGAGTGCCGACATTCCTTATGGTGGTACACAAAAGGACATCTTAGGATAGAAGTTTGCCAAATTACTATAGATGGGCATGACATGGGATGCATTTACCCTTGAACCAACTTGCCATATTATTTTTCTAAGTGTTGAGTTGCGTACGCAACTATCCTCATTGCAACTCGCATATGTACGCATACGTACACGACGATCTTCATTGCAACTCGTGTACTGTATGCAACTATCTACATTGCAACCCGCGTACATCAGCATACGCGAGTTTCCTTTAAGCAACGCGTGTGTCATACACAGGTTGCCTATATCAATAGTTGCATACATCTTGATTCGACATTAAAAAATATAAATCATGATTAATGGAGATTAGTTGGGTCCTAATCATCAACTATCCTAACTGTTTCGACCTCCTCAACCTTTGAAACCACTCTATTTCCAAAAGTATAAATAGAGGCCTTGGGGAGGGCATTAATCAATCAAGTTTGGAGAGAAAAGTTATGCTGGTGGTATATCTTCAGAAGTCTTGGAGCAGCAGAACTCAGAGTCCTCATTAGAGGAAATTTGGGGTCTAAAATGGGCCTTATAAGAAAACGTGCCAAAATAATTTTTTGTGAGTTGGAATTCAAGAACCAATAGAATTTCAATAAAATAAGTCAACCATAATGGTTGAATTGACATATTTGTCATTAAAAAAAACTACTTTTTTTGTTCGTATTTTCGACATATCTCATTGTGTTTTTACTCAAATTTCGATTGAGAGAGATCGTTGGATGCAGAATTTGATTATGAATCCAACGAGTACCCACACTGCATACTTTTGACGGACCCCGCTACCCCAAAAACAAGAAATACCTGAAAAAACGTGATGATGACATCATCATCATGTTTTTTCAGGTATTTCTTGTTTTTGGGGTAGCGGGGTCCGTCAAAAGTATGCAGTGTGGGTACTCGTTGGATGTGGAATCAAATTCCACATCCAACGATCTCTCCTGATCGAAATTTCAGTAAAAACACAGGGAGATATGTCGAAAATACGAACACAAAAAGTAGTTTTTTTCTTTCTTCCTCCAAAATTAATCAATATTATTTTATTATTTTAACTATTATTTTATTATTTTCCTTAGGAGGCCCATTTTAGACCCCAAAATTCCTCTAATGTTGGTTGCAGAGGAGTCCTTGTCTCAGAAGCTGGGTTGTACTCTTATCTCATTCACTGATTTTTAATAAAGAGAATTCTTCTTCCAACGTTGTGTTGAGTCTCTTTCATGTATCATGGTTGATGAATATATTTGATTATGTATTGGATATATTGTTTATATAACCTCTCATATATACATGTATAAGATTGTACTTGGAGAATTTGCTCGTTGTAGGTGAAGGAGGTGCATCCCTGGAAGCTTTGGAGAGAAGCAGAGCGGAAGAAGATCAAGCTTGGATCAACCGTTGGTAATCGGGTGAGTCAAGAATTTCTTCCTATTTTCTTTCTGTACTCTAGTAAAGCTGATTGTATGCAAGGTTAGTAATAAGTTGGTAACCCCAGACCCTAGGTTACAAGGGTGTTTAATCCTGAACAACATGTGGGGACTATTTCTCTGACTTACAAAGGAGGGTTAACCTCTATGACTTTACATGACTTGATTATATGAATGATTCCCCTGATAGGAAAATAGGGGTACAATGAAATACAATATAAGATATACAATTGAATACATTCCAAACAAATACATCAACACCGTGTTAATGAACAAGAGGAAAATAATCTCATTGAGGAGTTTCATGCAGGATAATGTGGAGGCCATCATTACTGAAATAACACAGTGAATAAGATTCTAATAGCAGGGTTTTATTGGCCCACCATATTTTTTGACACCCATAGGGAGATTGTTGCATGCCATAAGTGTCAGATATTTGAAGGGAGGAGGAAGCTTTTTCCATTACCTATGAAGCCAATACATGTTGAGGCCCCTTTACAGCAATGGGGATTGGATTTCATTGGAGAAATAAACCCATATTCCTTAGGGAAACACGAGCGGATTTTCACTGCCACTTATTATTTCACCAAATGGATTGAAGCCATCCCAAATAGACAGGCCACTGATACAATTATTCATTTTTTGGAGGAGAACATATTGTCAAGGTTTGGAGTTCCTAGGAAGTTGATCACTGAAAATGTTGCTTCCTTCAAATCGAAGAACATGGTTGAGTTTTGTTTCAAATATCACATACAATTGGGGAATTCCACAGCCTATTATCCATAGGGAAATGGGTTGGCAGAGTCTTCAAATAAGAGCATGATGAGGATCATAAAAAATATACTGCAAAACAACAAGAAGGATTGTCACACGAAATTGACTCATGCTTTGTGGGATGAAAGAATCAGTGTAAAGAAATCCATTGGCACCTCACCATTCTAGCTAGTCTATGGTTCTGAGGTATTTTTTCCTAGTTCTCTTAGTTTTCCAGTGATGAGGTTGTTACAGGAGGAATATGTTGGAACCCACCCAATGCAAAGAAGGATGTATCAGTTGGTTGAACTACAACAACAAAGAGAGCAACTCTTTGACAGAACTCAGAAGTTTCAGGATAAATCTAAAGACATATTTGACAAGAGGACAAAGCTTGAGGATTTCCAACTAGGGGATGTAGTTTTGCAGTGGGACGCATCCCATGAAGAGAAGGGAAAATATGGAAAATTCGATCACCTATGGAAGGGCCCTTACAAAATTTTAGCTTTCCTTACAAAATTGTAGCTTTCAGAGGAAAAAATGCCTACATACTGGAGGATATGGAGGGTGGTCTTGTGTTAGGATCTCCTGTAAATGGGAGGCTCCTCAAGCACTATTTTCTTTGAAGTAAGTTTCATCTTCCATGGAATTGTATATACCATTTTATTTCAACATTGCATCTGTGGATATCTCCTTGGAAGAATTAAATCTCTAGGTGAAGGCAGTAAGGTCTCCAGGAAGAGCCATCATTTGGTTTTCTTTTCTTTTGAAGATCAGATTGAAGGCACTAGAATACATTTTGAGGAAATGGTCCTTTGAGATAAAGTGGAAGTGTGAAATTGACCGATATTGTTCAAGAACACAAGCACCCAATGGATCAAGCACTTTCTCTACTGTTCTTTGCTAGCTCATAAGGAGGATAACATCCCTGATTGGAGCTAGCTGTTAGCATCGTGTCTGGGCTAAATGGTCAGATAGGGGGGTCAAACCAGAGTCAATGTAAGTGCGATCTTGGAAATAATCCTTATATGAAAAATACACTTTAGTGGTAAGTCTCGGTGAGAATAGATGGAGGAGATCGACGGCCATAAACCATCCCGCAAGGGTAAGCATGCATGAGAAAATAAGATTTAGAAATCAACAAAATTGGGTCGAGCTAATAGTTTTCAATGGTGGATATGTGAGCTGCAAAAGATCAAACACTCCAGAACAATCCTGCAAGAGAAATGTATGAGGAAGATAACGGGTTTGCCAAAATAATATGAACTCCATGATTGATCTTTGATCCACAGCTAGGGATGAACCTACAAAGAAATCAATGGTACAAAAAAAGGTGAAAGGAAAAGGGTAGAAGCAAAAAAGAGGAATTTTGGATGTGAGAATTGGAAAACCCGCACCCCAAAATATGCAATTTTTTCGAAAGGAAAGGGCGGAAGGAAAAATGGGGAAGTTCGGATGTGAGAATTGGCAAACCCATACCCCGCAATCTGCAATTTTACGAAAAGGAAAGGGAGGAAGGAAAAAGGCAGAAGTCCAATCATGAAAATTTGTGAACTCGTGATCTGCCATCTGCCATTTTGCGGAAAGAAAAGGGAAGAAGGAAAAAGGCGGAAGTCCGGTCATGAAAACTGGTGAACTCACGACCCACAATTCACCATTTTACAGAAAGGAAAGGGAGAAAGAAAGGTTGTGGAAAGGATATTGCGGAAATAATGGTGATGAGCATATAAATAGAGGGCATATATTTGATTCAAAATAGATCTACGACTGAGATCTATTCCGCAAGTAGAGAATGCAAACTGCAAAATCTGAGAGGAAAATCAACAAAAATATGGAAGAGGTTGCAAAGCAGATAATGGTTTTCCAACCAGCTACTACAAAGTCAAAGAAGAAAGGGGTTGAGGAGCCCCTACTTAGATAGCATAACCAATCATTCACATCTGCACAAGAATGTCCTTTGAATATGTTCTGAATTGTCGTTTTCATCGAGTGAGCCTAAGACCCCCATACGTCAAGGTTTTTTGTTTTGATCAGTCACGTGTATCATAGCGTGCTTTCACCGATTTGTTTTTTGATCATGGAAAATATGCCACCTCAGAATTTGTTAGGATTTTGTACATTCAGATTTGATTCCCATGATGTAGCTAATTTTGGTGCTGTGTTTTGAGATTCATCTCGGGAGAAAGTTGAATTATAAATATGTCCCTGATATAGGAGAAAAGGGTTTGGCATTCATTTTGAAATCGTCTGTGCTTGGTTTTGTAGCCCTGAGATTTTCTTGGAAGTAATTAATACAGAATTATGTTCTGAGTGTCTGAGATTCATCACAATGTTTAATGTTCAGTTTGTGTTTTCCTGTATGCTCCATTTCCATGTATGTGTGAAGTTTTGCTAATACATTTCTAGTTGTATGCAATGAATTTGTTTTCTGTTAAGCACTCCTTCCATCCTAAATCATATTTTTTATGTGTTTATGATAAATGTCATGGAACTTATCCTATGCTAGGTGCTCCATTTCAGTTACCAACCTTTATTGTTTCTTATGCTAAAGGTGTTTCAAGAGATTCATCCACAGATAGGTGCCCCTTTTTTCACTGGGATTCTCCTTATTTCCCCCTGCCATATCTTAAATTTATTTGACTGAATGTTAATTCTCACGTTGCCTCAGATTACGAAGGATAATCACCTATCATTATTGTTGTAATCCCTTGAATGTTTCATGCTTCGACTCCATTTTCCAATGGTGTTTTCTATTTGTCTGTATTACACTCTTAAAAATAAAAACAACCTATTCCCATAAGAAATATATTCTTCTGAGTGCTTGATGTGAGACAGAATGGTCTTGTGACACTGAGAGATCCCTCTATGGATGTATAGGATAGAATACAACCTAAAGGTTGGTTTGAAATGGTTACCCTGGTGATTACCTATCACAACCAATAGGAAAATTACCGAGTGATAACACCACCTACCGTTGGAAACGACACGATGAGGGATATCATCTTATGAGGGTATTTCTTGCATTGCCAAGGTCCTTCACTCATATTTTCTTGCATTTGTGCAGGCTGTCATGAAATGACTTGAATTATTCTTGATTGATTCTTCACATACTTTTATGGCATCAAGAGATACAACACCAACCAAGGGTTTCAATAATGCATCAAGGTCTTCATCAAGCTTGTGGGGATGAGTGCAAGAGTCCCATACACACTTCAAGAGCTCCATAATCATATTAGAAGAAATTTGGGGTCTAAAATGGGCCTTATAAGAACACGTGCCAACAATAAATTTTGTGAGTTGGAATTCAGGAACTAGTAGAATTTCAATAAAATGAGTAAACCATAATGGTTGAATTGACATATTTGTCATAAAATAAAACTAATTTTTTTGTTCGTATTTTTGACGTATCTCCCTGTGGTTTTACTCAAATTTCGAGCGGGAGAGCTCATCATCACGTTTTTTCAGGTATTTCTTATTTTTGGGGTAGCGGGGTTTGTCAAAAGTATGCAATGTGGGTACTCGTTGGATGCGGAATTACATTATGCATCCAACGAGCTCTCCTGCTCAGAATTTGAGTAAAACCACAGGGAGATATGTCAAAAATACGAACAAAAAAAGTAGTTTTTTTTTATTCTTCCTCCAAAATTAATAACTATTATTTTATTATTTTAACTATTATTTTATTATTTTCCTTAGGAGGCCCATTTTAGACCTCAAATTTCNGTCAAGAGCTTCATTAAGTCAACTAAGACTTCTTCAACTAACTTGTGGGATTCAAGACCAAGTTATGGATTCAATGTTTCTTCAACATACCAAGGGAATGTTGTTCATGGGTTTCACCTCCATGATAAAAAAATATATAACCTATCAATCCATATAATCACAAAGAGGACCTACAGGGTTCAAAATCCATCATGACACCTCCCGTGGGGTTGTTGGGTCTTCTCCTGGGGTACCATGACACCATCAGAGCATGAATGACCACATTATGGGTCATTAATGCTTCTCCAACAAATCTAGGTATTATCCATCATCTACAAGGGCTTCAAGACCATCTCTAGGGTATCCAACACCATTAACAGGGTCTTCAACATCTTCAACAAGGTGCTGGCATCAAGATCTAATCTTGTGGGTACAAATACCTTGTCAACTGGGTACAAGGTGCTTCAAGGCACTGCAAGTGGGACTTGGTGGTATAAATGAAAACCTATGGGGCCACTGCTAGTCCATGTTTCCATCAATGACAATTTCATAAACATAGTGATACTTTCAATTTACCCTTGATTTTTATCTTTATTACTACATATTGAGCGAACATGTATTTACTCTTTTTTCTTGAGGAAAACCTTATGGGGAAACGTTGAGGACTAATTTTCATTTGTGGATTGTTATAATAATAAACCCATAGTTTACCCATTTAGACATTAATTTATATATTTATGTCTTATTAGCCTAGTTCATGTGTCCCACCTTGTGCAAGTTGTTTATTACCTATCCATAGTGGTCAAACTTGCCTTATTTGATTCATGTAGCGCATGGGAAAGCCCAAGGAATCAAATATGCTTTATTCCTGGCCTCCTAAGTGCCCTTCTGCTTTTTCTGCTTTATTGCCTGCTTTTTCAGTGTTTTAAGGCAAAAGGAAAAGCTAGACTAGGTGAGGTTGACTAGTTTTTTGTCCTACAAATCCTCCTCTCTTTTCTCCATGCAAAAGCATGTATGAGCTGCCATTCCACCACTCTTTAGCTTGCCTAAGCATATTTTCCAAGTCGTGAGCTCCATGATAGATTTGGGATCAGCTTTTTACACCTATGGGGGATTTGCTTATTTTTAGTAAGCCTGCTTTATGCTAGATTCGAATTGCTCCTCATGCATTCAAATCCCTGATGTATGTTATTTATTCAGAAACCTATGTTATTACAGGGTTGGCTATTGTACACTGATTTAATACAGTTTAGTGTTCATCTCCAATTTTCAGTCTCTTTGTGAGTGATTTTGCATGATCAATTTTAATTGTTGTGAGTAAAATTAATCTATCACCTGGTTCAATTTACACATGGTATCAGAGCCATTGTAGATTGTTTATCTCCTTCAAAAATTGTTTTGCAGGTTTGACATCAGTGACTGAGAGCCTTTTACTGACAGCCGGGACAGATTTTCTAAGCTATGGATCAATCACAGAAAACTATCTTGACTCCCTTCAATTTCTTTGAATGGAAAGCAGAGATGGAGATACTGTTGAGAGCGAAAGGCCTCTACAGGGTGACTATGGCAACAGAAGTAGAGCCCAATGCAGCTACAGAGAAGATAAAATGGCACAACAGGAGGGATGAGGGTTATGGCCTCCTATGTTTGAGTATTTCCAGAGACCTCTTTTTCCATCTTGATGGATTGACATCACCGAATGAAGTATGGGAGAAGCTTGCTGATATTTTTGGAAATACAGATGAGATGAGGGGACATGAAATAAAAAATGAGCTGATTTCTCTGAGTCCAACGAGCTTTGAATCCCTGTAGCTATATTTCTCCAAGTTCAAAGCACTAGTTTTGCAGCTGAAATAGTGTGGTATCGAAAAGAAATATGATCAGCTCGTACTGGCCATCCTCTCGAAGATGGGCCCTGATTATTCAGTGTTTGTTTCAACCTTCTATGCCACAAAACTGACAGCTCAAACCTGGAAGATTCCTAGCCTTGCAGATTTCATGGAATCTCTCACACAAGAACAGGACAAGATGGTGATGATGGGCACCATCAAACCATCCAAAGATCAAGCTTTGATTGCTGGAGATTCGAGGGTGGATTCAAAAAGCAAAAAGAAAGCTAAAAAGCCACCTGAGCAAAAGAGAGATAAGAAATAGTCTCTGGAGGATCAACAAGGTCCCAAGAAGAATAACCAGAAGAAGAAGAACAAAGGTGAAATGAACAAGTGCGCATACTGCAATAAGGGCAATCACTCTAAAAGCTCTTGTATGAAAAAGCAGATAAACATGCTGACCAATCTCCTAGAGAAGAATGGTATCTCCCTTCCAGAAAGCTCAAAGAAGAGAGAAGGAGGATCAAGTTCAGATGACAGAGAGAGATTTCATGCTCTAGTTGCTGGCACATCAAGCTCACCCAGTTTTATCATTGATTCTAGAGCTTCAAGACACATGGTTTCAACTAAGGAGGCTTTCTCCTCACTGGATATGTTGAAAGGACCATCTATTGTACTGGGAGATGACTCTCTCACTGAAAGTAAAGGAAAAGGAAGGATAGATATTGATCATGGTCAGTTCAACAATGTGTTGTATGTGCCTGGTCTCGCCTCCAACCTCCTGTCAGTGTACCAGATGACCCACACTGGGTCTCCTAAGAAGGTCATATTCTCCCCCGATGAAGTTGAGATCACAAAGATTTCAACTGGTAGAGTCATTGCAAAAGGAGTTGCGAATCATGCTCAAAAGGTATACATGTTCTCACACTTCCTACCTTACTCAAACCCCTCTGCTCTTCTCATTCATGCTAATGAAGCCAGCAAGCTGTGGCATGAAAGATTTGGCCACCTTAACTACAAGTATCTTTCTGATCTTAGTGAAAAAGAGATGGTCATAGGGTTTCCCAAGATAAAATTTTCCAAAGGAGTCTGCCAAGGCTGTATCCTAGGAAAACACCCAGAGCATAAGTTTGAGAGAGCTAGTCATGAGAGAACCTCTGCACCCCTCGAGCTGATCCACAGTGATGTTGCTGGCCCATTTCCTCATATGTCCATGAGATAGGCCAAATATGCATTGACCTTCATTGATGACTTTTCCAGGTATTGCTGGGTTCACATCTGAAACACAAGTCTGAAGTTTTTGGCCTATTCAAAGTCTTTAAGGCTTTGGTTGAAAACCAGTTTGGAAGGAAACTCAAGGCCCTCAGATCTGACAATGGTGGTGAGTATGTCAATTCTGAGTTTATTAATTATTGTGCAGATGCAGCATTCTATCCCTTACACACCACAGCAAAATGGTGTTGCTGAGAGGAAGAACAGATCACTGAAGGAGATGGCAACATGCATGATGGAGGCCAAAACTTTGCCACCAAAGTACTGGGCCAAAGCTATCAACTGTGCAGCCTATATCTAAAATAGGGTGCCTCACAAGCAGCTTGATGGTATGAATCCCTTCGAATCATGGAGTGGGCACAAGCCAGATGTGACCAATTTCAGGATTTTTGGCTCAAAGGCTTGGGCTAGAATCCCGACAGAGAAGAGGAAGGCTTTGCAGCCCCAAAGCCAAGAGTGTATTTTTTTTGGATACTATGAAGATTAAAAAGGGTACAAGTTGATAAATTTGAGCACAAATAAAGCCTTCATCGAAAGGTGTGTTCAGTTTCAAGAAGAACCCCTTGCAGAAGTGGAAGTTGGTGAAGCCTCTTCACCACCTGAACCTCAAGAAGTAAGTAAAGAGTTTGTTGAGCATGCTGCTTCTGATTTTTCTGATGGAGATGAGTTTATTGCAGACCCTAACAGCCCTACAAGGCCAAAATGGGCATCCAAGACACTACATGTAGCAGGTGAGCTAGCTGGGGATCCCAATGACCCAAGGAGGACTAGATCTCAATTTGAGAATGGTCTGTGCATGAAGGATCCTATGTTTTCTAAAAAATGCTATTTGATGGTGGATTCTGATCCTCAAACATATGAAGAAGCAGCTGGAGATCCAATATGGCAAACAGCCATGAAGGAGGAGTTCAACTCACTCCAGAAGAGCAACACATGGGAGCTAGTGGATCTTCCCCCAGGGAGAAAACTAGTACAGTGTAAGTGGGTCTATAAGACCAAATTTGCTGCTGATGGTTCACCACTGAAGTACAAGGCCAGATTGGTAGCCAAGGGCTACTCACAGGTTCATGGCATAGATTACAATGAGACTTTTGCCCCAGTGGCAAAAATGGATTCCATCAGGCTAGCCTTAGCCATTGCAGCCTCAAAGCAATGGTAGGTACATCACATGGATGTAAAATGTGCCTTCCTGAATGGATATCTCACTGAAGAGATATATATGTAGCAGCCTCAAGGTTTTTCTACTAACCCTTCTCTTGTGTGCAGGTTGAGAAAGTCATTGTATGGGCTAAAGCAAGCCCCCAGGATAAGATCGATAGCTTATTGCTATCATTGAATTTTGCTCGGTGCAAATTAGATTCAAATGTCTATTTGAAGTTAGTTAATGGTTCATTAATGATCATTGTGTTATATGTTGATGACCTCCTCATCACAGGAAGCTCACAGGTTGAGATTGCTTCCTTAAAAGGAGCTATGAACCAAGCCTTCTCAATGACAGATTTGGGGCTCTTAAGTCAATTTTTGGGGCTTCAGATTGCTCAAACCAAAGCTGGAATCAAGGTGCACCAATCCAAATATGCCTTGGACTTGCTGAAAAAATTCAAAATGAAGGATTGCAAAGCAAGCAAAACTCCTTTCCTTTCAGGAGTGAAGCTGGAAGAAGCTTATTCTTCACCGATGGTAAACAATACACTATATAGGCAATTGATTGGATGTTTGTTGTATCTGACACATAATAGACCTGATATTTGTTATGCAGTAAGTGTGGCTTCTAGATTCATGGATCAGCCTCAAGAGATCCATTGGAAAGCAGCCAAAAGGATCCTTAACTTTGTTCAGGGAACAAGGACACATGGGATCTTCTATAAAGCAAAATCTGATCTTGATTTGATTGGATTTACTGACAGTGATTGGGCAGGTGATAGCACAGATAGAAAGTCCACTTCAGGATATGTGTTCATGCTTGCAGAAGGGCCAATCAGCTGGTCAGCAAGAAACAAAGTGCCATTGCACTTTCATCTACAGAAGCGGAGTACATAGGAGTTGTTAATGAAACAACTCGATGTTTATGGTTGCAGGGTTTACTTGGAGAGTGTGGATTCGAACCAGAGTACTCAACTACCATCTACTATGATAACCAGAGTACCATTCGAATCTGCAAAGATCCAGTTCAAAAGCAGAGAACCAGACACATTGAGATCCATATGCACTACATCAGAGAACTTGTGCATGATGGCACCATTCACCTACTCTTTTGCTCATCTTCAGAACAAGTAGCTGATATCTTCACCAAAGCATTTTGTGAGAAGACCTTCAGAAATATCAAATCACTGTTGGGGATTTCTGATCATGCTATGAAAGCATGAGTGAAGAAAATATTCTACAATTTTGTTTACAGTCCATGTTTAAGGGAGGATTTTTCCCAAGTTGGTTTTGCCTCTTTCCTTGTTTATTTGGACATGCAGTATGTAAAGGGTGACTAAGCCTTGTTGCTAGGCCCTATAATTTTCTGATATATTACTCATAAGTCGGGCTTAAGGGGGGGTGTTAGAATAATCAACCCATAGTTTACCCATTTAGACATTAATTTAATTATTTCTGTCTTATTAGCCTAGTTCATGTGTCCCACCTTGTGCAAGTTGTTTATTACCTATCCATAGTGGTCAAACTTGACTTATTTGACTCATGTAGCGCATGGGAAAGCACAAGGAATAAAATCTACTTTATTCCTGGCCTCCTAAGCGCCCTTCTTCTTTTTCTTCTTTATTTCCTGCTTTTTCAGTGTTTTAAGGCAAAAGGAAAAGCTAGACTAGGTGAGGTTGACTAGTTTTTTGTCCTACACATCCTCCTCTCTTTTCTCCATGAAAAATCATGTATGAGCTTCCATTCCACCACTCTTTAGATTTCCTAAGCATATTTTCCAATTCGTGAGCTCCATGACAGATTTGGGATCAATTTTTTACACCTATGGGGGATTTGCTTATTTTTAGTAAGCCTGCTTTATGCTAGATTCGAATTGATCCTCATGCATTCAAATCCCTGATGTATGTTATTTATTCAGCAACCTATGTTATTACAGGGTTGGCTATTGTACACTGATTTAATACAGTTTAGTGTTCAACTCCAATTTTCAGTCTCTTTGTGAGTGATTTTGCATGATCAATTGTTAATTGTTGTGAGTAAAATTAATCTATCACCTGGTTCAATTTCCACACGGATGGTATCTTGTGTAAATTTTTCAATGTTGATAATTATGCTTAACTCATTAGGGACATCAAGCAAGGCAATGCAATAGAGTTTTTTAGTCTAAGGGATTAATATTAAATTGAGCACATATATTTGTGGACCAACACACAACTCACAAGATAGATCATACAATTTACTCAGCAATTGAAGAATGAAACAGTGCAAAAATGGATTGCAACTGTGAATTCTTTCATTAATCAAAAGTAATTAGATAATTAATTACAATGAAGTACAATGGCTAAAAAGCCTCATGCAATTCGAATCCAGGTGAGGAAATTCGAATTGGTTTGAATCTACTTAACTAAATGGTTAACTGACCTTGTCTAAATCATTATCGGAGTTCATCATAGTTCAAAATCAAAACTCAAGTGTCTAATTCAGTGTTAACTAGTCTAAATGACTGAGGTAGGTGAGTAAATGTGCCTCACTTGCATGCAACCATGCAATCCTAGTGCTAACTGAGTAGAACTAAATGTAAGGGACTAGAACTGAATGTAACTGACTCCTAACTGAGCTTGACTAGTCACCGACTAAACTCAACTGATGGAGGTTGGTATCAATATCCTGAGTGTATCCTAATTTGTAGGGATTGATCTAGGAGGCTCCTAAATTGATGCATGTAAGTGCAATCAGTGGAAGTTGGCCTCAATTAGTGTTCCCCACACTTTAGTAACTGGTACATGTGCCCCAATTAGGCCAAGTGGACCCAATGGTGCTAGTGAATAAAAATAGACTGAAAGGACTCTTGATTTAGCCATGACTCCTGATTTAGACATATGAACAAATTTGGACAAGGGAGAATTATAATCCTAACACCCCCCCTGAATTCTAACTTGGACTATTTGTGGGCCCTGATAACTAAGACCATATATCACCCATTACAACAATTAAAGTAAAGTAACTTCTCAATTCAAGGAACTGGGGAAAAAACCACATGGGAAAAAAGACCCCCCTCTAACTAAGTAGATAGAATCAGGATTCAAGTTTGAAAAACTTGAAAATATGTTGCTGCAATCTTTGTGATGTAGCGAAGCAACATGCATGATGTTTTGTGCACAGTTATCTTGGGGCCTGGCATGTATACTTCTCCATCTTCTCCAAAAATGATGATGGAAGGAAGGAGGAATGTAACCTTCACCTCTTTATGGATGAAGAGGTGTATGATCTGCTCTATTCTTCTGAAGACAATGTAACTGATCAACCCTTGCCATGTAGCATCTCATAGGGAGTGTGTTGCATCTCTTTGAAGGAGGTGATATTTCATTACATAATGTAAGGGTATTTGTCTTCTGCATGTCAGATGGATTTCCATTCATCTTCCTAGCTTCCTGCTTGGGAGTAGGGACTGGATCTAGATTTGAATCACCCTGAATCTCAATCTCATAAACTGATACAAATGGATCTGCAATACT
This sequence comes from Pseudotsuga menziesii, assembly GCA_001517045.1. Lineage (NCBI taxonomy): Eukaryota > Viridiplantae > Streptophyta > Pinopsida > Pinales > Pinaceae > Pseudotsuga > Pseudotsuga menziesii. The sequence continues at coordinate 89,919 of LPNX010017012.1, forward strand.
AGTGGAAACTGCAAAATAAGTAGATGGAATGTTTTTTACCTTTCCTGTCAGGTGGCAACTGAGAGTGTACTGGTTCTAGAAATGGCATAAAGTATGAGAACTCATATGCCCTGGAGGCATGATTTGTAGCACCCTTCACTATGATGATCCCATTAGAGATATCTGTGATTTCCACTGAGTCTGGACCAAATATCACTCACTTTGGAGAGACAATATGAGTCATCTGGTATATAGATAACATATTTGTAGATATGGAGGGCACATAAAGCAAATATTTTAACTTTCCATGTTCAAGCTTGATAGAACCCGTCCCTTTGGCTCGAATTTGACTGTTATTTCCCATATGAATACAAGGACCATCAAAAGACTGCAAGGAAGAGAATGATTCTCTGGATGCAACCATATGATTGGAAGCTCTAGAATCAATGAGGAAGGCATGTGCTGTTGAGAAGCTAGCCTTCAGTGCATGGCATGCCTCTTCATGTTCTTCAATTTCTTCTATGTGTCCAGCCTTCCTTGTGCCAGAAGTTACAGTAACGTTATGTTTCTTCAGAAGAAGATCCATCTCATCAAATTTTATTCTCATATAGGATATTTTTGGATGAAATCTCCTTCCACAGTAAGAACAAAGGGTCTTTCCTTTTCCATTATTCTTGTTCCTCTTTGAACCTGAAGGCTCATTTGACTACTCTTTCTCCACAGGAGACTCATCCTTTTGCTTCCCTTTATCATTCTCTACCTTAGGTCCTCCTGCAACTAGTGCTTGATCTCTGGAATATTTAATGATCCCCATTTGGATCAACTTATCATGCTTCTGAGTGAGAGATTCAATGAAAAATTTAAGAGTAGGCATCCTCCAATTTGGAGTAGTAAGCTTCACTGAATGAAATGTTGATACAAATACTAAGTAGTATGCACCAAGTTTTGAGAGAATGGAAATGATGAGTTGATCATCCTCCTTCTCAACCTTGCACAACTTCAACTGGAACACTAGATTCTTGAATTTTGGGAAGAAGTCATTTAGTGTTTCAAAATTGGCTGGATGACGAGAAATCAACTCATTCTCTAGATAATAGATCCTCTGATCATCCTACTTGTTAAATAAGGAGGCAAGCTTATCCCAAATCTTCTTGGGAGTCTTCAATCCATTGATGTGGAAGATAATATCTCGAGAGATTGAGAGGCACAAGAATCCATAGGATTCATCAAACCTATTCAAGTACTTTTCTTTGTCAACATGATGGGTTGGATTTGTCTCTGTCTCCATTGTAAGTATGAAGAGTATTTTGGAGTGTAGCTACATCTCCATGTCCTCCTTTCACTGGTGATAGTTGAAAGGAGTGATAAGCTCTATTGGAGGGACCATCTAGAATGCAGTGAAGAAGACTGAGCTATTGTAGCAAATGCAGTGAAGGAGACTGAACTGCTTGTAGAGAATGCAATGAAGAGGACTAATAAACCTATAAATCACACAATCAAATAGACAAAATAAGGTCAACATTCTGCACTTTTGGAATTTCCTTCACACCCACAATAGTTGATCAAGAAAGCTTGATCAACAATTCCTTAACTTGAGATATTAAGTGGTAAATTCTCCGCTTTTGGTGCAGTACTAGAAGGAGAATTTTTTCTCAAAAAAAATGGATCCAAGTATGAATTTGTACTAGGAGAAGTGCCTTGTCCTACCGAGGCTCTGATACCATACTAAATTGAGCACATGGATATGTGGCCCAACACACAACTCACAAGATAGATTATACAATTTACTTAGCAATTGAAGAATGAAACAGTGCAAAAAAGGGTTGCAACTGTGAATGCTTTCATTAATCAAAAGTAATTATATAATTAATTACAATGAAGTAAAATGGCTAAATAGCCTCATGCAATTCGAATCCATGTGAGTAAATTTGAATTGGTTTGACTCTACTTGATTGAATGGTTAACTGACCTTGTCTAAATCATTATCGAAGTTCAAAATCACAACTCAAGTGTCTAATTCAGTGTTAACTATTGTAACTGACCAAGGTAGGTTAGTAAATGTGCCTCACCTGCATGCAGCCATGCAATCCTAGATCTAACTGAGTAGAACAAAATGTAAGGGACTAGAACTGACTATAACTGACTCCTAACTGAGCTTGACTAGTCACTAACTAAACTCAGCCGATGGAGGTTGGTATAGACACTCCCAGTGGCTCCTAATTTGTAGGGATTTATCTAGGAGGCTCCTAAACTGATGCATACAAGTGAAATCAGTGTCAGTTGGCCTCAATTAGTGTTCCCCACACTTTATTAACTGGTACATGTGCCCTATTAGGACAAGTGGACCCAATGGTGTTAGTGACTAAAAATAGACTGAAAGGAATCCCAATTTAGACATGACTCCTGATTTTGACATATGACCAAATTTGGACAAGGGAGGATTATAATCCTAACAATTAACCCCAAAAACTCAATCTCAAAGAACTCAACCCTGTGAGCTAACCGATTATTCTTTGAACATGTAATTACTTGCATAGAATTGGTAGATCATTGAAAATAAGGGCCTTTGATATGAGGGATGTAGGGTTTGTACAAGGCTTCAATGAGAAATATATAGTTATAAAATACCAATGCGACACTTTTACTCCTAGTATGCAAACATGTTAACTATTTAATATTTGGAGACCGTTGATTGTGGCACTATGATACGAGAGAGACATGGTTTGTATAAGGCTTGGAAGGGAAATATATTGATTTGTAAATTGTCATGGATAATCCATTGGAATAGTTCATCACAACATAGATTATATTTTATTATGTAGTGTTTTAATTTAAATTCAAACTTAATATTATTAACTTAAAGAACAAAACATTGAAACAAAGTGAAACTGAAATGAAAAAAAACAAAGAAAATGACACACCATCCACAAAATGAACACAAGTTGTACCTTGGGAAAATCCAGTATAAGAAAAGACTTGGCTAGAAGGTGAGGACTATGCCTTGCTATTTTCTTTTTAGGAATGAAATGCAAACGCATAGAAATAACACTCACTATGGAGTTTCCATGGACATTATGACTTGTATAGCTGTTACATGGTTTTCTACATCTTATATTTTGCTTCAATATACCACTTCCATATGTTTTTCTCAATAAAGATACGACAAACAATACAATAAGAATAGAATCCATTCCTATCCTAGTGGCCTATTGTTTATCGATGTATTGATAGTTATGCACGGTAAAGGTTAAGGTTTTTTCATTCCTCAATTCCTAATCAAGGTTAGGGTTTTGGACCCTCTTTAATCTGATTGAAAGTACACATGTGCTTAGTTTCACATGAGTGATTATGGAAGCATACATGACATCCACTTGGTATCATGGTGGTCAATAGAATAAGTCAACTTGTAGGGGACATTACTCCTCATATGAGCTTTTGATTTAGGTGGTATTAGTGCCATTATAACATTTTCAATGTGTAGAACAACGTTGAGAGCTTAAAAACTTTTTTTGCAAAATTTTTAGGCTAAAAGTGTTTAATGTCTTAAATAGGCTTTGGAAGTTTATGAAACTTAAATCACTAAAGTGGGATTTTCCCTTGAAATGAGCCCTTTAAGCCAATAATTCCAATTTTGTCACATAGAAGCAATAAAATATATGACAAATGGTCTCCAACATATTTTACTAAAGGAGGTGAGGAAAATTTTCTTCTACCTTCTCCTTTGAGTACCATTATTACTTGTTGGGAAGTTGTCGTTTCAACCCAATTACTTGCCGAAGTTCATGCTGCCCTTGTCTAGTTTTTTTTGGATTTCTTATGCAAAATCATATTTTCTAATGACTCTACTTGAGATTTTGGTACCATTTCCTCTATGGTAGGTAATATTTTCTCTACATTCACTAATGATTAAATACATAAATATGGGGGTATATTGAGTTTGTAGGCATCATCAATTAGCTTTTCCAACACTTTAAAAGGACCATACTATAGAGCCTTGATTTCCCGATGAGGACCATATAGCCTTTCTTTGTTTAGAAGCAACCAAACTCTATCTCCCACATTGAATATATTCTACATTTTGTGTTTATCACACCGAGCCTTGTACTTTTCTTGTGACTTCTTCAATGTCCCTTGTGCTTGCAAATGGATATGATTGATCTTATCAATGTATTTTTCAACTTTCAGTGGTTCTCATGTGATTTATTCTCTCACTCCTTGTCCATATACAAAATCTAAGGGAAAAGGTGTTAAATACACAAATCGAGTTTGAAAGGGGGACTTACTAATAGAAGTATGGCTTTCTTTGTTATAAGAGTGTATAATAGAATTTAAATTTTCAGCTTAGGTTCTTGAATGCTTATGATTATAAGCCCTCAAAACTGGAACCAATGTCATGTTCACTACTATACACCCATTTGTTTGTGAATGGAAGTTGTAGATCTCTTCAACTTGGTATCCATATTTTCCCAGAATGTAGTCCAAAAGGCATAGAGAAATAATATATCTCTGTTTGAGATGGTGCTTATTGGTATCTCAAAGTGCACCTAGGCATTTTCAAAGAACATGTTTGTTGTGCCTTGTCTCTTGATGGTTTTTAATAAAGCATGAAAATGCATCTCTTACTAAACTAATCAACTACTACAAATAAATATCCATGTTCTTTAATTGTTCTTCTCAAAGAACCCACAAAATACATAAATATGATTTACCTTGGTATATTAGGTACATGTAAGGGATGGTATAAACTGTCATGTCCCCAATTAAATAATTTCCAAATAATACTATTTGCAAATAATGTTTCACCAACCTACTAGTTCCCTAGGTTGAGATGTAGACATAAATTTTGTAATAAGGGGCTATGAGACCCAAAATGAAATTATTTAACCCTATTCACATCTAAATGGGTCACATAAATGATAAATTCTAAGAAAATAATGTGGCATTGGTTCATTAAGACACTTGAAAACATGTGGAGCCTTTGGGTGACTAGATTTCCCACACACTTGGCATGATCTTCATCCAAATTCAAACACATGGGTAATGTAGTGTTATTTGAGAGTGATTTGGTGTCAAATAGCATATAATGAGCCAAGGAATTCAAATTGGTGAAGGAGAGTAACTCTCCCATGGAATATGAAGAGACTAGAAGACAATGTGTGCCACATGGAAGGAGATTATGTGCACTCTATGACAACAAATGATGAAAGATTCTATGAAAAGTGTGAAAAATTCATACCTGATTGCAGAAATATGAAAAATCAGACATGATAGGGCTAAAAATAGCCAACTAATTTGGGAGTTATAGGCATCCATTTGAATTGGGAAAATAATTGGAGCATGAAGAGGAAGACAAGTGTCATGAGAGTTACTAAACCACTAAGATGAGTTGGAGGAATCCCATGGAGGGAAATTAGACCTTAGGAGGCCTCATGAAGTTAATAAAATGATTTCATGAAGAATAATAATGGATTTTTATCATTTGTTAATTGGCCTTTGGAATTTTGGAGAGATTTTGCTTGTCCATTGCACGGTGAGTGTTCACTCTCCCTGCTTGTGAACCAATTTCGAGGGAGTTGGATTCCTTTCCAAGTTGGTTGATGGAGAGGCTATTCATACATATAATTGGAGATTAATTAATGAGTTTTAGTTGTAGGATGAATTTCCATACAGTTCAAATTCTCATCTATCCACCTATTCTCTCATTCCTTCTTCTCCATTCCCCCATACGCTCATGTTGAGGGTGCACTTGTTGGAGTGGTGCTTGCGCTTTGCTGAGTATATTTGATGCCAAAGATTTGATATATGATGTATGTCTCTATAATATCATTTCAATATTATATGTAAGTCGAAATATCAGAAATACATGAATACTCATATATATAAGTAATTCGAAATATATGAATAATATATGTAAGTCGAAATATCAGAAATACTCATATGAAAGGCTTGCATTCTCATGCTCTTGAATAACTAGTTTTCATGGATTTGGCTTCGATCTTGAGGTAGTTTTATATCAGATTTGTATGAGGGAAATTATATGAGTTTGATGATTTTGTGTGTGAAATATATGATTTATTAATATGTAATTTCATTTCCCTATTCCATGTGGCTCGAAATCCAATAAATCCATATTTGAGACGCTTACAATTCCATGCTATTAAATCACTAGTTTTCATGTATTTGACTCCCATACCAAATGAGTTGTATATCAAACTTGTATGAAGATATTTCTATGAAATTAAATACTATTGGGGAATAAATGTGTATGATGTATATGGTATCTATATGTCACATTCTTTTATGAACCTTTAACTCTACCTTTCATATGTCAAAATCGAGCTAGTTTTGCAATTTCCCCATAAGCAATTTCCCTGAAAGTGGTCATGCGAATGTCGCACTTTATAATAAGTTTACAGAGATAATAACAATATTAATTGCAGTCCCTGATGTATTATATTCATACCCATACTCTGTTCTCAAATTTTGGAGGGTCGTACTACATTTGGAAATCCAAAAGTGTCATTTACCCTTGGGGGTTTTAACATCGATTTCCTAATTTTTTTCCTTCTTTCCCTATAGAAAAAACAAAGTTTTAGAATAAATTGGAAAGTGTATTAGATTTAATATTATGAATTATTATGTCCTAATAACCCTCAGTCTCTTCCATACATAATTTGAAGTCATTTGGGTGTATTTGGGTCAACTTGGGTTTCACTAGTCTAAAGCTAGAAATTGGCCAAAGATGTGCACACTTGAGTAACATATCAAAATGAATTTATGATTAGAAAATTGAGTGTATGAGGCCTTTTAGTATGTTTTAAATCCCAAATTATACCTCCATAATTCTTTTGTAAAGTTTCGCTGGTGTTTGGAACCAAACCAAAAAGGACTAGTTGACCACATTTTCCTAGTAAATTTGCACTATTTCTATTTAACCCAAAACAAGGTTGTAGAGGTATAAAGTAAGATAAAAAGTGCCAATAAAACAAATTGGGATGTTTTAATACTCCCCATACCATTTCATTTCAAATTAGGGACCATTTGGTGAAAGTTGGAACCCTCTAGAGTCATGACTAGTTAAGCTTGAATTTGCTCAAATCGTACTTTTCTCCAAAACCCCAAGTAGGGACATTACATAAAACTTGATTTATATTATTTGGTTTTTTTGTAAATAAAATTATACATACTTTAATAAATTGAACTACTTAAATTTTTGGCTAATACACATACCTTTGTAAGTTTATAGTTGTCTTCCCAACACCAAAACACTAATTCACTTTGGAAGTGTGAGCCTCTTCGATAAGCTAAAGTCTCTCACCTTTAGGAACATAAAGCTTGCCTAGCTTGTAGAGCAATTGATCCTACAGATGATAGTAAAACTTAACATTATCCAAGTGGATATTGGTGGCCACCCACCTCTTCCACTAACTCAACATGGTTCTCTATTTGGGCAATTTTGTTAGGATTTTTCGGGTCCTAAACTTTCAGGGTTGTTTTGAGGGCTTAAACAATATTTTTTGGCTCAGAAATATATATGGAATATGTTTCTATTTTCAACAACATGCATGTCATCAATTGTTCATCTTATTTAGAGTTTTCCAATAGGCTATTATATGCACCAAACAAAGCTCATATGTGAATTTTACACTTCCCTGAAATTAATGTAAAAGCTATGCCTAAAAATACCTTTTGGTGTTATTTTTAGAGAAAATAATTTTTGGAACTCTTCCTCCTAGGGTTAGGGTTTTGGATATTTATGGTTATTTATTTATGTTAAAAGGCCATCTCTTCAACCTCTTGTATTCGCTTGTGCAAATGAGTGTATCCCCCATCTCTCTCCCTTCATAGATAAGCTATCACCAGTGTAGCCAGTGTATGTTATACAATATTTTTCTATTTAATTCATTAATATAAATTGGGTTTTAAATGTATTTCTATGATCTATGTTATGCATTGTTCCCTATACGATTTGGATCAATGGTATCAGATCAAGTTTTTTTTCTTGGTGCATGTTCCTGACAAGGTAAGAGTATAGAGGGTTGGGCCTCGAGCTAGTTTCACTAGAAGACAACCACTCTCGCAACCCCAAGTGACCTCCCATGGTAGGGGACAATCCAGATAAAGGAGAAAGAGATCGTATCAAATTATTTTTTGAGGAATCACTCACGTGATAGAGGAACAATATGATGGATAACTTATCCCATATCCTTCAATGACTACTGGAGATGGGCGGGGTACCTTCAACAAGTATCCATTTAAGAGGCACAACACCATTCAAGGTACAAGTGAACTTCAATATTCCTTTATTTTAAGGGAATATAGATGCAGATGCTTTGGAAAAATGGTTAAAATTGTTAGAATGCTATTACTTTGTTCAAAATTTTTTGACACCAAAAATATCACCTTCGTGCTCCTTAAAGCCATTCTCTATGTCAAATATTACAGGGACAGTTACTGGGAGAGACAAAAAAAAGATGAATCTACATTATTTAGGGAAAAACTCACTTGGGAAGCCTTCGTGGATTCCATCAAGGAGGAATTCTACCCTGTTGGAAGCTATGATGCAAAATACATGAGATGGGTGACTTTGCGTTAGGAAAGAGACCAGATGGTGTCAGCGTGCACTAATATATTTCACACCTTGTGCTCAAATTTGGGTATCAAAGACTCCAAGAAACACTTGGTTTTGAATTACTGCAATGGCCTACACAGGTACATCCAAGAAGAGATGGATTTTTTGGACTTCTCCTCACTAGGAGTCATTTACCGCTATGTTGTCAAGATTGAGTAGAAATTTAATTAGCGGAACAAGCAAGACTTTTGAAAATTTCTCACAATAGAAGTATGGTAAAGGTAGCCAGTAACTCACAAAAAAAGGGGTAGATCAAGATGATAAACTTCGAGACAGACATTTGAAGATGCATGAAAAGAAGGGGAAGTTAGAAGTTGAAAAATGACACTAGGAGTTAGTGTGAATGCTACGAAATCCCCTAGCATAAAATTGACGAGCCACTAAAAAAAGTCACTATTGGTCGAGCTTAAAGAAAGAGAGTCATAATTTGACTTGGAATATGATTTTGAGCAGGATAAGGGGAAACAAATAACTAATGTGGAACCAATGCTACCATCACAACCACAAATATCCAATCATAGGAGATAATAGAGATTGAAGAGGGGGAGCACCTTTTCCATTCACATATGTGGGTGAAAAGGACCTCGCTAAATTTCAGTGTTGATAAAGGGATACAAAACAACCTGATCTCATCCGAGGTCATCGAGAGATTGAAACTGTCAACAATGCCACACTCCCAACCATGCGTCGTTGGTTGGTTGAGCCATGGTTGTGATATCTGTGTTAGTTAAAAATGCCCCCTATTCTGCAACATCAATTCTTTCAAAGACAAGGTACTGTGTGATGTTTCCCCGCTTGAAGTTTGTGATGTTCTTTTAGGACAACCATACATGTGGAAACACCATACTATATATGATCCTAAACCTAATATAGTGACATTTTTTCTTTTGGAAAACAACTCTATAAGATACCAGAGGTCGTTCCAACTACTACAATTTCTTTGATCTCAACCAATCAATGTAGGAAGGTACTCTCCTAGATTGAAAAATTCATTCTCTTCATGATTCACTCTGGAAGTGAATGGAAGATCACAAAAACATCCATGACCTCTACACAAGATATTTCAATACAATAAAAGTAGGTGTACCAAGTAGTAGAAGATTACACATATCTCTTCACTTCACCATATGTGGTGCCTCTACAATGGAAGGTTAGACATTCAATTGATTTGGTACTCGATGCACCTATATCTAATGGCCCATTATATAGGCACTAGCTACTGGAAAATGAAGAAATAAAACACTAGATTCATGAGTTAACCCAAAAGGGGCACATCTGATCGAGATCCTCACATTGTGAGAGCCCCATTTTGTTGGTTCAAAATGAATACGATACAAGATGACTTTGTATTGATTATAGAGATCTAAACAAAATCAAAGTTAGGAATCCATATCCAATTCCACAAATTGATGATTTTCTTGACCAACTAAAGGGGCCAAGTATTTTAGTAAGATTTATATGAATTTCGAGCACCACTAGTTTCCAGTTGAGAAAACCAATGTTTGGAAGATTTCCTTCAAGTACAGGGAGGGTATTTTCAAGTGGTTGGTCATGCCATTTTTCTTGATTGATGCTCCAACAAATTTCATGCTTATGATGGATGACATTTTGTGGACCTTCATTAATTATTTTGTGGTCATATATCTGGACAACATCCCAATATTCAACAAGAAATGGGTTGAGAATTTGCAACGCATTCAACAGGTCCTTAGGACCTTGCGGAAACATAAATTATATGATAATATAGTGAAATGATCTTTGACAAGCACACAATCCAGTATTTAGGATACATCATGGATGAGCATGGTGTGCATGTGGATCTAGCCAATATCCAATTGATTCGTGACTGGTTGACTCCAAAAAATCTAATCGAGCTCCTTAGTTTCTTGGTCCTTTCCAACTTCTATCATCAGTTCGTATTGTGGTTCTCTCATATCACTTATCCCTCATCCAAGTGACCAAGGGTGGGTCCGAAACCAAGTTTGTTTGGGCTAAGCCACAACATAAAGAATTTGAAGATATGAAACACTACCTATGTTCAACACCAGTACTCACCTCACCATTTCTTCCACAACCCTTTGAAATTGAGACAGATGATTTGGACTATGCTGTTGGAACAATCATAACTCAACATGTTCATAAAATGTCATACCAAAGTGAGACGCTCTCATATGCAGTCCATAAATACCCCACCTACGATAAGGAAATATATTCCATTGTACAATATTGCTACCAATCAAAACATTACATTCTAGGAAAAGAGACAATCAAGCATACCGATAACACACTGTAATGTCCTCTCCTACTTAAGTACCAAAAAACCCGTTAACCTATTTAATTCCCATAGGTTCAAGCGGGTAATACATGAAAGGGAATTGGTTGAGGACATTTGATACCTAGATCAGAACTGAACATTCATTCAGTATGGTAAAGAAAGACTTATATCTTTAGGCTTAAAGTCAACAAGAAATTAGAATTGCATGCATGCAAAAAGTAAAGCATAAACCCTAAAAGTGGCATGCAAACCCTAAAAGTACATGTTAAGATATATAAGAAGGGTCATTGAACCAAAGGGGCTACTGATGATTATTATTATTGAGTTTGGTTTCTAGATAAACGACAGTACTTGCAACAAAAACAATTTGGGGTTGGAGATGAAGGTATTCATCTAACAAGGGGTTTCGACAATGAAAGCTATCTTCCCTAGTCACTTCAGGATAGATCATCTAGGTCTTTCACTAGTTATTCATCGTATTCATTCATCTTCAACAATCCAGTATACAGAGAGATATTTATTGCAGGTTCACATTTACAACTGGGGTTTAGCTAGAAATATTTAGAGTAATTCGTTGGGACATAGAATCTCAGTTTTCTTCCTGCATTTCATCACTATCCTTCTTAGCAGGCTGACCACACTCTACTGAGTGATTATCAATTCATTGTCTTGATATCCGAAGGAGCCAACAATAGATTTGTAGAAGAAGGGAGACACCATCCTCCAATTCATATCAATTCGCTAGGTTCCCTAATGGATACAAAACCTCTGCATGTTCCTTCTCACCTTGCACGGAGGACTAGACTATCGTCCCTACAAAGTTTTAGCAGCATCAGACCACTCCTCCCTCAAAAACGTCAATATCATCTGAAGGAGGGCACTTTGTAGCTGGGCGTCAACTTCAGGAGATGAGCACTATTATCTCATCCTTTCAGCACAACTGACATACATATTATTTATTTTTGGACTATTAGCCGTGTTATCAGTGGTATGTGTATACCTTCTTACTAAACATGTTTTCCCTATTATCTCTCTAGATTAGCTATTTTTTCGGAACGTTTGGCACAACACTTTTGCATGAACATTTTATTCATCTTCTTAGCACATATTGAGTGTCTAAACAACAAACATAGTAGCAAAGTACAATAAAATATCAGTTGGGATATTACAGTGATATCAGAGCATGTTCCTTGCCAGTTGTGGGCTTAAACATGAAAAGTAAATGAATCCAGAAGAAGATAATTTTGTAACTTATAGATGAAGGAAGAGTAGATACATCGAGGAGCAGGAATTTAAAGATATCAAGTTAGAGGATACCGATTCAGACATGGACCCAACGGGGATATAGTCTGACAGAGGAAGGGAACAGGAGAAGAGGAAGACAGGTTGGAACTTTGTAACTTGGTTAGTGCATTGAATGATCTAGAAAAAGGGAAGAAATAAGTATTGCATGCCATAAATAGGTTGGATCTTAAACCAGAATAGGGGTCATAGAAGCATACCTCTTTCACTAGTAGATAGAGGATCTACTAGTAGTAGCAGGAAAAATGCATACACTAGTATAAAAAACACACCTCACATATACAACAAACCATCTAGACCTACTATGCCTCACTTTTTGGAGAATGTAGTTGCAGGACCAGTCATGCCAGTAGAACCTAGTGAACCATTTGGGGATTATTTACAGGAGTACAACGATTTGGGAGATGAGTTCCATGAAAATATTTCATTTTCATACTTCTGCAATATGAAAACAAGGAACCAACCAAGGAATTTTAATAGAGGGTTTACCCATAACTATGAATTGCAGAAAACCTTGGGAAGATTGACCATTCCTAATTTTGAAGGGACTCACGAGTCGCGGATGTTCAATGAGAATATGGGTTCAGAAGTTGGATATCTACTTCCAACTCAACCCTATGACAGAGACAGATTCCATTAAATTGGCTACCTTACACCTAGACGGATTTTCTCATGAGTGGTGGTACCATGGGTTAGTGACGTTAGGTCACAACACTATTAGTTCTTACAGTGAGTTCACACAGAGGCTCATGGAGCGGTTTGAAAAAAGGGACCCAAAGATACATTTTAGAGAGTTAGAACAACTCAAATAGATAGGTAATGTCGATGCCTTCATCTCATATTTTGAGAGAGTAGTCGTTATGGTAGCATATGTGTCCGAGAGAAAGCTGATTATGTTATTTTTAGAAGCTTTTATAGAACCTTTACATGAGTGGGTGAAACACTACAAGCCATCCACTCTATAGGATGTGATCAACAGAACCTGAGATCTACAAGACTCGGTCCCTAATAACATGTTTCCAACTAAAACAGTTTTCCCAATAAAAGATAAGGACAATAAACCTTTTCAATAGGAATGGGAAAAGAAAACTTGGTTGGACGACGACATGAGGAAAGATCTGAGAAGAAAAAAACCGTGTTTCACTTGTCAGGAGCCATGGGTTCCAAGTCATAGGTGTAGATGGAAAGAAAAGGCCCACTATATAGAAGTCTACTCAGATAGTGAAGGGGATGAATCTGAATAAGAAACAACTGAGGAATTGATGGTAGTAGAGGAGGAGTCACTTAAGGGAGAATCACCAGCAGGATTCATTGCTACATTATACAGAGTACCCAAGTTTCATACTCTCGGGGTTAGAGGAGTAGTACAAGGCCATAGGGTAGGTGTGTTAATTGATGGGGGGGGCAACCCAAAACTTCATTGATGTAGGATGGGTGGATAAGAAGGGTATTCATACATAGAAATTTGAGGGATTCACCGTAGCAGAAGAAGGTAATAATATCATGGATTGCAACCATTGGATTCCAAAACTAAATGTCACATTAGGGAACTACAATATGAATAAATCATTTTATGTGGTGAATGTATCTGGTACAAATGTAGTATTATGGGTTCAATGGCTTTACTCAATAGGGAAATATACTATGGATTACAGGGAAATAGAAAAGGAATTCCAGGGATAGGATGGAAAATAGGTAGCATTGAGGGGCATGAAAACTTACCCCCCCAAACTAGTATCATCAAAAAGAATGGAGGAAATAATCTGACAGGGAGACATAGAATGGTCATCCAAATGTTTTGTTACATTTATAAAACCTCCTGATAACAACAACCAATATATAGCCGATATACAGGCACTATTACAGAAACATGAGAGGGTATTCAGAGATATTCCAGCAGGCTTTCCTCCACATAGAGGGTTTGAGAACATTATTGAGTTAGAGTATGGGGCACATGCAGTCATCACCACTTCGTACAAACATCCCAAAAGTTACAAGGATGAGATCGAGAAAACAATCAAGGAATTGCTGGAACTAGGTTATATTCTCCCAAGTTCTAGTCCGTTTGCATCATTGATGGTTTTGGTAAAAGAAAAGATGGCAACTTACAGATGTGTATTGATTACAAAGAACTCAACAAGAAAACCATCAAAAATAGGTATCCCATCCCCAGGATTGATTAATTAATGGATGGGTTACAGGGGGGAAAATACTTTTAAAAAATGGATCTTCGATCATAGTACCATCATATCTGAGTAAGGGATCAGGATATTTTGATTTTTTTTTCTATTGCCACTATGGTCATTATGAGTTCTTAGTCATGCCTTTTGGACTCACCAATGCCTTGAGAACTTTTCAATATTGCATGAACCACACCTTCAAGGATCATTTGTGAAAATATTTACTAGTGTTCTTTGATGACATTTTGATTTACAGTAAAACCTAGGAGGAGCATTTGAGACACATGGATGATGCACTAGGAATTATAGAAGAACATTCTCTTTATGATAGAATGTATAAATGTGTGTTTGGTATGCAGGAGATGTTGTATCTAGGGCATATAATAAGTGCAGATGGATTGCATGTTCACATGGAATATATTAGAGCTATCTTGGATTGGCCTACACCAAAAAATGCAACAGAACTAAATGGATTCTTAGGCCTTTGCACACATTACAGGAGATACGTCAAGAGGTTCTCTGAATTTTCCGCACCACTCACTAATAGTACAAAGAAGGGGGAATTCATCTGGACAAAAGTGGCACAAAAAATCTTTGAAAAAATGAAAACAATCACTAGTTCTTGTCTAGTTTTGGCATTACTAGATTTCTCACAGCCATTCATAGTGGAGTGTGATGCTTTAGGAGAGGGACTAAGGGCAGTATTGATGCAAAACCATCACCCGATTGCATTTTAAAGCTGAAAACTTAAAGATTATGAACTCCACTACTCTATATATGATAAGGAGATGTTATAAATCCTACAAGAATTAACAAAATTCAGACAGTATTTGGTGGGAAGCAGGTTTAAAATTAAGACAGGTCACAACAACCTCAAATACTTCATGAGTAGAAAGAGTTGAATGAGCATCAACAAAAATGGGTCAGCAAGGTACATGCATACGAATTTGAAATAGAATATGTTAAGGGAAAGAAAAATGTTATAGCTAATGCTTTATCAAGGCCTCATTATCACTCATGATTATATATATTGATTGGACATCTCTTCTCTTAGTGGAATATTCCAAAAATAAAATTTCTTGTTAATTGTTAGATAGACAAATACAGGATGATAGGTACAAGGTAATCGATGACATCATTTACTATAATTGGATCTACCTCATCCCAGAGTCATATTTAAAGAAAAATATTATATAGGCATCACATGATTCACCACTATCATAGCATCAAGGGTTCTTGAAAAATTACTGATAGATTAGAGAGAGGTTATCATGGAAAGGCCTTAAGGAGGAGCTAATACAACATGTCTAGGAATGTAGTATATTCCAACAAAATAAAATCGAACACACTCATCCGGTAGGGATACTTCATCCATTACCTATACCAAAGCAAAAAATGGGAGAGCATCTCGATGGAATTCATTACGAGTTAACCCAAGGTACATGGACGATATTTCTTATACGTGGCAGTAGATCGGTCGACAAAATTTTTCCACTTATTTTCTATTTCTTTAGACTATTCAACATCACAGGTAGCAGACTTATTTTTCAGAGAAGTTTTCAGAGTCCATGGACTACCAAAAACCATTGTTAGTGATCGTGATAGTAAATTCACCAGTTCCTTCTAGAAGGAGATGTTCAGATTAGTGGGCACAAAACTAGCTACTAGCACAAGTTATCATCCTCATAGTGATGGGAAGACAAATATAATCAACAAATGGATTGAGAGATAGTTAATAAATTATGTAGTAGGGAAAAAAGGACATGGATTAGTTGCCTACACATAGAGGAGTACTGCTATAATACTACTCACCATATGTATATTAAGATGAATCATTTCAAAGATTTATAAAGCTATGAGGCACTAAACTTTGCATATTTAGTCTTCGGAGACAATAGAGAACCTAAGGAAAAATATTGGGTACACAACAGTCAATATATTCTTAAAGTTCTAAAATAAAACCTACAGGAAAATCAGAACCAACAGAAGCTATATGCAGACCGACATAGAGTTGAGCGTAGTTTTGAGGTAGGCGACTTGGTATATTTGTGGCTAAAACATTGTATAAAACATTCACTCAAGAAAAAAGGGGCGGAAAATATAAAACCCCTCTTCTATGGTCCTTACAAAGTAGTCAGTAAGGTTGGAGAGGTGGATTATGAACTAGAACTTCCAGAGAAAAGAAAAAATCACAATGTATTTCATGTATCTAACCTCAAGCAAATAGTAGGGAAACACATTGCTCCATCCACTGAATTACCTCCCTTGGATGATGAAGGGCTTCTGGTACTGATTCCAGAGAGAATTATACATGTGTGAGAAAAAAAACTAAAAAACATGGTAATTCGAGAATACTTGATAAAATGGAAAGAATTACCTATGGAAGATGCCACATGAGAGGGAGAAAATGTATTATAGCATCCTAATTTTCAGTTTCTTGAGGACAATCAATTTCAAATGGGGAGGACTGTAATGTCCTCTCCTACTTAAGCACCAAAAAATTCGTTAACCTATTTAATTCCCATAGGTTTGAGCGGGTAATACATGAAATGGAATAGACTGAGGACATTTGATAGCTAGAGGAGGAAAGGAAATTCATTCAGTATTAATTCATCAGTATGGTAAAGAAATCCTTATATATTTAGGCTTAAAGTCAAAAAGAAATTAGAATTGCATGCATGCAAAAAGTAAAGCGTAAACCTTTAAAGTGACATGCAAACCCTAAAAGTACATGCTAAGTTATATAAGAAGGGTGATTGAACCAAAGGGGCTACCAATGATTATTATTATTGATTTTATTTTCTAGATCACTTTAGGATATATCATCCAGGTCTGTCACTAGTTATTCATTGTATTCATTCATCTTCAACAATCTGGTATATATAGAGAGATTTATTGTAGGTTCACGTTTATAGCCGGGGTTTAGCTAGAAATATTCAGAGTAATTTATTGGGAAATAGAATCTTATTTTTCTTCCTGCATGTCATCATTATCCTTCTTAGCAGTCCCTACCCACACTCTATTTAGTGATTATCAATTCATTGTTTGCATATCCATAGGATCCAACAACAGATTTGTACAAGAAGGGAGACGTCATACTCTAGTGCATATCGATTTGTTAGGTGCCCTAAGGGAGAAAAAACCTCTTCATGTGCCTTCTCACCTTGTAGGGAGGCCTAGACATTCATCCCTACAAAGTTTCAGCAACATTGGACCACTCCTCCCTCAAAAACGTCAATATCATCTGAAGGAGGGCACTTTGTAACTGGGCGTCAACATCAGGAGAGGAGCACTATTATCTCATCCTTTCAACAGATCCGAAAGGCATCTTATCTATTGGTGGACTATCAACCATGTTATTAGTGGTATGTGTATATATTCTTACTAAACATCCTTTCCCTATTATCTCTCCATATTATCTATTTTTAGGGTCGTTTGGCACGACACTTTTGCATGCACATTTTATTAATATTTTTAGAACATATTGAGTGTATGAAAAACAAACATAGTAGCAAAGTACAATATAATATCAATTGGGATATCCTCTTTGGAAAACACAAAATCCAATATTTAGGATACATCATGGATGGGCATGGTGTGCATGTGGATCTAGCCAAGATCCAAGTCATTCATGACTGGTCGGCTCCAAAAACTCTAATTGAGCTCTGTAGTTTCTTGGTACTAGAAAATTCTATCATCGGTTCATATTATGGTTATCTCATATCGCTTGTACCCTCAGCTAAGTGACCAAGGGTGGGTCCAAATCCAAGTTTATTTGGGCTAAGCCACAACAAAAAAAATTTGAGGATATGAAACACTACCTATGTTCAAGACCAGTACTCACCTCACCATAGCTTCCACAACCCTTTGAAATTGAGACAGATGCTTTGGACTATGCTGTTGGAACAATCCTATCTCAGCATGGTCATCAAATGTAATACCACATTGAGATGCTCTCATATGCAATCCAAAAATACCCCACCTATGATAAGTAAATATATTACATTGTACAATATTGCTACTAATCGAATGATTACATTCTAGGAAAAGAGATAGTTATCCACACCAATCACAGGCCCTTGCAGTTCATGCAAATACAATGAAAGTTGTAGAATGGTCATTATCAAAAGTGGTCCACATATTTGCAGCTATTCCACTTGAAGATTAAATATAATAAGAGAATAAAAAATTGAGTCATTGACTACCTTAATTGATATCCAATTGTATCCTTGACAACAATGCTCAACTCCTGTGGCCCTGAAACCTTAGGGTGGACCCAACTATATGACAATGATCCTGAATTCGCTACACCTATCAAGCACTAGGTGTAGGCACACTGGTTGCATACTTTCATCTCTAGGATGGGTTGTTATTCTATCTAGGCCATCTCCATGTTCCTTCAAGAGAGCACGAAAAGATGCTTTGAGAAGCTCATTACAGTCGGGTGGTAGGGAAATTTGGTGTGGAAAAGACAATAGTATTACATAAGTATTTTTATTAGCCAAAGATCTGAAAATTTTTCAACAAATATATTAGATCATGCATTTCCCATGTCATCGCTAAACCCACCATCAACAAACCATGATAATGACTCAGTATTTGTGGTCATTGATCATTTCTCTAAGATGATCATTTTTTACACACTACAAGAAGAGTATCATAGATGAGGCCACTACTAATATATTATTCGAATGTGTTTGGGTTCATTTCGGGATACCATAGACTATCATTTTAGATTGGTACAATAGGTTATTGAGAACATTCTGTTCTAGCCTATGGTCACTGATGGACACCAAGATCACCAAATCAACTGCCTTTCACCCTCAAACTAATGGACAGACAAAAGTAGTCAACATGATGATTGTGCATTTTATGAGAATGTACAATTCTAAACATCCTTGATGTGAGATGAGATCCTTCCCTATTTTCAACATAGCTATAATAGATCTCTGCATAGCTCTACTGGTCACATCACTTTCCAATCATGCTTTGGGTTCCAACTGTTGGCCCCAATTGATGTAGCTCTGCCCTTTTCATCCACACAGGAGGAATATTCCCATGCTCAAAATGAGGCTGACAAGGAAACCATATTTTTGAACGGATTCATCAAATATGCTAAAAATTTGATGACATTTTAGAGAAATAAAATGCATAGTACAAGAAACGACATTATGAACATCATTTTCCCCACAAGTTTTAGGTTGGTGACAAGGTCTTGTTGCATTTGTAGAAAGAGAACTTCACAAGCCACCATAGGAAGCTTCAACCACTGTGATATGGGACTCATAACATCACCAAGGTTTTGGGTGCAAATGATTTCAAATTGAGTATTCCTCCTTTCCTTAGCTTACACCCAATATTTAACGTGGAATTGCTTCGCCCATATTTCCCACCTCTGCTGGACACCTCAAACGTGGTTGAGAAATTGGCTCCTACATAAGTCAATATTCAATTCCTTAAAAAATCTACAATGGATCATATCATGGAGAAAAAAAATAAGGGAACCCACCAACATAGCATATAATTCTATAAGGTAATCAAAGCAGGACAACTTCTTCACCAAAGAAATTGGCTCACTCAAATTTAGATTGCACATAAGTTTCCCCATATCTTGCAGGAACTTAACACAATTGAGACCATTTCTTCCTAAGTTGCGAGTACTGATCCAAGTGGATATAGGTGTGTTAGTTTTTCAACATTTAAGCTAGCATTATGTTAAGATCTTTTCACTGAGAGAATAACAAGCACAATAATCACATAAGCACATCACAAGAGACAAGAGACACAAAGATTTTAGGAGGGGAAACCATAAATGGAGAAAACCCCTCAACTTCCTCTAAGATAGTATCACCACAAGATGTGATCCCAAAACAGTAAGATGACCTCCCAACACAATAGCATCCTTCTGTCTTCTGTCAAGCCAAAGATTTCCTTCTCCAAAGGTGCGCCACACTTGAGAGAGCAAGTGATGTAATTCACAAGTGACAAATAGAGAGACTCACCCTCTCTATTTATATTAGTCTGTTCACTTGAATTACCATTTCACACGTAGGCTCGACCTAATAATTATTACTCGAGCCTACACCTTAATTAGTGTATAATAACTCAAGTGCCCCTAAACTGTGGGGACTTACCTAATGACTTGACATGACTTGTTTACATTATTAATCCTCCCGATCGGAACATTGGGGCATGACCACATGACTCAAATACATAATAGAAATATCCCGGAATAAACATCGGGTTACAATACATAAGATACATAGAAGAATACATTCCGAAGTTACATATACATCAACACTCCCTCTTAACTAGGAAGGTATTCTTTCGACACAATTTTTCAGCACTGGTATTCTTCTCTACATCAACTGGAACATCTTCATCTTTGAGTCATCTTCATCTTCAAGTCATGTTCATCTTCAATTCATATAGGTCTGGATCATCTCTCGATCTGGATCATCATAAAATGGCATCACTGGATCTAGATCATCACTCGATCTGGATCAACATCACTGGACTGGATCTGGATCATCACTCGATCTAGATCACTACTGCTGGATCTGGATCATCACTCGATCTGGATCTCTCGGAGTCATCATAACTGGATATGGATCATCACTCGATCTGGATCTCCACTGGTCATCATCATGTGTATGCTATCTCGTCATCGGAAGTTCTACAGAGCCATCCCTTTTTCATGCTGGATGTACCATCTACTCAGAGCTAGTCCTTTTTCATACTAGATGAGGCATCACAGGGCTGGTCCTTTTTCATACCAGATGTGGAATCCAGACCATGGAAGGAACCTAATCCTCTCACCATGTCGGAATGGCACAATCCCATCCAACGATGGAAGACTCTCAGCTCACAATGAGGAGAGATTTCTGCACTTATATTTGACATGGGAGGAACTAAATCCTTTAGCCATGAACAGAATGGCCCTGCCCTTACATCTGACCTGCTTGTCAGAATGGCACAATCCCATCCAATGATAGAAGACTCTCAGCTCACAATGAGGAGATATTTCTGCACTTATATCTGACATGGGAGGAACTAAATCCTTTAGCCATGAACAGAATGGCCCTGCCCTTACATCTGATCTGCTCGTCAGAATGGCACACTCCCATCCAATGATGGAAGACTCTTAGCTCACAATGAGGAGAGATTTCTGCACTTATATCTGACATGGGAGGAACTAAATCCTTTAGCCATGAGCAGAATGGCCCTGCCCTTACATCTGATCTGCTCGTCAGAATGGCACACTCCCACCTAATGATGGAAGACTCTCAACCACAATGAAGAGAGATTTATGCACTTACATCTGACATGGAAGGAACTAAATCCTTTAGCCATGAACAGAATGGCACAGCCCTTACATCTGACCTACTCATCAGAATGGCTCTCAATCTCAGCACTCATATCTGACATGGAAGGAACTGAATCCTCTCACGATGACAGAATGGCTCAGCCCTTACATCTGACCATGGAAGGAACCAATCCTCTCACCATGTCAGAATGGCTCTGGTTCTCATCACTATCTCTGGGAGGAAGCCTCGATCTGGAGAACACCAAGTCTCTCTCTGAAGTACTCAAACTTCAGCCTAGCCAATGGCTTCATCAAAACA